>VZSZ01001954.1:60732-154049 GCA_013398815.1 Ibidorhyncha struthersii | reverse complement strand
CACTTTATAGTTCAGGTCTGTAGAAAAAACCGACTTAAGTAGTTGTTATCTTTCCACATTCTACAGTGCCCTTGTGTCCTGCTGGCGGAGGGATGCTTGTGGGGGTGGGCGCTGCATAGTTGCAATTGCAAATCAGGGAGTGGGCAGAGGCAAAAATCAAGAGTATTCCCACAGTATATGTATTTTCTGAAATATATAGGCTATCTGGTCATATTAATTACTACGTGGGGTTGGGGTTTTTTGAGCACTTATGACTGGACTTCTTTTTTGTGCATGTTTAATGATGTGAAACTATAAGCTTTTTCTTTAAATGTGATGCTGTCATTTTAAAGCACAAAATAATTTTGTTTTAATCGTATGTATATATTTAAATTGGAACAGTCCTTCCTTGGATGTAGTTATATACTGCATAGATTGTAGTTGTGTGGTATACAGAATGTAGTTACACAATTTACATATATACTTACTGTCTTAGAGCTTCTAGCAGTTTACTCTTGCTTCCTGTTAATTTAATGAAAAATCTAGGAACACAATATAAATTTGTGGCAGAAGATAATAAATCAACTTTTACATTCTACTTTAAAACATATACATTTAAAACCTTTAAAATTCTTTAAAATAGCTTCCTGTAGGATCACAGGACTTGGGAAGAACGTGGTCTCAAACTTCTATTTTTTTTTTTCCTCCAGTAATACGTCAAGTAACAGTATCTACTGCTGAAAACTTTGACCAAGAATTGATTAGTAGTAGTTACGTGGAGTGTTTTTAGGAGGCAACGAAGTGGTATCTACTACTGCAAACTTTGACCAAGAATTGATTTGTAGGTGTTATGTGGAGTGTTTTTAGTGGGCAATGGTGAGAGGAAGGACAGGCCTACACTGTAGTTTCAGACTGACAGTACTGCATTTCTCAAATAAAGGAAGTAGGAGAGGCACCAGCAAGGGTTTGGGGGAAGAAATGGGAAGGTCTGAGGAGTAATCAGTGTTACCAGCACCAGTGCAAAGCCTGGAATGTGGTGATATCAAATTGAAAATGAAACTTGAAGTTAGCATAATCTACAAGAGTGTTTTTTGGAAGATTTGGGATTTGCTGTAACTATTGCCTAGCTGGAGGTGTGCACCTGGCCTAATTGAGAGTGGGGAGCTGTTTAAATCCTTAGATTCAGTTAAGAAGAACTAGAAAGTTGATGAGAGAACTTCTAAAATCTCTGGCATGTTTTTATACTTTTCATGTTTTTTTAAGCATATTTCTGGAAATATAAAAGCGACGAGAACTTAATGGATTTAATTCTTTGGTGGAAGGGAAGACTCGAACTCAGTTTTTCATCAGGTGTAAATGTTTGCAGTCTGTGCATATATATCCCCCTTATCCATTGGTTTTTACAGTTTCTGATTGGTGTTCCCAACTCTTCTGCTAGGCCACCCCCTTTTTCTGCAACTCTAGAAGGAGTACAGCCTACCTTTTGTGGGCTGATATATTTTGATGCCTGCTTTGGGTGCAGTAGTGGCTTGGGAACAGATATACCATGTTGACTTGGCAAAATCTATGTGAGCACTAGACTTCTTTACTTTGGTGCCCACTGACCACAGGAGCGGTTACTGACAGGGATCTATTGCCCCAATATCTGTAGTGCAAGACATTCATTTAGAGGCAGCGAGAATTTCATGTGAACCCTTCAAAGCTGCATGGATGTCCCAGAATCCCAGTGTTCTGTTACAGGTATGGAGCACTTACATTCCCCCTTTCCCTGTGAAGGAACACAGTTGTGTGTGTCTTTAAAAGAGCCCTTCAGAAAGTAGCAGTGATGATGCCCAAGTGGCAGGCTAGCCCACTGTGGCTTTTAAATGGGCATGCTGTCAAAATCACTAGCTTTTCTTGTTTGATCAATATACTGCAACAGTAACAAACGACTTTTAAGGAGGAGTCCTTTTCAGAACAATTTTGTTTACTTTTTAAAATAAGAGTAGGTGTTCTGACTTTATACTGAAAAACTTGTACAGTAGTTGGCACACTGTTTTCTTGCATCTAAATTTCTAACTGTATTTCAGATGTGCTTTATACTACTTTTCTTTACTAAAAAGGAAATTCACTCTTGAAATGGTTACAAAATTTGCCCGAGTCTTGTAATTTTCCCCTGTTGTTATTGTTGCATTTTTCTGTATGTATTGGCATACTCAAGTATGAGGAGACAGATTGCATAAAAGTGAAAAGGAAAGTAGCTAGAAACACAAATCTGTCAAATTAATAGTTTTTAATCTTGTCCATCTCCTGCACAATGCTGTTAAATTAAAGGTGTCTTAACAAGCATGGAGCTTGTTAATTAACGTTTTCCAGTCCTTTCCTTAAACTCTGGCAGTTTATTTTTCACTGAAATGTAAGTTTTGTGGGAAGGGAAAAAACTTGTTTTTAGAATGTGAACTGTCTGTTGAAAATATGTTGGTTTTAATTTTTGTGTCAATGGTCATGTGGATGACAATTGTCAAGTTCCTCCTCAAAATGATAGGACAAAAGCATAAGTTTGCTTGGGTTTTATTGGTAGAAAGCTAAATGTAAGTACACAATATAACAACATAAACTGTTAGACTTGCTTCTACTTGTGTGAACGGTGTAAAGCAGTGTAAAAGTCTCAAGGCTTTCATATTTCACCTCTATTTCTGATGACTGCAGTGATTTCTCTTACTAGCTTCTCTTTTTAATGTATCAGTATAATTGATCCCAGCCATTCTTTTTAAATGTTTCAATGTGGTGGTAGTTCTGCAAAATAAACCACGCATATTCATGTTTCATGGAGCAGCTGTCCAGTGTTCCATAACTTATGACAGTAATTGATGGACTTCTATTCTTTAGTTCCGCTTTATTTTTCTTTGTTAGCTTTCAGGGTTTTTTATTTATGCCTACCTCTGTAGCACATCACCAATTTATTTTTTAAAGCCTGCACGTAATGACCATAGGACACTAAACTCATACTTTGTTTTTTTATGTCGGGGGGGGGGGAAAACATATGTCTTGCTCTTTCAGGTCCCAATTCAGATTTTTCTTATCTTTATGGTATTGGTAGTTTTGGTTGTCTCTCACTGTTTCTAGATCTTTCTGCACTTGGTTATGTGGAGTTCTGCTGACGTACTCCATGACGTGTGAGATACTGGTTATGCGAAGTATGAATCTCACATCAACTGGATTTATAAAAGTACAGTTCTTTGCTAGGATGTATTTTTCTGATTTAAGAGACTAGGTGTTACAAAGTTACTAGGTGTGCAGAAACTCAAACCTGCTTAGAACAAGAAAATCCTTTTGACAACTCCTGTTGTCCCAGAATTGTAGTTTAGTTGGTTTTGGTGCTTTCAGGAACAGCTCTCCTGGAAAACTACTGAAATAGCCCATAGTCTACCTGATGATTTTTCTAGAGTAAACAAAAGCAGAATGGCTTTCTCACCAGGTTTTATACTTCTCTTCTACACATCTCCTTTAGACTTTCTTACAAATAGATATCTATGGCACTTATTATCCTGTAGCCAGAATAAAACAGTGCCTGAATTTGCTGATTTGTTCTCTTTCAAAGGCTTGTGTTATGCAAGTAGAGGACCCATGAGGGAGAGGAACAAGAGACCTTCTTTCTCTCTGATTGTTTTTGAGCCCTTTGTCTCTTCAGTTGTGCCTCCTCCCCCACCCCCCTCATATTTCTAGTCATGCCTTTGCAGGTAGGTATTTTGCTGGGTGCTCATAGTATTCACTTCCCGTAGAATGCTTTAATGCTTTTAAAAAAAGCAGTGATCTTTCTGAAATGCTTGGCTCTATATGTCTTGTCTTGCCCATTTTCAAAGTGTGGGTAGTAGGACACGCACACACACACAAATAACTCCTGATTAAGAAGCTGATTTTAATGTCTTAGATGTGTTTCTCTGTCCCAAGCTTTAGTTGCTTGCTTTTAGCCAATATCATAAGATAATATTTCTAGTCTTGTCTTCTTGTATTCTACTTAGTGCTTTACAGCCAGTTAAAACGGTTGTCTTCCTCCTCCTTGCTTCTCCTGAAGCTTTCATAAACACTTTCTTTATTGCAACCCTTTCAGGTTATATTGCATGCTGTTCTGTAGTTAGAGAACTGGGAATTCTATTAAACCTCTAGAAATAGACATCATTAAGCAGTTGGAGTCATTAGGATCTTTCTATGGTTCAAAGGACTGTGGTGTTAATACTGTCACTCAAACAGTGGACCTAGCATCTGTACTCTTAAAATATATTTGTGGAAGAGTGTGAAGCACTCTAAGCAGTGTGATGAAATTTCTGAGGTTGACGTATCTTTCTTCCTCTAAATAGGTTTAGTATTTAGCTGCCTTAGCGTTAAATATTAGTTGGTCTCAAACATGTTTGACAGAGTTGGATAATGTGAAAATAGTTTTAAAACTACAGAATGCTTATTTCTTTGGCCTCCAGGTTGCCTCTTAAGTATTCCAGATAAGCTGTTATTTGACAGTGACATTGGTTTTGATCAATTTATGGCTGTTCATGATTGCTTCCCTAGCTCTTCCCAAGCATGCCCAGTGCCTTGGCATTAATGTTGCTGCTGAATGGAACCCTTTTGGTATCGATATTTATTTTTTTTCCTTCTCACTTTAGCAGGTATTGCTCCTTAGATGAGCAGGTGGAAGTGTTCTCTTAGACCTCTTTGGTTGAGGTTCCCTTTTCTTGCACTTGCTGAAAAGTTCAGTCCCTCCACTGTTCCGCTGAGTATGTCTTCTGTTATGCAGCTCTTCAGTGAAGACAGAGACTCACCTAATGATATGCTTTTTATTTTTTGAGGCTCTGCTGGTATCATAAGCATACTGTGCATGCTTTTTGTTGGTGGAAAGCAGAGGATGATTGCAGTAACTTATTCTGTGAACGCTGCCTTTAAAGCTGCAGATAACCTGATCAGAGGAGGAAAAAAGAATTTGAAACAAAAGAAGCAAAATGAATGATTTGTTTCTTTAATACTTACCTGCAAAATATGTTTTTCTCCTCTTTTTATTTGTCTCAACTTACGCTCGTTCAGTAATTAAATATGTGCTTCCCTGCAAGATTTAAGTTCTATTTTTCTGCTTTCTAGTCTCTAAGAAGCAGAGAGAGGGCAAAAAAGAAAGCAGAGTTATGTGGTCCTGTGCTTGATTTGTAGGCCCCTTTTGCAGACTTTATTTAGCTGCTGTCATTTGAGTTTTCTGCTGTTTTTCTTTGAGTTTGGGGGTTGTGTTGCCTTCTGCTGTGGAGCTTTTTATTCTCTGTTAAACACACGTGCTTTCCAGCTTCCTGCCTGTTCACTGTAGCAAACTGTATGGTCTTTATGGCAGTTCATGTACCTTTCTGTATTGATTGTGGATGCTTTTTTGTATTCATATCATTGCTACATCTGTGAAATATTTCTTTGATATATAAATGTGTACACCCTCCCACCCTCCCACTTGCTCTCCTTGTTTAACACTAATCCATATAACCTGTGTGCTTATACAATTCCTTTAAATTTTTGTCTTTACTTAGATAGTTGGCCGTAACAAGTTTCTTCTGGCTCAGGAATTCCTTCATCAGTCATTTCACTTGTTTTTTTTATTGGTGCTGTATATCACAGAATTGCATCTCTTAATATGAAGGAGTTTCTTTTGAACACTGTTCTTCCAATGCTAGATTTGACGATCTTTTCTGGAAATGAATACAAAGTAGGGGAAAGGAGGAAGGCACAAACAGAAAAGTGTCACAGGATAACATATTTTCTATAAGTTCTCGATGATCTGCTGTGCTTCAAAGTTTCTTTTTTTTTTTCCCCTTTTTCCCTCCTCTTGCATATGGAATACATTGTCTATATCTAACACTACAGCACCAGATATTTTTCAGCTCATCTTCTACTTTAACAGTACCCTTGGCTATCATATAGAGTTAACTTGTTATTTCAGTCTTGCAGCAAAATTTCCTATAACTTTTAGGCTGAGGCTGAAGGATTTACATGTTGCAGCCACCCGGCCTCACTGCAGTGCGTGCGTGGTTATATTTTCCAGTGCTATGTCTGGTGTCAGTTCCATCACAAGCTTGCAGCCAAGTTGTGTTCTGAGATCTGACAGGAGTCTGGGGGGCTGGATGGATGGGAATGCTGGAGACCGGGGAAAGGCGAGGACTGCTTGTAAAGGACAAAGGATGGTGGTTGAGTAAGTTGGAAGTGCTGGGAGAAATAGTAGGATGATACTGAGTGATTTGAGACCGTGTGAGAGAGAGCTGGAGGGCAAAATATGGTGGTGATATGTAATTAGAGATTTTATTGCACCTGTCCCTATGTACATTCACAAAGATGCAAAAGACTGTGCCAATAGCTCTTAGAGTACTCAACTTTTGGAATTTCAGTGTTCTGCTACCATATGCTCCCAGAGTAATCTTGACTCTGGATTCTACTTTTAACTTGCTATAATTCACTGCTTTGAGTAGTATAATTTAGAAAGTGGATACTTCATGTGAGTGAAGGATTGGTTTATACTTTCTCAGATAACAACGTGGCATACTCTAGGCAGTAATGAGCATGTGTTTGCATGCTGGCTGCTTTTTGACGAAAGGTAAGCTTCATTGTATTCTTTGGCTGTTTCTGCTTTAGCAAAGGAAGTGGTTTGGAGAGTGAATTGGTCCCATGCTGCTTTGAATTGAGCAAACATTAGTGGGAAAGTGATAATGACAATAATTGTATATGATGGTTGCTTCAAATTTTATTACTGAACTTCAATTAGGCATTTTATTTTCATTGGAATATGTCTGTCTTTATAATCTTTTTTTCTGTCTGCTCACTTTTATGAAAATTTGCTTGAGTTCTGTGTCTTCTCCCCCACAAACGGTCAAATAACTTCTGTCTGTCTTTTAGCAAACTGAAAAAGCTAAGTGAAGATAGTTTAACTAAGCAGCCTGAAGAAGTCTTTGATGTTCTGGAGAAACTTGGTGAAGGGTAAGTGCAGCTATTTATGAGGGGATGGGATCAGAGGGAAACTGTATATAAAGCATGTGTTGAATATTAAATTACAGAGAAAGTGACTGTAAATGTCCTAAGGAATGCTTCTCTAGACAAGTTTTAATAATAAAGCAAATGCATGCATCAGTAGACTTCTGTGCTTCCCCAAATATATTTATGCATTTTTGATGTCCCTTGTTTATTAAGGCAGCAACAGTGCTTGTGCCTGTACTGGCGTTAGATACACTACATCTTGACAAAGATTCATTCTTCAGAGGTATGTCTTTCTTGAGGTCCTGGTAGAACTGAATTTTTCTGCATCCTGAAAAAACCCTCAGACTTCTGCAGGAACATATGGCTTCTGTGACTTTTTAAAGCTTCTGCATAATGGAAATGAGAAGCAGTTTATCTTGTTTAAAAAAAAATGCCCTTTTTTATTTTTAGGTCTTACGGTAGTGTGTTTAAAGCAATACACAAGGAGTCTGGACAAGTTGTAGCAATTAAACAGGTCCCTGTGGAGTCAGATCTTCAAGAAATAATTAAAGAAATCTCTATAATGCAACAATGTGACAGGTAGGTATGACAACTCTGCGCTCTGAAAGTCTGTGTGAAAATGTACTTGTAAATATAGCTGAAATATATGCAGCTGCAGACTTTTTTATATGGAAAATTAAAGCAGTCTGGGTTGGACAATTTACTTAAAGGAACCACTTTGTGGACCTCCTCCTGTCCTTAGCTTGGATTGAAGGAGGTACAAATGGTGTACATAACACAAACTGTTGAAAGAATAAGTACTTGCCTCTGCTTAGAATTCTCCATGCTTGCTTCACTTTACTTGCACTGGCAAGCCTGAAGGTTAATATTTCTTGTAAATGTCTTAGGCCTTGTGAATTCAGAGTTACCTGTTTCGGAATACTGATAAAGGTATTTCTAGCACAAGATTAATGGCTAGCAGTTAACATCCAAAATGGTATTCTATTGGTTGCCTTTTTCATGCAGGAACATACCTTTTTAAAAGTGAACAATCTTCTAATAGTTCTGTTACCTTACACTTGTTCACAAACGAGATACCTTATTGCCAGTATTGTAGGAATGGAAGCCTTAACATCAAGCGTCTGCAACAATGCAGAGATTACTTTGCATTTCCTCTCTTCTGTAGAGTTAAAACTTTTTTATTTGTATATTTTTTGGGATAATCTTTTAAGGTTTTGGCTGTAACTTCAAAGTCAGATTTGCTAGAGTGAGTCTTTATTTGTGTCTTATCAGTGGTACAAGAATCTATTGTTTGTGACCCGAAGTGCAAACAGGAGGGCTCTGCACTCTAGGTGAAACTTTCTTTAAAATATTGATTGCTTTAGTCATTAACTTGGTGAATTGTATTGTAGCAAATGGGCTGTTACTTAGCAGTTTTGTTTGTGCTTTTGTAGTGTGTCAGTGTTGAAGTTCTGTCTTTAAATGAAAAATTTGCTCTTGTTTGGCAATGAGCAGTGCTCATACCACATTAAAAGATAATCCTTTTAATGCAGTCTGAATTCATACAGATTCGTTACTGAATATTTTGCTCAGGTATTACATGGAGCTTGATGGTACTGCTCCACAGCATCTTGTTTATGGGGTCATGAAGGAGGAGAGGAGGTTCAAATATTTATCCTTAAATATAGGGATGGAGGCCTCAGAGTACGTTGTATCTGGCACACGAGAATGCAGCTGTTCTTTGAACTTCTTTAGAACCTCTGCTGAAAACCCTGATCTGAGTATTTGTGACCTATGAACACACTGGACCTTCTAATGCATTCCCTTCTGGCATTGACTGCTCTGAATGCTAGAAGCCTGTTAAATGTGTAGGCAGGGGAATGAGAGGAAAAGGAAGGATTCATATTTTTTTTTTCTCCTGCATTCCATGAAGGTGTGTGATAAGGTTATTTTGGGTCATACTAAAAGGATTTGGGACCCTTGAGGATTTTTTTGGGGGCTTCTCTTAATCCTTTTCGTCCCTGTAAGACTATTTTTGTATATCTGGCTAATTGGAGTTTTGTAACAGGTACAGGTTAAAAAGGAAGCAGCAATCTTGTTTGTCTGCTTAACTGTGGAACTAGGTTTGATCCCCAGAGTAGGTCCTCAGTTTTTCTTGTGCACTGGAAGAGGAGTTAAAATATGTTTACTTCGATTCTTCTTGTTACTGTTTTATTATTTCTTTTTATCTGCCCTGCTTTATTTCTTTCCTCTTGCATAAAGGAAGACATTGAATAAGTTGGAAAATAGCACCTTATGAATTCTCAGAAAGAGTTCTTCTGTGGGGTCAATAATAGGATGGCAGCCCTTAGTCGCTGCACAGGCTTGGGGCCATGTGAGCTGACTGGAAGCAGTGGTGTAGGTTGTAGTGTGTGTATGTCTGTTAGTGCTAGGCCAGGACTGACATAGACACTTAAAACAAATGTCTGTGAATTATACTGACAGAGGAAAAAAATGGTGATACTTGAGAATCTTCTAAATTTTTCACCTTTCTTTCTGTACTATGCTTCTTGTGCTGCTTTCGTTGTTGTCTTAGGTGGGCCTACTTACTGTCTTATTCCTGTGTTCCCTCTATCCTTGTTCTTTTTTTCCTGCTTTTCTTTGAATAACATGTTGCAATTGGTATCTACTGAACATGAACTATTGTAGATTTTTTTTTTTTTTTTTTTAGGAGTAAGAGTTCAGAATTTTATAACACAAACTGTTCTTTCACTGGACAAGATGCAGCCATTCTCTGGCTGAAAGGAGGGGTTGGGCTGTAGCTCTGCACCATGTGCTTGTATATGTGTCATGTGCCTTCATGCAAATAACACTGCCGTGCGATACTGATGGGAGGGATGATGCACTTTTAGCACTTTATTTTCACATGTGATGATTCCACAGATATTACAGAAAAGCACTGAGCTGTTGCAGTGTCTCAAACAAAAGACTAAGGCTTAACACTTTACCTTGTCTTTCTTCTCAGTACCTGTTTGTAGAACTATCTATGCTGTATGTGCTGAAGATCTTTTTAAGGGGGGAAAAAAACGTAGATTTTAAGACTAGCAGTTGATACATAAAAGGCTTTAAGCAAATGTGAACAGTGTTTTGAGATTCTACAGCGCTTGATGTTTGGAAAAGATTGTATTGTCCTGATTTGTGATAATACACACAAATTTTGTGGGAATACTAGCATAATGTAAATCTGCCAAGAGATGGTCATGAAAATCAGTGGGTTTTCTTGAAGTAATAGTTTCCTTAGACATGTCAGGAATTTATAAGGGGCAAGATCAGTATGTCATACTTGTTTGGTAGATGTTTTGACTAGTTAGGAGGGAATTGACCCACTTTGCCTTCTGTAAAGGCAAGTTCCTATAGTAATGACAGTTGCTCTTTAATGAAGTGGTTTGCCAATAGTTTTGACGAATCTTTTATAAAGTTAGCACCATGTTGCAGGAGGCAACTATAGGTCCTCTCTTTTTCTTAACGGTTTTCTAAAAAAAAAAAAAAAAGTAATTGCCAAACACGCTGATCCTAAAATAGAGTTTCTTGCTCCAAAACAAAATAGTGTTTGATTCCATCCCACAAGGCAGGTGTTCTGACCAGAAGCCCCTGCCTGAGGTCTCTGTATGTTACTTCCTGACTTTGTGGGAGATGGATGGCAATCTAACTGTAACCTCCTGTGCTTAAATTCCTGAAAAAAAACCCTCCAACATTTTATTTCCATAAATACACCATCTAATCACTTTTCTGAAGGAAGATCCTTGTTATGTTTATCACATCTGTTTCTGCCTTTCTTTTGCAACTGCCTCTGAGGAAGCATTATGTCAAATGACAAACGGATGAGTAGCAAAGCAGTATGTTCTGTTTATGACAGTGCTGCCTCTTCACATGAGACACTTCAATATAAAAATGCATTTGCAAATCCAGAAGTCTTGTTCAAACCAGCACTAGATTCTGTTTAATATGAAAGTCTAGATCTGTACTTGAAATAAGTTCATGCTTGAAAAACTAGGAAAACATGGGTGAGTTTCCATGTTTTTTTTGCTTAGAAGGGAATAAAACAAGGCAATATTTTTTAAGAAGGGAAACATCCAATGACATTGTAAGGAGTGTTTAAAAATTGAGATACCTTAGAGGAGGGAAAACCAAAGCTTTATATTGGCAGACTAATGTTTGGGGAAAAGCTATGTCTGTATTTGAAGCTTGTGATATATGTAGTAGTGCCTTTATAATTTTATTAAGCACTTAGACTTTATTCTAACAAGGCATTGGTTAAGCTAATTACAATTTTAAAATGCATTTGGTTACTCTTGCTCTTTAGCCATGTTAGTGTGTGTCAAACTGTAATTTTTAACACTTGTGATGATGACTTTTTTTTTTCCCGTACTAAGAATTCATCTATTTATCTAACTTTTTTTTTCCATCTAGTCCCTATGTTGTCAAGTACTATGGCAGCTATTTTAAGAACACAGATCTGTGGATTGTTATGGAATATTGTGGAGCTGGCTCTGTTTCGGACATAATTAGACTTCGTAATAAAACGGTGAGTTTTTTCAAAAACTGTATAACATATATTAAAATTAAACTGTGAATTAAGACTAGAAGCCATAATGAAAGTCAGAGTTATAAGACAAGATCTTGGCTGATGCCAAGGGGCATATCTGTGCCTTCGTTTCTCAGGGAACAAGCTCATGCAGTTGCTCTGATTATCTATCTATTCCTCTGTGGAATCATCATCATCAGAAGCAAATGCATTTTGAAATATGGACATCCTGTAAGTTTCTTGAAAGTCACTGCTTTGTACAAGGCAAAACTGTGTGCAGCTTCTTCCCCCTACCCCTTCCACCTCACAATCTTGTCAGCAGGCCACTTAGTACATGCACAGTTTGGAAACAGGTGTAGAATTGTCTTGCTCCCACTCAGTAATTAGGGAGCATGAGAAATAATTTGCATTACTCAAGGAATGAGAAGCGGAAGTGATGCCAATTATGGAATGTGAGAGAGAACCAAAATGAGAGTTGTATGGAAGAGTCCTAATGGCCTTATAGCAGCAGTAATATAGAAGAGGATGTAAACCTGTAGGAAACAGGCTTTGTTAGTTCTACTTAAGAAACAGCTTCTCTGAAAAATGCGTTGTTGGAGATGTCAAATAGTCTTTAGTTCTTTTGAGTCCATTATCTTCACTAGTGGGCTGTAACATAACGTATTCATTTTACCAACAAGTACTGTGAGATGACCCTCTAGCTGCTAGCTCTTTACATTTTGTAAATGTGCTGTGAAATGTTCCTTGCACTATGCCTGGGAGCAGAGGGAAAGAGGAGACAAAAACAATGTTTAGGCTTAGAAAATAAGACATAATGGAAAATGGAATTATGTTTATTAGGAGGTGGTGTTGATGTCCAGACTAACAGGAACCCCTTTGGAAAAGGTGGCTTGCATCTGGGCTGCTGTAATGTTGAACTGATTACTGGGAAAAAAGCCAAAACCAACGGGAGATTGCTGGAGTTCCTGCCACCTTTAAAACTGGTGTTCTTACAGTTGTATATTACCCAAGGGTCAGTAGCTCCAATAAGAAATGGTGCACGCTAGTCCAGAATTAAAAAAAAAAGTCCCATTTGCAACAGGATTTAGTAAAGGAGCAAACTTGTGTGTGCATCAGTAGAAAGTGCTAGATTTTTTATTTTTTAAAAAAGTATGTGTATTTATATTAAATGATGATCAAACTAACTCTTCTGCTGTTTGTGGTTAAAGTTGATATGATTAAACAGCATACATTCTATTCTAAGAAATAGAATAATTAATAAATACATGTAATGAGGGTAAAGTTAACATACTTTTTGTAAAAGCAAATCATGCAGCGCATGGCTAATAGAGTTCTATAAAGGAATTGTTGGGCACACAAATATTGCTGGTTGGTGTAAAGTTGGTCTGGATGTGCTTCATACTGAAGGGTTTATGGACAGACCTCTACACCTACAGACTCACCAATAAATACGCCTGTAGTGGAGTAAATGGGGAGTTCTGTCATAGATGCATAGTTGGTTTAAATGTAAAAAAGAGGGTGTGAGTAAATGGTCATTTTGGGAATACTACACGTGTCTGTGCTACTGTCTTCGGCAAAGAGGATAGAAATACTGATGGGATATATCCCTAGTAAAAACAGGGAAAGACTCGAAAGGCTTTGTGGTACTGAGTATCTGACTAGAGACAATAAACTAAATGTGAAGAGATAAATTTGGTTTGGTGGGCGAGGCAAAGTCTTTATATGCAGGTTCACGAGCACTTCAACTTAATGTTTAGAAATAACTGAACAAGTGAAGTGATTGCCAAAGATTACAACAGTACCAAGGATATAACAGAATTATGGAAGTTAAAGGTGACAAGGGTGATCAGAAATAAAGAATACTTCTCCAGAAGGAGATACGAAATGGATGAGGATACTTCCGTGTTGATAAGGGTTACCTGGAGGGAGAGACATGGTGGAAGGTTTTGAAAACCATGAGTAGCACAAAGAAAGTGAGTAAGATATGACTACATCTCACTGTTTATTACAAAACAAGAGATCACTTGTGTTAGTAGATCCAAAGCAAAAATTTTTCTCTACACATGATGATGGGGTCCACTGTGTAGTTATAGAAGATCTCATAGATGCTTAGAGTTTGTTTTCAAAAGGCAATTGAATACAACCATGAAAAAATGACTGTGGCTGAGCACAAATATTTAATGGTTGGAGCAGGAAATCCATGTGATCTCCAGGAAGGTGGAGCAGACAACTATCACTGTTTACTTGATGCGCTTAAATTCAGACAGGCTACCAGGCTAGATAAAACTTTTATCCTGGCTTAGGATAGGGAGTGTTCTGGTGTATGTAACAAAAAAAGCATAGCAAACTCCTCTGTTTCTCACTTGCCGTGCCTATGTGTTGCAAGTTGTGGTAGATTTAAGCAGAGGCTTTGGTCTTGTTTGAATTCTCTTGCTCTTTGTGGGACACTGACCTGATCACCCAGACTACTGTGTGATGGAAAGCTTGCGACTGTGTTGCTGGAATGAGGCTGTTAAAAGTACTTCAGCATTCTGTTGGTGAACTTATATATATATATTTTTTTTAAATGGAAACGAGGTGGTTTCACTGTACTTTTTGCAATAAAAAAAGAAGTGTCTTCACTTGAAAGCGAGGAGGGAATGGATTCTTATTTTGTCAGAATACTTATTCAATAGGCCCAGACACACAGGGTTATGTGATCTGTAATTTTCTGAAGTTGTCAAATGAAGACTGTGGTTGGACCAAGGAAAAGTTTATTTCCTGCTTCTCCATATACACATGGAAAATAAACTGAGGAAGAGAGTTGAAATGAGAACCCTTGCTTTAATGCAGTGGTCATTAGGATTATCATTTGGACTCGATCTGAGAGGTCTTTTCCAACCTAAATGATTCTATGATCATATCAAAATAGTCATAGGAAAAGGTGGACGTCCCCTCATATTTGGGGAAGAAACATTACTATATGTTTGCCCTTGTTGCTTATCTCTAAAACTAAGGATTTACTGATCTTCTTTTTCTGTATCTGTGTTTCCCCTATTTCTTCAAAAGTTTTGTTTGTCTAGGAAGTGAACAACGCTGGGCTTTGCTCTAATGTACCGCAAATGAGGGAAGCAGAATTCAAAGTTAAGGAAACTTCTAGTGTCTGTTGGTAGCCTGTCCATATAGAGAGGTTTTCAGCTTGACAGGAGCACGTTCTTGTCCAAGAGGCCCAAACCACTGCTTTGAAGTTAAATCGACCCCTGGAATTCTACCCCGGAGTCTTCTAGCATGCCAGGCAGATCATCAGCACTAGAGCAAGCTTATGATGCCTCTTATCTCATCTGAGGTGTAGTGTTCATCAGTCTAAGGCAACAAAACTGTATATTTAGTTTTGTATGCTTTTCTCAAAGACTGATTCGGGAGGTATGTGTATCTTATACAGTCAAACTGTGGGTTGCTGGCAGAAAGGGCAGTTCTGCTGTTATCTTCCAACCTGGCTGATGTGTTCCTGCCTTTTCCGTGTCTCGGATGCAGTGATTGTGTGGCTGCAGTGTGATCTTGGCCAAGCTTGATGATCTGATAGGGGTACTTCATCCTCTCTAGTCGTCCTCCTCACACCTGCATGAGCTAACTCCGGATTTACTGTGGCAGAACAATGGCTTGATCTGATGCAAGGGAGACGATAGAATGAGCAGTGGGGAAGGGGAAGGAAAAGAAGGAATGTGCCTGACTTTTTCAGTGGCAGCTTGCAATAGAGTGAGATAATTACAATGTGATGCAATACTTTAAGTCCTGCTGGCTGCTGTTAATGTATCTGGGAGTATTGACACACCAGCAACCCTGCCTCTTTAGTGATAATTTAGGGTGCACTTGCTCATCCACTGACGACAATTAACTGAGTCATTTTAATCCTGTCTCTTTTGGGGACCAAATTCAGTTGGCTGTAGCCTCTCTGGGCTGAAAGCACTTTGCTCATAAGAATGTTACTTTGCAGTTTTAAGCAGTCATGTTTCTCAGTAATTTCACAGTTAAAATAGTTTTAATTTGTGGGTCTTTGCTGCACTAAAGTACATGTCATTTGCATCTGTAAATGGGTTATCTTAAGGCCTCCATCACAGTATATATCAGCATCTATCACAGTATAAATTCCTCACTTGAGCCCACATGGATTAATTAGTAGCCAGCCAGTCCATACACAAAGACTGAAATTCCTTCTGTGCTGGCTAACTTGTTTAACTGATACTGGTGGCCAGAAGTTATGGCAGTGGACAAGTCCATCCTGGATATGCTGCTGACCATGTTCTGTTGCTAAGCCTTCTGGGAGGTGAATTAAATCAATGGACTAATCCAGCTGTGTTACAGTTCAGAGACTGATCTTTAGGCCAAGATTCTTCAAGTACTCTTCTATGCAGCCAGACTGAAGAAGAGGAAAGAAGTTGATCCCAAGTGTCCCGGTTGCATTATTCTCTGTCTAGCCTTACAAACTAAGGTGGTTGATACTATCTTCTGCAGTGGGGCACAGAGATTGTTTAGTGCTTGTCTAAAAAAGTCCTTATTATGGCAATGGACGATTGACTGTTACATAAATGCTGGGTGGCATTTTCTCAGTTTTTAGGAATTATTGTTCCTTAGTTCTTTAGAGTAGCATTGTAGGTTCTTTCGAAAATGGACCATGGTGTCTGAATCTCAAAATAATAGACCTTTCTTGTAACCTTGCAGTAAAACTGTATCCATCAGCTTGGAAATTAGTTTTCATCTCAGGAAAAGCAGTATTTGTTATTTGTGTGCCAGAAATGAGATGCATGTTATATGTTGGTTAATTGTTCTGAAAGAAGAGCAGGTTGGAGCTACACTGTTATTCATGTGTTTCCAAAATAACTATAGTAAATGGAAATAAGGCTGCCAAAAAAGCATTCAGAATTTGGAAATTTTCAGAACTAAGATTGGCCATGCAGCATCCTCTGGTACGTGTGTGATATAAAACACTAATTGTTCTCTCTTCCCCCTTTGCTACAGGACTCAGTGTTAGTGGATCACTCTCACTCAGTGAGGAATTGCTGTATATGCTATTAAAATAATATATAATCTGAGGTCTGTTGTTTACTTGGAAAATACTAGAAGAGTTGCTCTGAAGACAAAATTATCTTTCCCCAAACTTTGTCTGATCTTCATATTTCTGTTAAAATAAATACTATTATTAATTAGTTAGATATTGCTATGAACATCTACAGGTCAGTTCTAAGGAGAATTAGCTTCCTGGATGACTTCTATAGTTTTCCACCTAGGTTACCCGAGGTAGGTGCATAAAATGTTGGAGACCATTTTTTGGGCAGTCTAAAAACTATGAAATGTTAAAATGCTTAGCATCGTGCAGTTCGCTGACTTTCTGTTTTTAAAATGTGCTGCTTGAAAGAAAGCTTACAAAGTACTACTACAGTTCTAATGGCTGTATTTACTGGATTTCACAGTGTTCATATTTGCTACCGATCTCTTTCTGTAGTCAGGTCACTGCTAAAAGCTGAGAGAGGCTATAATATGTTTGGGGGGATGGAATTTTCATGTGTTTTTCTGGTCTGTACAGACTGTATAGCTGCATATTCAACACATCTCCTTTCCCTCCCCCAAGTTTCAGAAGGCAAATTTGGGGGAGAATTTAGGAGAATGGCAAAAGTTGCATTTGTGGTTCGAAGTTAGTTACTCAATTTTCAATTTGAGCTGCTAAAGATTTTTCAAAGAAAAGACTGTTAGAATTACATAGTGTAAGCAACAGCTTTTTTCCCCTCTTCATATAATTTACGGTAATGCCAATTTTAAGTTGCTGAAACAATAAAATGATCATGTAAACACAGAATGTAAAGACATTTATACTAACGTGTTCTGATCAGAGGTAGGTCTTTAAATGAATGTTTAATCAGAGCAGTCCTCTAGTCGTACCCCACATACGCCTCACATTGCAAAACACTCACGAAGTCTTATTCCTGTTATACTAAAGGGTGGAAGTTTAGCCTTATTGCCTCCCCACAACACTCTTTCCCCTCAAAGAACCCCATCATTGTTTGCCTTGGAGAGCCAGAAATACCATCTGAATTGTTAATGTCTTTCCAGTTTGAGTCAATCTCTCTGCATATGAAATTTTAATCCAGGCAATAAAACTTGTCTCAATCTTATGAATTAAGCCAAGTTTCACAAAGGTCAGGAAAAACATATCCTTCTTCTATATATATTTTATTTTACAATAAAAGTATCTGTTCTTTTGGGATGAGATTGGATGGGATGGATTTTTTGCTGTATATTATTGTGGTGAAGAAGTGAAGGAAATGTAGGAAAACAGCAGGTAAAAGAAAGATTACTCTGAAATTGGCTCTTTTAGAGGTGGTGAGGAGGGAGGTGAACAGTGTGTCACTGATTTGGAATAAGTGATAATTTTACTTTGGAAGGGACCTCTGGTAGTCATCTATTTGAATCTCCTGTTCCAAGGACGGTGAACTTTGAAGTTCAATTAGGTTGATTAGGACCTTGTTCAGATGAGTTTTGAAAATCTGAAAAGGGGGAGATTGAACAGTGTCTCTACAGCCCTGTGAACTTCTTTTTTCTTGTATTTAACTGAACTTCCTTTGTGACAACTTGTAACTGTTGCCCATTCTCCTTTTTCTCTGCCACTCTGAGAAGTGTCTGCTCCTAGGAGGATTTTTTTAATCCCTCATTTAGACTGTTGAAAATTGCATTGAAATATCCACTCTTCTTCAGACAATACAAACCTTGCTCTGTCAACTTTGTACATTGTGTGGTCTAGCCCCTACTGCTGGACTCTCCAGTTTGTTAGCATTTCTTTTATAGTAGCCAGAAACTGGGCAAAGTCTTCCGGATTCGGCTTTACAAGTGCTAAATAAAGGGGAATATTTACTTGACCTGACTTGCTGACTGTACTTTCCTAATGAAGACTAATATATGATGAGCCTTCCCTGTTGTGAGGGTATGTTGCTGACTCACGTTCAGCTTGTCTACTGGCAGCACCCCAGAACCTTTCCTGCATCAGTGATACCTGCCCCATTGATCCTTAGCTGTTCATGATATGGGGTTCTTCTGTACTAGGTGGCGGACTTTGCCTTTGAACGTCAAGTTTGTTGTCAACCTAATTCCTCCAGCTTGTTGAGGTCCCTCTGAGAGGCAGCCCTGTCTTTTAGTGTATTGACAACTTCACCCCTGTTTCATGTTATCCACAAATATGATGGGGGTGTATTCTAGCTCACTGTCTAGGCTGATGATGAACATGTTGGAGTATTCACCCTAGTATCAGCCTCTGAGGAATATCGCTTATAGCTGGTTACATTTTGAACAACCATTGAGCCCAGTAGTCCAGCCAGTTGTTCTTCCACATCTTCTCCGTGATTCCTCAGATTGGCTAAAAAGATTCCATTGGAGACTGTCAAAAGCCTTTGTAAAGTCAGACTAAATTACATCCTCAGCGCTCTCTCTTCATCCTCATAGGCAAGTGGCCAGATTTTGTTTTGCTAAACTTGTGCTGGTTGTTTCCAATCACCTTTTTACCTTTGTGTGTGTCTAGAAATTAACTTCTGTGAGGATTTGCTCCATAATATCCTAGGGACTGAGTATAAGCTGGCCAGCCTGTAATTCCTCGAATCATTCTTCTTGCCCTTTTTGAAGATGGTGTCATAAGGGACATCCCCTGATTGCTGTAACTTTTTAAAGCTGATAAGAAGTAGCCTTGAATTGGCACTAGCCAGCTCCTTTGCACCTTTGGATGCATCTCATCTGCTCCCATGGACTTGTATTTTTCCAATTTACTAGAGTAGTTCTGAACTCATTCCACTTTTGCTACTAGGCATAGACAACTGACAGCCACAGAAACCCCTAGTAAAGACTGATGCAAAGAAGATTTCTACATCATTTGTCAATAGATTGACCACCCCATTTAGCAGCAGGCCAACATTTTTCTTGTGTGTTTTTTTTTTTTTTCTGCATATAGACCATTACAAGCTCTTCTAGCTATACTCTTTATTACTGTCCAGTTTCAAACCCACCCTGGCCTTGGCCTTCCTAATTCTGCTCCTTAGTATCCAGGCAATGCTTCTTTATTTGTCTTTAGTAATCTGTTTCAGCTTCTGTCTCTTATATGCTTCAGTTTTTGCACTTGAGCTCAGTCAGGAGTTCCTAGTTCATTCAAGAACTCCTGCTCCTGCTGTCCTAGTTCATTCAAGAACTCCTGCCTCCTGCTGTGCTAGTTCATTATCTTGCGTGTCAGGAATGAGTGTTTTCATACTTTAAGGAGGTTGCCCTTGATGCTCAACCAGCTCTTCAAGGTTCCGTTGCCCTTGATGCTCAACCAGCTCTTCAAGGTTCCATTGCCCTTTAGGGCAGCATGACCTGGGATCCCACCTACAAGTTCCTTTAACAAGTTGAGGTTTGCGATCTGGAAATCTGGTTCTGCTACTTGCTTTTGTCACTTCCCTCCATAACTTAACCTCCAGCATCTCATAGTCGCTGCCAAGGCTGCCTCTGGCATCCATGGTGAATTCTACTCACGAGAGCTGGTCTAGTGGAATACCTCTGTAGTGGGCCTGTACAGCACCTAAAGTAAAAATTATTACTGCTCACTCCTGGATTTTTTTATACCCTACCATGTTGCCCTCCCAACAGGTATGAGGTGGCTGACACCCGCTGCCTCCCCCTTCCCCCATCAACAGCCTATGATCAGAGGCTTCTTCCAGTGCTGAGGGTGACTTAATCTACTTCACCTTTTTGATTGAGTGGTTTGTAGCAGATGCCAAAATGGCATGCATCTTTTGGGCTACCCTTCTGATTTTTGACCTGTAGACTCTCAACAAGTTTGTGTTCCATAGCAGAGCTGCATGTTTGTGTAGAGCTCAACCCTGCCCATCCTTCCTGCTTGTTGTTTGTGAGGAGCCTGCATCCATCTCTGACGGCATGCTAGTTGTGTGAGCTGTCTGTTGTGTCTCAGCTCCAGTGACATCATAGCTCTGCAGCTGTGCACAGACTTGCACTTCTTTCTGTTTGCATCACAGGCTGTACGCTTCTGTGCGCAGAGCTTCAGATGTACCTGTCTGCCCTACTTTCTCTCAAAGGGAGCGAGAAGCTCCCTGGAAACCCTGTCCGATATGTGCTTCCCCGTTCTCTGTTCCTCTGCTTACCTGAAGGCTTTGGTTTCTGTTCCCTGGTGAACCTAGTTTAAAGCTCTTCTGTCTAGCCTAGCAAACAAAGATACTGTTGACCTCCTTTGTCAGGTAGATCCTGTTTCTCTCCAGTAGTCTTCAATCCTCTGAGGATCCTGTGTTCATAAAAACACTAATGCTTTGCTGCTGTTAGCAGGCCTGTTGGAAGGTGATGATCTGCAGCTGCATCTGCTTCTGCTTGAAACTTTTCCCTTGTCTGGCAAGTATTTCATAGATGTCATAGCGAGCTGGAAGTTAGTAGTGAAGAATAAGGGCTAAGGAGTCTGACTTCCATATTCAAATCAGTTCGTCCTGTTCTTATCTGTACTTATTAGTGCTAGCTAATGTTGAGCACGTGACCATGGGAGATGCCTGAGATATCCTGAAATAGTTTACCATATGATGTTTTAGATAATTTTATGTTGCTGCTACACTATATTCCTCTTCAAACTACAGGTAGAAGACTCTGAGTTGGCACTGTCTTGAATTATCCAGTATAAAAATGTGAATTTAAGGAGAAGATGGGGTCTGTTGCATATTATATTCAAGAAACATTGCAGAAGTTATGTTACTGGGATTATGTAGTCAAAACCACAAATCTGAAAAAATACCAACACTGATTATCACTTGTGCAGTGAATGGTTATTGTTATGTTTATTGTGGCATAGTTTTCCATGTGATTTTACGTGCAGCGTGACTCGGGCTCAATAAGAAGAGTGACACTTGCTGCCTCGCTGTCTTCATATGATCTTGTGCCTAAGTTGTTATAGGAGAATTACCTGTTTTACTCAAGTATAGTACTTGAGTACTTCTTACTCTTTCCATTACTGTAATATTGAGGTGTCCCCTTAGTTATAATATAGGAGGAAGAAGGGATTATCTTCATTAGTCTGAGACAATTACTGAAAGCCGTAGACCAAATGTTGTCATCATAAGTAATTTAGATGTCATGATTTGGTACCTTGCTCAAGACATAAGCTGTGATTTTGTTTAAAGAGCACCGTGTTCACACAGAGGATGCAGATCTTAAAAAATGAAGTCTGAAAAGCAATTGGTCTGAAAGTGAAGCTCAAGGAAAGTGGCTTCAGGAGAGTGTAGTCTCATTGGATTTTGTAGTAGACAACAGGAACCAGTCTCTAATGTTGACTTCAGGCTAAAGCTGCAACCGTAACAACTCTTTCTCTCTGAAGCTTTCTGCCTTAATTCATGTTACTCTTCCCGCTTGTAATATTTGAAGTATATCATAGTAACTGTCATCTCTCCTGCTCATTTGCTCATCTCTCCTGCATCTCAGCTTCTTTGTTAGTCCTGCCTTGTCTTCACATAAATGAAGAATAGGAGAAGTATGTGATTACAATAAGATCACTGATGTTCAAGCTTCATGGCTTCTGGTGGAAGAGTGATTATACTATGGTGCCTTTATTTGCCATGCGAGTGGACTTAGCCAGTGTGCTTGACTTAATCAGACTGTTTAGATGCAGTGATCTGATACTTCCTGGAAGCATCAGGCCTAACATGCACGTATTACTTAGTATAAAAAGAGCAGCTGGGAATGGACTTACAGAGTTAAAGCAATCCAGCTAACCCAGACCCCTTCAGAGGGGCCCTCAGGAAGGAAAATGATTGACTGTGAGCAGAGAACCGGTAGATAAGTTGTCCCAACAGCTGTGTGGATTGGGTAGTGTGTGAGAGACTGTATAAATGCACCCTTAAGTCTCCCTTGTGCTTGGCATCCATAGATGTAAATATGTGGATTAGCTGGTCTCCTAATAGATGTGCAACACCTGAATTTGCTGCGATCAACTTTTCTCCAAATTTCCATTTTAAAGATTGGCTTCATGGTTAATGTTTTTTTTTTTTTGTAGGCCAACAGTTGTTCACCTTTATCATTCACATTCATTTTAATATATAACTTGCACGTGGTTTTGATCATGAAGGACTCGAAGCTGCTTCGTGGCTAATTCATATTTAGAGGGTAACACCAACCCATCAAAGGGAAGTGGCATACAGAATTATAACTAGCCAAAGATACACCAAGCAGGTAAATGGTCTGCAGGTTTTTAAATGAGGATCTAGACACAACTGGAAATCAGAAAAGAAGTAGAAAGATAATAACTGTGAAATTATACTAAGGTGCATGGTATAGAGCATGCTATGCTGATGGAATAATGTTGCTGTATGTTTAAAAGCTCAGAATAAAATACATTAACTGTTTCAACAGGAAACATAATACCCATATGGGTTGATTTGGAATAGTATGGTATAAGAACCATACATCCAGACCAGGATAGCAACATTGAATGTAATGTATGCCAAGTATTAAAATATTAATTAGTTTTGTTTCTTTTAATTGTACTGTATGTATCAATGGCATTGCTTGTATGTGAACATTAAACTACTGTTAGACCTACAGAGTACTGGATATTAGATACATGACAAGTTGTGTGCTATCATAAGGTGTATTATGGGCGGATTCTGTATTTAGCTGTTTCCTTTGTAAGTTGAAAGTCACTTACAGGGATACAGGCACTACGCTACCTACATAGTGACTTTTAGCCATCCTTATGAGGACAGCCTGTCATTTATGTTAAAGAAGAGAGGAGACATAATTAGGAACTATTGTGAGGTGGGTTTTAAGAGTTTATTTGTGGTTTTGTAAGATTTTGTGAAAAAATGAATAATTGGAGGAGCTTTGGATCTTCTTTTGTATACTTTGGTCCCTTGTTGCTTCCAACAATTGATAGGCTCAAAACGTGTATCTGCCTCATCTGTTCCCCCAAATTGGCTCAGGTTTATATTAGTTTATGTGCCATGTAGTCTCTACATGATGTAAACAAGAGTTATATGTTGTGTTTAAAAAAAGTATTGTTATATATTTTCCAACAAACCTTTTTTTTTTTTTTGTATCTTGTATATATGAAGGCATAAGCATTTAGGTAATGTGTCTCCAGGAATATGTCCTTTTTATACAAGTTTAGAATGATAGAATGCATGATAAAATCTAAATAGGGTTAACTGCTATGCTCATGGCAGCAGAAAAAATAGTCTAGTCTATTTTGGTTGGATGGGACCTACAATGATCATGTAGTCCAACTGCCTGCCCAGTTCAGTGCTGACCAAAAGTTAAAGCATGTTGTTAAGGTCATTGTCCAAATGCCTCTTAAACACTGACAGGCTTGGGGCATCGACCACCTCTCTAGGAAGCTTGTTTCAGTGATCAACCACCCTCTTCGTAAAGAAATGCTTCGTAACGTCCAGTCTAAACCATCTCTGGCACAGCTTTGAGCCATTCCCACATATCCTATCACTGGATCACAGGGAGAAGAGATCAGCACCTCCCTCTCTCTTTCCCTCCTCGGGAAGCTGTAGAGAGCAATAACCCTCGGCCTCCTTTTCTCCAAACAAGACAAGCCCAAAGTCCTTAGCCACCCTGCATGGGACATTCCTTCCAGCCCTTTCTCCAGCTTTGTTGTCCTCCTCTGGATGCATTAAGGACCTTCACATCCATCTTCAATTGTGGGGCCCAGAACTGCACACAGTGCTTGAGGTGAGGCTGAACCAATGCTGAATACAGTGGGGTAAGCGCTTCTTTTGTCCGGCTGATTGTGCTGTGTTTGATCCACCCCAGGATGGGGTTTGTCCTCTTGGCTGCCACTGCACACTGCTGACTCCTATTGAACTTGCTGTTGACTAGCACCCCCAGAACCCTTTCTGCAGAGCTGCTGTCCAGCCACTTCTGTCACAGTTTATACCCATGCTTGGTATTACTCTGTCCCAGGTGGAGAATCTGGCATTTTAGCTTGTTAAATCTTGTGCAATTGATGATTGCGCAATGCTCCAATCTACCTATATCCCTTTGCAAGGCTGCTTGTTCCTCAAGAGAGTTGACATCACCTCCCAGTTTGGTATCATCAGCAAACTTGCTAATGGTGCATTCAACTCCTGCATCTAGATTATTGATAAATATATTGAACAGGGCTGGCCCTAGAAGGAGCACTGATGATGTAGTCCCATTTGCTACAACCCTTTGACCCCTGCCTTTCAGCCAGTTCTTCACACAGCGCACCATATACCTGCTTATCCCACAGTTGGACAACTTGTCCAGAAGGATGCTGAGGGACTGTATCAAAAGCCTTACTAAAACCCCAAAAGACTACATATTCTGCCTTCCCTTCATCCACTCGGTGGGTGACCTTATCATAGAAGGATATCCATTTAGTTTAAACAGGACTTTTCCTTTGTGAACCCATGTTGACTGTGCCTGATGATTGCATTGTTCTTTAAATGTTTTTGAGTAGTACCCAGTATAATATTTTCCATAATATTTCCAGGAACTGAGGTTAGACTAACAGGTCTGTAGTTTCCTGCTTCCCTCATGCCCTTCTTGTAAATTAGAATAACATTGGCTAACTTCCAGTCAGCAGGGACCTCAACCACTAATTTTTCAAGAACTAAAGCTAAGGATTTACCAATTCTCCCAAGTACAGCCTTCAGCATAGGAAGGACACAGACCTGTTGGAGTAGGTCCAGAGGAGGGCCACAAAAATGGTCAGAGGGATGGAGCACCTCTCCTATGAGGACAGGCTGAGAGCGTTGGGGTTGTTCAGCTTGGAAAAGAGAGGGCTCCAGGGAGACCTTATTGCAGCCTTCCACTACTTAAAGGGGGCCTACAGAAAAGATGGGGACAAACTTCTTAGCGGGGCCTGTTGTGATAGGACAAGGGGTAATGGCTTTAAACTGAAAGAGGGAAGACTTAGACTAGATAAAAGGAAGAAATTTTTTCCAATGAGGGTGGTGAAACCCTGGAACAGGTTTCCCGGAGTGGTGGTAGATGCCCTGGAAAGATTCAAGGTCAGGTTGGACAGGGCTCTGAGCAACCTGATGAACTAGTTGAAGATGTCCCTGCTCATTGCAGGGGAGTTTGTACTAGATGACCTTTAAAGGTACCTTCCAACACAAACTGTTCTGTGATTCCAAGTAACAAGTGCTAGGACAAGAGGAAATGGCCTCAAGGTAGACCAGGGGAGGTTTAGATTGGATATTGTAGAAAATTTCTTCACTGAAATGGTGGTTAAACATTGGAACAGGCTGCCCAGGGAAGTGGGTGGAGTCACCATCCCTGGCGGTATTTAAAAGACACTTAGATGTGATGCTTAGGGACGTGGTTTGGTGGTGGACTTGGCAGTGCTAGTTTAACGGTTGGACTTGATGATCTTAAAGGTCTCTTCCAACCAAAACGATTCTATGATTCTGGGATTATACATACTTACCTTTGTTCAGACAGTCAGCTAACTTGCTGGATATTCCTTAGTAGCTAAATATTTTGGACTTCCTTTATTTTGGGGTGATATGCAAGCTTTAAATGTAGACCAGTCAACTCAAACAAACCAAGCGCCCCTGATTTATTCAGATTGGCATAAATGCATCTAATTCTGCTGTATGGAATAATTTAGTTGTAAATTATATTAATATGGAATCACAGAATGGTTGAGGTTGAAAAGGACCTCTGGATGCCATTTGGTGCAACCACCTTGTTCAAGCAGGGCCACCTAGAGGTGGTTCCCCAGGACCATGTCCACATGGCTTTTGAATATCTCCAATGAGGGGGACACCACAACCTTCCTTGGCAACCTATTCCCTTGCTTGGTTGCTCTCACGGTAAAATAAGCGTTTATCGATGTTCAGAGAGAACCTCCTGTGTTTCAGTGTGTGCCCATTGCCTCTGGTTCTGTCACGGAGCACCACTGAAAAGAGCCTGGCTCTGAGCTCTTCATGCCTTCCTTTCAGATATTTGTACAATTGATGAGGTCCCCACTGAGCTTTCTCCTCTCCAGGCTGAACATTCCCAGCTCTCTCAGCCTTTCCTTATGTGGAGGATGCTCCAGTCCCTTAACCATCTTTACAGCCTTTTGCTGGACTCTGTCCGGTATGTTCATGTCTCCTTTGTACTGGGGAGCTCCAGGTGTGGCCTCACCAGTGCTAAGCAGAGGGAAGGGATCACCTCCCTCCACCTGCTGGCAAGACTAATGCAGCCCAGGATACCATTTGCCTTCTTTGCAGCATACAAAATACTTAAATACCATTAATGTTGCGCAAAACAGTTTTGGTCTACAGAAACAACATAACTAGAACTTTTTGTACAAAATGCTTTGTAAGTCCAGTAAGGGAAGAAATGGTGTATGTATGGCTCTGCTGCCATACTGCCGTACTTAAATGATGTTTGTGGTTTTAGAAGTATTTTTTGGGGAAGATTTTTGTATTGGTGTAAGTATTTTCAGTGGTATGCATACGTGGTGTATGCTCTGCAAAAAGTTTAAATTGCACAAAAATCAAGAAATGAATAATTTCAAAAAACTTTTTTAAAGTTTTCTTGTTGTGATTGCATGTAATGTTTAATATGGCAGTACATTATTTTCTGAAAAGGTAAGGAAGGTGAGTGTGCTTTTTTGGCCTGTTGAATAAGGCTGGAAACTCATTGTGTCCTAAATATTATAAGATATTAAAGCTAAACATTCTGTGTATTGTTATGGATATGCTTGGCTGTGTTTAGCAATAAGGCAGGAATGACTTCAGTGACTGCATCACATTATATAGATGATGATTATATATATGTGTCTGTGTGTGTGTATACACACACATTATGAAGCACAAGCGGATGCACCTAGGACATCTGGAGTTGGGACTGATGTGTCTCCGAATGCTTAAGGCAGAGTAAGTATGTTCTCCCTTTTCCATGTGCTTGCCTGTTACTGCTGTTCCTGATAAACACAGCTTGTGCTCTCTGCTTACTTCTTATAGGCGACATTCATTTCTATAGGCTTTTCTGACCACTGTATGTATTTTGATACTACTTAAATACTTCTTACTTTTGAAACACATAGTCATGCTAGAGCTTTCCTTTATGGATGGTCCCCAGATGGTGTATCAGGCTGCAGTACTCTACAACTTGCTCTCTTGTGGTTTGCTGGATTCTCAATCCTTAGCTGCTTTGTCGACCTTTTGGTACAGGTGTTCTGCTACCCTCTCCTTTTGAGAGCTGGATTTTGCCACACAGCTGCAAAAACACTTCTCTAGAATAGATCCAAAGATGTCCATGTGGTTTAACCGCTAATTTTTGAAGAACTAAAGCTAGGGATTTACCTCCTTCGGAACACAACGTATTGAAGAGATGCCTTCTAAGCACAGTTTCTTTTAATACTTGTTTCCAGATGAAAGCAGGCAGTGAGTTGTATGCCTATCATGCTATACATTTGTCAGTGCTCGGGATCATTTTTTGATGCATGTTCAGGATTACCTGCATGGAAGTCTTTGGAGATTCAGGACACTATTGTTTCTGAAGCAGGGTGGATTTGGCAAAGCTCAAGGCAGAAAGTGTTACGCTCAGCATGTCATAAAAAATCATGATACAGTATCTGTTAATATCCAGAGTTTAAACTGAGTGTAGCTTGAGTCTTCAGATAATCACAGTTTTAGTGTACTTCACCACAAAATTATTAGCTCATATAATGAGGGTAGTCTCTTTCTCCAAATATCCTTCTGACCATGGTTTAGTTTATCTTACAGTTAATTGGAAGTCCCTTCTTTCTTGACTCCAGATTAGGTAGGTGGTTTCACTCCCTTGGCTCAATGCCAGGAAAGCTGTCTTGTTTAAGCTGTGTATAACAGGGTTTTCAGTTCTTCTGGCATACAATCCTTTGAAGTAGCAGAGCAGTCAGCATAAAGAAGTGCCACAAATAAAGGCTTTGAGCAGTGTGCCACTGAATAAAAGCACTGAAAGATCTCGGCAATGAATGGCAGGCAAGGAATGTGTAATGTGCAGCAGAGGCGGTAGCTGCTGGCTGTGGAGCGTAGAGCTAATGCCACCATCAATTTAATCCTCTACTTTCATATGGAAAGATTTATAAAAGTCACTGTGACTCTTTGGGTATAGCAACATGTACTTATTTGGAGAGCAGTGCCAATTTGAGCATCTCCTATTCTGCTACGTCCTTGTTGACTATGTGGTGAATTGAATTGGGGAACTGATTTGTTGGACAAATAATTTGGCAGACGGGTTTATTTTTAACTAGGGCCAGTTATGGTTGTTCAGTGCAAGGGCTGACACACAGTGGGAATTAGTGCTGTAGGTTGCAGTGAAAGGAGGGACTGGAGCTTGACACTGCTGTTCAAATAAATGTATGTGTAACTGTGCCCTTGGGCTCCACACCCAGGTTTTATGAGACTGCATAGAAGCTGGAATAGGGAAGTGGTTCTGTTTGTTAAATAATTAAAACTTGTTATGAGCAACTCAAGTGCAGATAATCTTGCTGACTAATCATTTTTTCCTTTCTGTTGAGTCATTCTGTTGGCTTTGAGTGATATGAGTGGGGTTTTTGGTTTTTTGTGGGCTTTTGGTGGTGTCTTTTTTTGGAGGGAGGTGTGGATGTATACCAACGCTTTCAAAACTGAAACTGGAAGGAATTGCTGTTGCTTAATTTAATTTCTGTATAGGACTCGAAAAGTACAGAAAGGGGAAAAATGCCACCCAGTCTTGCAGCCAAATTAGAGTATTTATCTTCAGTTTTGCAATTTCTTGTGTTTCTAAGAATGTGTCAAGTTCGTTTGCTTAGTTCTTATATTAAAGAATTGATGTACTGTAATTGAACAGCATTTCAGTTGCATGAATAGATTCTTTTTATATCGTTGAGAAATTGTATCACATGGGATGAATTGTGTGTGTGCTTTGCTTTTATTCTAGAATAAATGTTGCTTAAAATCTGAGAAGTGTTCTTGGGGTGTCTGGTACCTGCAAAAGATTCACTCTTACTGTTTCTCTGATAACACTTGTTCAGGAGCTTATGTATGTGTTCCTTTTATGTTGATCTAAAGCAATAAACAACTGTGCTTGCTGATAACTTAGTAGTCTATGTAATTTATGAGTCAGATAAAATATCTCTTTTTGGTTAGTTTTTTTTTTTTTACTGTATTGTATTTTCTTTGGTAATGTCTGTCAGCTTGTCAGTTGATACTTGCAGCTTATTACATATTTGAGATAACATATGAGAAGTGTTTTGGACTGCCCAGACTATGTCACCTCTTTATTTATAGTAGGTATTTAATAATTGATAATATTTTTTTTTTAGCTTTAAAAATGAAGTTTGTCTGGTTTGCTTAAAAAATAAATCAAGCAAAAGACTTCTTAGTGTTTCCTTTGTGATGCTTTTACAGAGTTCAATAAATATCCCTGTTGCAATTTTTTTTTCTTTTCAAATTTTCACTTTTGTTTCTTAGTTTGTATTCAGTTACTTGACTAATTTGACAGTACCTTTTCAGTCAGGATAAATGCAAAATAAACAGCAAATATGAAAGAGAGCTGGGTATAACTGTGCAAAACATATTGTTGACTTCTGTAACTGTAAAGTTCTAAAAAGCCTCAACTGTTCCACCTTAATTCTCAGAAGTAACTGAAGGCCATGTTATTATTAAAGAACATGAGGAAACGTGTTAAAAATTCAGCATGGCCGTAGAAAATAGTATTATGCACTAGTAAATGTTATGTAAAGGAGTATGATTTTTAGAGACCAGAAGATATTAACAGGCTGCAACTACTTTGAAAGTCATGGGCTGACATGTTGCATTATCTTCACATAGTAGTAGTTGTCCTTACTAAAATGTGGCTTGTCTTATAAAATATATTCAGGGCCACCAGCTATGTTAAGACTTCTGTTAATTCAATTGTACAACTTTACAGTGCGATAGTAACATGATATATTAGAGCATAGCTCACGTGGATTATCTACACTTAAGAACTAACAGGGAACCTTTGCATAGACAGCAAGCTAACACTTTTTGTAGGTATTTAGAAAATACAGTACTTGTGGCTAAAATTTACGAGCCATGTTCGATCTGATTATATTTTCCTATGAGGATATCATCTTGCAATTGTCAAGTGATGCAGGTAATTTCAAAAGAACCAAAGAATTCAGTGAGCGCCCATTCTCTGCATCAGTCAGCCACAAGAAATTTTCTGCACACCTTTATCCCTTGGTTTTTGTTTTGTATTGTTTTTTTTGTTCTTGTGAAGAAGCTCTTAATTGATCCTCTCTACTTTGTAAGTTTTTGGCAATGAGAAGCTAATAGTGCAGTTAGGAATAGCTGATGGACAAAAGTTTGATACTACTAAGTGTAGACGTAGCAGGAATTTCGTATGTGGGAATTTGAGAAATAAAGAAAATATGGCATTTGTTTCATCTCTTTCCAAATCTAGGACTGTGCTAGTTTGTTGGGAAAACTGTGTAAAGAACTTAAGGGTAATAGCTCTAGACTTCCACTTTAGGCTTTCTTTTTCCAGGGATGTATTCTGGTATGTGCCATCTAGTCCAGTGGTGACCACCATTACCTTTGTTTTGACAAAGGTAATGCATAACTTGATAATTAATGTGTATGATCTTAGTGATAAATGTATTAGTTGTATACTGTAGAAACTGAAGGATGATGTCTTTATGAAGGACATCAACATCTAAAAAGTAGTAACCTCTTATTGACAAGGAAGAGAATATTGCATATTCTTCAATCTGATCTGCATCAGTCAGCCCCTTCTGTAGTTTTGCAGCTTGTTTGCTCTAACTGGACTCTAGATGTGTAAGAATCTAGCTATATGGATCAAGTAGTAGACTGGAGTTTTGAATCGTAAATACTATTGGGCACATTCCTTTGTTAAAATAAAATGTCTTAATATGCATCTTCTCTATTATTTATAAAGATCATTATGAAATGATCATTTTTTTAAATAGTTCAAATATATAGACTCTGTGTATACCTGAAAGTGGTTTTATATTTTCTTGCAGCTAACAGAAGATGAAATTGCAACTATTCTGAAATCTACTCTTAAAGGACTTGAATATTTGCACTTTATGAGAAAAATACATAGAGATATAAAGGCTGGAAACATCCTTCTGAACACTGAGGGACATGCAAAATTAGCTGATTTTGGTGTGGCTGGCCAGTTAACAGTAAGTACCTGTGGAAATATCACTTAAAGTGCTCTAGTGCTCCTAACCATGTTCTTTTACTTTTGTCTTTTTCTCCTGCCTTCAATTTTGTGTCTGAGAAGTGACTAGTGGTAGAGCTAACACTCTTTATCGTGATGAGTATTTAATGTATTGCAAGGCTATTTAGTTTTCGGTTGTTTGTTTTTATAACCCAGGGTACTTCAAGTGCCTGATGATCCCACTTAAACTTTTGTTTGAGGTTTATGATCATTGTCACCTCTGTGGGCTGATGGACTGAATCTGTTTGGTCTGAACTGGAAGTCACTACCATTTGACCTTTGGGTGGCTAATTTAACTTTTAAATAAATTCATATCAAAAGAATCTGAATATAAGCATCTCTGTTTTAATTGCATAAATAATATAATTACAGGATACAATGGCAAAACGTAATACTGTTATAGGAACTCCATTTTGGATGGCTCCTGAAGTAATACAAGAGATTGGCTATAACTGCGTGGCAGACATCTGGTCCCTTGGTATCACTTCAATAGAAATGGCTGAAGGAAAGCCCCCCNCCCCGAAAAACCTGTACAGTGGAATCATAAAACTGTACATTTATGGACAAAGATTTTAAGACTAAGAATTTTTACTTGCTGTCTTGCTTCCTATTTATTGCAGTTTGCCTGTTTTAACACATCTTTGTAAGATTTCAGAATGCTTTTATCTCCACTTGAGAGAGAACTAAAGCAATAAGTGCTTAATTGACTTGAAGGCAATATATAGAGCCTGTTCCATACTAAACCTACACTTGGGAGAGCTGCATAACCGAGAGGCCATCCTCCTTTGAAAGGGAATTTTGAAGTAAAGGTGACCTAAAGAAGGATTCAGAATGGTCCTGTGTGAGCACTGGTAATATTAGTAACCCCTGACAGTTTTTATTTATTACTGACTCTTAGTCTGTTATTGAGTTAGTTTACTTTTTGCAAAATAAAATGTAAATAGAATTACTTGCTTTATGAGTAGTAGCAGTTGTGAAGAAATTTCTTGGAGAAGTTCATGGGGAACAATAGTTATCTAGGAATAACTGTCGCTACTGTTAGTCATGCTTTTATTTTTTTTAAATGAGCTATAGAATAGCTAGACCGATTGCACAATAAATACTCTGTTCTTGAATTGTTTGTATCTAAAGTCCATTTGATACTAACAAGGTACTCTATATTGCTAAAAGCAGATTTTTTTTTCCATCCCTGTGATTTGCTGCAAAAATGGCATGCGTACTAGATTATTTTATTCAGTTTTCTTTTGCTGGTGGCTCATATATCAGGATCTTAATATAACGAAGCCACCACTGTTGAAAGAGAAGCTACTTTTTATATGGGATTACTGTAAGGTGATGCATATATGAGTTCAAGTGCATTTAGTGCTGTTGGAGTCTTGATGTTTTTGTGTGTGTGTGCTTTTTGGAGTAGAGATGTTTCCCGAAGTTTTATGGCAATGTGCAGCTCGGTTAAAGCTAGTGAGTGTTTTGCAATTAGAAACATTACATAATTTTGGAAACAAAGCTTAGTAATTTTCCTGCACCTTATTTTTTTTTTTCTGTGTAATTAACTATTTTAAATTCAGTGTTCATACTGAAAAAGATGAAAGCTGAGAACAAAATAAGTATCTCTGAAGCCTGTTTTTGATGGGAATTTAATTTAAGATGAAATAACATTAAAAATATTTTGAAGAACTATTGGTTACAAATTAAATACGTTTGATCATGCTGGGGTTTTTAGTTGTACTTTTAAAGATAATGTCTTAATTACATCTGAGTTAAAATTAACGTTGTTATATGTAGTTGCACTAGCTGTTGAAAGGTGAGGACTCTATTATCAGAGAGGATTTTTATATGCATGACAATAGCTGCTTATAAATCAAAGGTCACTGAATTTGAAAGATTGTGAATCTGCTTAATTCTTGTAATCAAATGAATGCTATCAAAGGCCAAAGTAATTTAACATAACAATTCTGGATTACCTAGAACATGTGTTCTTGTTAATAAATTACATTATGGTTTTTAAGGGCTTGTGTGCTGTTAGTACTCTTTTGTATATTTGATACCTACAGTTTTTCTTAATTTTTATTAGTAAGTTGTTACAGTGGTTAACAAGAAATACACAGATTTAAGTTGCAATAGTTTTCCCAGTGTCATATGATATAGCTTCACAGGACTTTTGGACATATGTAGATGCTTTCCTACTTTGTTTTAGTTATGACATAGAATTGATACAGGCAAGCATGAAAGCTTGGGCAAATTTTCATTACTTTTTGTAGATGTTGCTGGAGTTCTGTGGTATTTATGTAAGGCACAATTTTGTTACTTGGGAATGCATGTTGAAATTACCATGTGCACTATTTTGCTGTAGGCTGGTTGGCACTGCCACAAAGGTAATGCGCTGCCAGTAGGCCATTTCCTTGTCAACTGCATTTACAGCTTAATAGAAATATTACATGACTTCTTTAAACAAGTGTTTTGGCAGAGAGGAAATAGCAGATTCCACGCAAACAAGCATAGCTTCCTCTGCTTAACCACACTCTAGCTACTCCAAAGAATTGTAGTAGTTTCATCTGGGGAAAAAATGAGAAGTAGCAGGGTGCAAAATGGAGTTCCATCTGGGGGAAAAAACAGCAGTTTTTTTCTGTTTAAGTGTTCCAGTTTTAGTATATTTGACTGTATGTCATCAACACTATTTCACTTCTTTCTGCTGCAAATCTGAGTTCAACAGAACCTGCAGTTGTCATACTTGATTTGAGGCTCAAAGGTCAACACCATTTGCCAGCCCAGTAAGTCTAATGCTTTATTCATGTAAGAATTACGGAATGCCTCACATATTCAGTGTCAGAGTCCTTTTGTGCTTTTGCTAATGATGAAAAGTGAAACTTCTGTATTTTCTCTTGAGTTTTCATCAAAGAAGGAGCATTTTCAAGTATTTTTAAAGGAGGAAGAAATACAGACGTTCTCAAGGTTGCCTTAAAATGGGGTGATACAGCCCCTGGAAATAACAAGGAGTTTGCTGATAAGTCAAAAAATAACTCAAACCTAGATAACTTAACCCATCTAGCAGGGATAAAAGCATGTTGATTGCAGTAGTCAGTGCAGCAGCCAGGGTTAATGTGGCTAACAGTGTTTGCATCTGCCTTTGATTGCTCTGCTGGGATGAGCAGTTATGAATTTATAGTGGAGCTAATTAAAGGGGGCTTCAGTGTGGTTCTAGAGCAAGACTCAAGCTCCTACTCTGAAGCAGTGGTGATATGTTTTAACAGCTGCGTTCCCGTGTCCCCCATTGACTGCAGCATGTATGCTGTCCTGTTCTGATGAAGTATTTATGTCCTACCGCTGTCTGAATTTAATTCAAACCATTAACTTCTTTGTTCAGTCTCTGCTCTTCATGCAATATCTGTCTTTATTATTTCTTTTTGTTTCTAAATTAATCTTTTTTTTTTTATTTTAATCTATAATGGAAGCATAAAGATTGGCACTGTTTTGCCATGGTAGTTGTGATCTTGCTTTTTGTTAAAAATTGGTAACATGCTTTTGAAATATCTTCTGTGTTTGCTAATCAAGCCATGATTTCAAATTTGTCACGTAAAAGAATTGTTTCTGGTGGAAGATCCTTTAAGCTGCAAAGATTTTACTTGATCATCATCCACCTACTGCTGATATTTGGCTTTGTTAACAAGTAGATTAACAACACTTTGCCATAAAGCTAATCTTAGACCTCAAGAATGGCTGTTTTTTGAGGTCCTTTCCCTAGGATCACCTCTACCACAAATTTTCCTTTTATTCATGCAATGACATGATCACTTATTGCTGTGAGGCTGTGATTTTCATAATTGATTTAAGCCAATTTAAGTGTGGGCTGCTGATTAGAGACAGCCAATCCCTAGCCAGGGGTTCCTGACGTTCTGTTAAGCGAACTCTAGCATTTCTGTGGCCTCACAGGGAGCTGGATAAAGGAACTGATGTTCTGAAAAGTTAACCTCACAAAAAACTGCTAGAGCTGCTCTTCTTTGCAAGGTCAATGCTTACTGAGCGAGTGGTGTGCTTCAGATAAATGCTGGTAGTTCTCTTCCAAAAAAAAAAAAGCCCAACCCCGCAGCCTCTCTTCTTTCATGCTTATCAGGCAGCTGCAATAATTCACGTTGCTGTGGTATGGAAGAAGCTGGTGGTAGATGTGTTTTTCAACACTTCACAGTATTGGCCTTTGTTTCTTTATAGTGAGGTTTGTTGGAAATGGACATGTGGGCATCACATGTTCTGCAGTGAATTGGAGGAAGCCAATTTGAACTGCTTCCATTTGCCTCAAGTCCAATCATGATATTTATTTTTCCATGGCACTTACCCAGATTATCCATGCCTCCTGCTTAGCCTGTGTAATTTCCACCCTGGACTAATCTGTTTGTAATAACCTTTTATTCCTGATGTATCTTATAACAATCTACTATTTCCCAGTTTTTTTTTTATTCTCAGCATATTGCATTAAAACTGGAGATTGAAGTGAGAATTATTGCTGTGTAAAGCTGCAACAACCAAGGAAGGTGTCATGTTGAGCATCGCTGTCTGATTGTGACCAGTTTTCAGTCATTGAGCAAATGGTTTCCTCTATGCCTTTCGTGCCAGAAGTTGAAGAGAGGGAAAAAGAAAATCTACTTCTGGCAATGTCATATACCTGTCTGTACAGTCACTCTTACATTTCTTCTCTCCCACAGATGGAATTGTCTCATTGGTTTCTATTATTTTCTTTGAGAGTTCACCTATCTTATCTCAGCGTTACTGATTTTAATTTAGAGTGGGTTTATAAAAGTATATTACATGTTTTTCTTATTTTAGTGGTTTTGCTTATCTTTAGAAAAGAGTTTGGGTTAAATTCTAACAGTCCTTTTCCTTTTAAGAGCTTTCTATGAGACACTTTTTGTTAATTTGTAACTTCAGATCTTGCCTGCTGTTTCTAGATAGAGTGAGCTAATATTTAAAGAGATTTAAAATACGGATTTTTGATTGTACATTACTGTTTATTGTTTTACTACCTCTTCAAAATTTTGTGGAAGAATGACAGTGAGTTGTGGCAGGACTCACTGAGTGTGATTCCTTGGGGAGTATTTCTGTTGTGCATTCTATGTTATGATAGTTACCTTACAATTAAATATCTGATGTGCTTTGAAGTGACTTAATGTACTAAGATTATTTTAAAATAGTTAAATCTTACGTCTTGAAAAGGCACGTGAAATCCTAACACATCCAGTTCTTTGAATGGTAGGAATGCATATAGCTAAAAGGACAAAAAATTCCTCTGGATCTTCCATTCTGTCGGGTCTCGTCTGTCTTAAAAAATCTGATTTCTCCGGACAGGATTTTAGTGTGCGTTGTCTTACACATTGCCATATTCATTCTAAATTTGTAAATAATAAATGGTGATACTGTAAACAATAGATTTTACATTGTAGGAATGTAAGACGCTGATGTGATATGGTTGAGGCAGTAGATGAAAATTGGAGAAGTATGTGTCTTGCTGCATTTGGACCTCTCTAGGCTTTAAGTGGAGTTCTTGTGTTTGCTTTAAACTGAGCTAAATGCAGGTGATGGCTGCAAAGGGGTGGTATTCCTACCTGTTTCCATGAATTTTCACCATCCATTTCTGTTGGAACGAGCGTTTAGGTAGCCATATGATAAGCTGGATCAGACAACTGATCCATCTGAAAACTAAACAAGTAACAAGAAGTAGCTTTCACTGATACTGTTTAACATGGTGCTTGGACTAGGTGGGAACAAAAATATGTGGCTGGAACAGGATGGTGCTGAGGTTGACTTAAAGTAATTGCAACAACAGTCTCAGCTGTCCATTTGTAAATTTATTATGATTAAAACTAATAACTATTTAAGGCAACTCCGGTATACATAAGTACATCAATGGTCACAATGCTTCCAGATACTGTCTTGCTTGGGAGCTATAGCTGTAGGTGCAGTGCTGCCATTCTGGTTTTGCTGCTCTGGATTTCATTTACCTTTTGAATGCAGAGAATGTGAGGGAAGAGATTGCTCTTCCTTTTGCTGATAGACGAGTAAGCGTCTGCAGACTGCAAAGCTTTTCTGGAGATGACCCTTACAAATGCCTGTTGTAAGGGACAAACACTTTTTTTGTAGCCTGTCCTTTTGCAATTCTTCTAATTGGGCATATCAATAAAATGAGACAGAGTTCTAGACCTTTCATGGGGAAGTGTTCCCCCCTAAAGCCTCCCTCTTTCTCCACCTCATCTGTTCTTCCATGTTTAAATGCTATTGCCATGACACAGCTGAATTCATAGCATAAACTTCCAGTGGCCTTCTGTTTGCATGCAGTTGAAGGTAGGTGTTGCTTTATAATATGTTTACCCCTGTGGTACTATTTATAGTCAGAATTTCAAGTAGATGTTATAACTTTATTCAAGAAAAAAAAAAAGATCATAATTAGTACCAGACACTATTTGTCTAGCAGAAAATAAAATATGTTCTCTGTATACATTGAGGGGGGGGGAGAAATCAATGTCAGAGGAGTTGCTTCTCAGATACATCACCATGAGAAATGGCACTCTGTGTAGCATTTTTTTCTTTGAGAGAGTAGTAGTATTACATGGTTCAATCCAGTTGCGCCTATACTAATACCAGTGCTGATCTTTGGTATTGTATCTCTGGTAGTTTTCTTTTATTGTTCAACAACTTTCTTTTCAGGGTGGAACTCTAAGGAAGTGTGACTTTATTTAATGTTTGTTTTTTTTTTTTTTTTTTTCAAAAAAGCTTTAAACTTTTGTTTAAATATGCTGCTACTTAAAATGAGTAAGCAGCCTGTCCACCTGCTCCGATCAAAATGTGAGTACTTGTTGTATGGTGATTTTTTGTACGAATAAAAAAATACAGATAAGACACGTCTTTCAGCAGTACATCTAAAAAAATAGAAGTGCCAAATGCTTTTTCAATCAAGATTAATTTCACTTGTCAAAATAAACACAGATTTCTTTCTTTTCTTTGTTTTTTTTTTTTAAACTTTGATCAATATAAGTGTGTTAACAGACCTCTTTACTTGAACTGCTTCTGGTGGTGGTATGTTATTGCTGAGGTGCAAGCCAGTTCCCTAACACCCTGTTCATGACTTGGGTCCTTTCAACAAGGCTTCTGGAATTGAGGAATTAGAAAAGTTGGGCAAATTTAAAATAAATAATTGTGTACTTTTGAACTTCCACAGCTGTGTGTATTCCATTTTTTTGAGAGAAAATACCCGATGTGCATACCTAAAGGAGATATTTGCATACACTTTCTAGAACTTTAATATCTAGATATTAGATGTACTGATCATCAGGAGACTTGCTCTTTCTATGAGTTAAGATGCCGGTTAGTGCTTGCTGTAATTGTAATGAGACTTGGACTTGGTTGCTTATTTTGTCAGCATTCTTTAATAGGTATGTAAAAGCAATGTTTTCTATGGGTTGTTATACGTAACTTAACTTGAGGAAACATATTTAGAAATTTTCTGGAATACAACTAAGGCACCTGTTAACTGTTGCAGCAATGTCATTTTTACTAAGTGAAAAGAGCCAGTTTTTAGGTACTTGGTAATTGTGTCAGTTTGACATTAGTTTTCACTGTGGTTATTTTTAGCAGTGGATTGAAACAAAATGAAGTGCAAACTGGTCCTGCAGAAGAATCATTGTTTGTCAAAGCTGCACTTGTGGCTCATGGCCAAACTGCTCATAGAGCTGCAGAGATTCTTCTCTACAGATTTGTTGTGTCCGTCCCCCCCCCGATATATATGGATCTCCAAACTTAAAGTTATGATTGTAGTTAAAATGTGCTCGGTGTTCACTTATGTATGTAGGGTGATCTAGGGGAGGATTCAAGTGCCTTCCTCCTTAGGCTTTTATTATTTGTGGAAATGCTAGGCACAGATACAGACATAGTACTCCTTGAACATAACTTCTTTAGTATTTAATGCCTGCAGGATTCACAGAGGAAGTGAATTTCAAAAGGATTTCATTTGCTTATTTGCTTGTGACCAGCCCTGCTATAGACTCGCTGTAGAGGATGCAGTAGGGAATATTCTGAGTGAGGAGCTCAAGCCAGGCAAGTGCCCCTGGGGTATAGTCTAGTTTCTTGTGATACAGAAATAACTTCCCATTTTTCAGCATGTCTAGCATAGAATTTTAATGTAAGTTCCTATATACCAAGTACAGCTTATGCAAATAAGCTAAACAGAATAAAAGAAGTAGTATGTGAGTGGTCCTCAGGTACTGAAGATAAGTTTAGAGGTGTCCAGTTGCAAAACATGTGAAATAAAGCCTGCAATATTTTGCTTACTTTCTTAAATTGCAATCGGTAATTCATTGTTTGACTTCACCAGATTCAGTTACATGTATGGTGCCTGCTAAAGAGTGATGGGCTATGATGGCAGCATGCATGCAGTTTCAAGCACTTGACAGCTTGCTACGTAAAGGGATAGTATGCTTAACATCAGCCCATTTCATGTGGAAAGGAGAGTTTTTGTAATACTGTGGTGAAAGCAAGAGAGGAAAAATACTGTTTGTCCTCTGGCAAAACTTGCAGATGATAAAAATTTTCTCCGTGATGGTCCAGAGAACTTTTTGAAGAGGTTTTGCCGCATTGCTTTATCAAGAGCCTGTACTCCCTTCTTCCCACAGAAAAGACTGACAGATCTTTCTGGTTTATGGTGGTATTGAGAGTACAAACCACGTGAAAGACTGGATACAAACAGTAGTTCAGTTCTCTTTCCCTAGAGATTTGCAAAGAGGTGCAGAACTGGCCTGATAATCTAGTTCCTTTTAACTGAGATACTGACAAGGTAGTATCCGATTCTTCATAGAGAGGAAAAATGACATGGAGCAGAAGAAAGTAAAAGATGAGGACAATGGCAAACAGGGTTGGATTGAGTTCAGCTCTAGAAGTCCAGAAGATGCTACTGTGGTAAGACAGGGGAAGCTATGTGAAGTCTGGAAGAAGAGCTCACTAATGAAAGGAAATCAGTGCTTTATAAAGGTTCACATTCATTCATATTTCTTTGTCTAATCAGCATAGAATGATATGACACTAGTATCAATACATATACTATGAAAACATTAGATTACTTGAGGTTTGTATGATGATTAAATTGGAAGATGACAAGGCCCTATTCCTGTCCACATTAAAGCTTTTCAAAAGTGTACAATTTGATGTATGTAATTGTTGTCTTCCTGTAGGTATTGCTTTTCTTACCCACTTTTCTTTTTTTCTTGCATCTCTCCAACTTCTTTTTCCCTTCAGTGAAGAGATGGCTTGAAAGTTCAGATAGTAAAACTGTTGCAATATAAATAAAGTGCAGTTAAAAGTATTTGTGGTTACAGAACGTAGCATAAATGTTTCACTGTGGTTTGGAGAATGCATCTTTACTACTTCATATCACTAGAATTTTGGGGGGTGGGATAAATAACGTATATTACTGTTAAAAGTATAATTTCTTTAAAATTTTTTAATCATACTGGCGTTGGTTGCATATGTGCGCAAAAAGGAAATGTTAATCTGTCATGTGTAATAAAGTAGCAGAAGCAGAGAATATTTGAAATTTGGACTGGAACTGGAGTTTAATTTGAATTAAATGGAAAACATTTATTTCGTGCTTCTAAATGAGGATTTAATTAAAATTAAATGAGTTCGTCTTTTTAGACTTACCCTTGAATAGGAAATTTGAAACATTCTTCAGTTGATGGTTGGTTTTCTCTGACTTTGATTAATCACTTTCAAAGTAAGCGGAGGATCAGTACAGTAATTTCATAATTACACACAAGTGAGTTAACTTGAAACTTTAACTAAAATAACTGTAAAGGAAGTTTGATGTTGGTTAGTTTCATGTAACGCTGTGTATCTTTTGTGTATGATTCAAATTTTCAGAAGTGCTAATCTGAAAAAAGGACCATACCATGATACTACCCATTTATTTGCAAGATACTTTAATAGGGAGATGTTTGACTGGGGAATATTATTTTTCAAAGACGTTGGAACAGTAGACAGAGGCTGAATGAAGCCATGAAATTGATGGAAGGATTCTTGATGACTTTGAGTGAGCATTGCATCAAGCCCTACATCTGTAAGCATTGCAAAAGATTATTTGATAGAACTGTTAATGTGGGTAAAGCTGGGCATGTATTCAACAAACCTAGCGCAGCATAGGTTAACGTTATTCTCTGCTGCTGAGCTGGCTGCTTTCTCCCTGGATAAATGTTTTAAAAAAAAAAAAAAAAAAACCAAAAAAAACCCAAACAAACACAACCAAGCAAACAAAAGCCCACCAAAAAGCTCATTTGGAAGTTTTAAATCACTATAGATCTGATCATTTGTGATGTTAGTAAAACTGTAGACGTAGCTTAAAGTGCAAAGCAAAACTATTTTGCAACTTGAGGATCTCAAGAAAATTTTATTTGAAATAGGCATTCGGTAGTAAATCATCAAGATACATTAAAGTAGAATTACAATTTTAATGTCATAAGACTTTTTTATTAATTAACTTTACACACATTCTTATTTGAAAAAGCCTTTCCATCATTTGTACACATCATTGTATGCTGAATTTATTAAATTTCTTTTTAACTTGCACTATGGACTTGGAAAATTACTCAGCAAGGTGTTTATGCACAGACTTAAGAGAACTCCTTTTACAAAAAAATTCTACAATACCCTGTGGGATGTTGTAAAATATACCACAGACTTCAAAACTTTTAAGTGATGAGCTATATACATTTACTAGAGATGCTTCTATTTCTTTTTATTTCTATCATCTTTCAATTTCCAGCATTAACACAAAATATACAATGTTAATTTTTATTCAGAGGTCTGGCAGCTAGCTTTATTGAAGAGGAGGGAATTTGTGTATTGCTTTTAGTTGAAGTAGGTCTGTTTTGATTTTTGTAGGTGTCTAGTGTCTTGTTAAGCCAAAAAAGAACTTGGTAAATAATTTTAAGAGTTTCTTGGAAGCTTGAATCAACATGTCTTTATTGAGTTGAATTATATGTTCATTTTTTCTTTAAACTTTGACATATTTTCTGTCAGTATAGCTAGTTGACTTGGAGGAAGTGCTTTAAAGAGACTTGACTACTATATTGCCAAATTCTTAACACTTTATTACACTTCTTAAAAGCAAAAGTGTATTTACTTGGATTTTAGTTAAAGGGATACTTATTTGATTTTTATCATGTGGGAGAAAATGGCAATCAGATTAGGAGGAAAATATTAAGCTTCTACTGCTACTTACAGTAAGATTTTTAAAATGCTTTAGATCTATACAGGTTGTTTATTTTGTAAAAAAAAAAAAAAATCTTAAAAAATTGCTTAGTTTGAAAGGAAGGTAAAATTTGGAATGGAGAAAGCTTATTAAGGCTGTATGTACCCTGTTTCTCTCCTGGTATTATATTGCCTTAAAATGTACACTAGGTCATTTTAAAGAGGATGATGCATATTTAACGGAAGAAACTTATTTTAAAGGAAGGGTTGCCAACCAGTCTAAATTTGTTTCAGTTAAAACTTGATGGTCTAAAGACAACTTATAATCCTTTTCTTGTTATGAAGTATTGTCAAATTTGTAGTAGTATCAGTTAAAAAGTTTATGGAAACTTTGTTTTAAGGTGGTTTAAAAGAAAACTAAATCTTTAATTTGTATGTGATGGCACCTGTTTTCATTTTGTTTCCCTGACAACACCAGTGGTATCAAAAATTGCCCGTAGACCACCCTGGTTTTACAGAAGAATGAAACCAGCCTGGCTTTTTCGTTTCAGCCTTTTTATTTTACTGACTAAATACTTAAACAAAGTTCTAACACACAGTTGGTAGTTCGTGAACTAACTCAAATTATTTGGTTATGCAATTGATGATTCTTGTATTAGAATTTTCTGTATTTAATGCATTTTAAAAATGCATTGAGAGACTATATAGGAAGTACTTCTGATATACCATGGCAGAAAAAGCTGTGTTTGAATGCTGTGCTGTCCGTCTGCAGAGAAGTAGAGTAGAAGTCCATAGCTTTTAGATAGCGTGGTCTGTATGGATCCAAAATTTTATTCCAGATGTAAGTTCTCATTATTGGCATTTCCATGGTAAAGAAATAAAGCCAAGACAGATGTTATCGCCAGATTTCTACTTTCTTCCATGCTTCTTTACCATGTCTGAGAATTCACATTGATTATGAAGATTATACGTATGGCGTTCCTATCATCTCAATTCTTAATGCATTATCAGTTTCTGGTTTGTGTTTCAGAAAAGCAAACATGGACACTTCTTGGAAATACTGCTTATTGTTACCTGCCTACCTGAAAAACTCCACTTTACCAGCAAAAGCCTCTGCTGCAGAGTATATTCCTGAACTCCATGCTATAATGTTGATGATTAAAAAAAAAAAAAAAGTTGGTGTTCTGGTGGAGCAAAGCAGAGCTAATGAGAACTTCCGATTTATGGTGAGAATTACAGAAATGCTGGAGAGTCTGGGAAGTTTCAGGTGTATTATGCTTTCCATTCTCCCACAGAAATTTAGAATAGTTTTGGAAGATAATGAAGTTACCTGTTCTCAGAAAAGACTATTTTGGTGGGGAAGACCTCTGATGGAATTCAAGGGAACCTATGATAGCCGCGGTGGTACTTCCCAGTGTCCTGGTGCCATGACTGTAGGCTTGGCAATAGAGGTGGCAGCCCAGTATTTTATCCACTGCTGCTCCTTTTTTCATGCTATGAATGTTTACATAGGTAAATGTAAAACAGGTAGCATCAGCAAGCACAAGATTTATGGGCAAACTGACATGCATGTGCCATCTGTTTCAACTGGGATGTTCCTTATGAAACATTATAATCATGAAGTCTGTTCTTGGGACAGAGGGCATGTCTACACTGGGCAGGTAAATACAGATACAAGTGAGCTTTGCCCATACTGTCCTTCGTTTTACTTTTCTCCAGGAGTTTCTCCAGAGCAACTATATGTGCACATTAAATACTTGAATTTTTTGTCAGATGAGGGAGCAGTGTTACTCCATCTTGCTTTGTGTTTATTTCTCTGCATAATACAATTAATTTTTGCAAACTGTATTTTTTGATATTCAGAAATGGTAAGCATTTGATTTTGGGGGGTGAAAATGAGCATGTGTAAGTTCCTAATTTTTAAAACAAACTAAAAGAGGAGCTTTAATGAATGCAGTGTTGTTAAACAGACAGATTGATTGAAAAATCAGTACAGATTCTGAAAAGTTGATCCTTCTTGCATTCACATGAATAGTCATAAGTAAATGGTGAGTCTGGAGCAACTGGATTCAATGCCACTTTACTGGTGTTAAAATACGTGGAGTATGAAGTAGCTAGAAGGTTCTTGCTAGGCTGGAAATACCATAGTAAGCTGATGGTGCTAGAAAAAGGTTATACTGCTGTAGCCCTGGATGAGCAGTAGGACAGGCTAAAAGCCAAAGGCCGTGCCTGTCTGTCTGGGTTCTACATAGCAGTGCTCTCAGAGGGCAGCATGGGACTTGGCTCCAGCTCAGAAGCAGTACAGTGCACTATGGTGCTTCTGTATCTAAAGTAACATACATGGCCTCTGAGCTCGTTTACATGTTTACCTCTCTATGTGGAAAAAAACCCAACCAACAAACAACCCAGAAAAAACAGCCAAAAAAAAACCCAACAAAAAAACCCTCTGCTGTTTCAGGCTGTAGTTCATAATCTTTAATACTGGATTCATTTATAGTGCCTGGACTGAGTGTGGGCAGAGAAGTGTATTTCTCGAAGTGGCTAAAGCATACTCTGCAGTATTTCTGCTGCTGGCTTGTTAATTTTATGCCAGTTGAGTGTAGATTAAGATTTGGTTCAGCATAAAGTTAGTTGATACAAAGTTTAACCTATTAAATATCTTTTTTTTTTTTTAATTAACTTACTGGAGGAGAGAGTGTGTTGTGTTGCAGTTTTTCTGATCAAGCATTATGATTCCTAAAACTGCTTTAGGCTTGTCTGAAAGGAGCCTTGATAAAAATCAGCTGGATTAACATGCCCATAATATGGCTACACAGCACAAGTGTGACTGTAATACTGACAAACACATCTAGCATAGACGTGTTTGCTAGATGTCTATGCTAGATGTGTTTGTCAGTATTACAGTCACACTTGTGCTGTGTAGCCATATTATGGGCATGTTAATCCAGCTGATTTTTATCAAGGCTCCTTTCAGACAAGCCTAAAGCAGTTTTATCTAGCATGTGTCTCAATAGCAATGATTATGTGGTGAAACAGCAGTTTGGGACAACTGGCCAGGGGACCTGGACAAACTCAATGAGCGCAGAAAATTGATATTACCATGACTTGACTCCATCCATTCTAGCTATACCAGAATGGCACAGTCACACCTTCAATCGCAACCTTTGTCATCCAGGGTTATTCTGAAAACTGTCACAAAATGGCTGTAACTTAAGACAAAAATTCAGAGTTCAAACTGTATAAAGAGAAATTGAAAATACTTCCTAAAGTTAAAACAAACAAACAAAACTTTCGGAAAAATAATTGAGAAAATAATCACAAACTTTAAACAACTTTGCTACCTTTTTCTTCCAACTTAACAAAAGTGTAGAATTTAATCAACTCAGCTTGCTGCCGTGGAAGGGAACACCCCTAAGGTGTGTCAGGATTTTTGCACCTAGTGTTTTGTGATCTCTTGTGCTTGTCTTACCTGACAAACTTGTCTGGTATTTTCACTGAGCTGATCCAAATTTCTGATTTGATAGAAACTTTTTTTTTTATTTTTTTTATTTGAGATGGGGGTAATTTTCTCCCAAAATAATGAGTTCAGTTTGTTTAATGCTTTCAGAGAAGCACCGGAACAGTTGGAAGCATATGGTGGGCAGAGTTATCTCTCTTCCCTGTGGTAAGAAGCTTTTACATCAGCGTAGCTGTATCATGTAAACTGTGCTGACACAGCTGGCTTTTGAACAGCATTGTACATTGTTTCATTGATGCGATATTGGTTGGGGGAAAAAAAAACCCTGACTTTCTGGAGGAAGAAATTCACCTTAGTATACATGAACATAGAGGTCTGCAGATGAAGGATTTGTTGAGAAACTACTCCCAAGAAGCCAGTCTGTTTTCTGTCTCTCTTGATATGTTTTAGAATTACAGATTATTATTTTAAAAGATTCCCAGAGTTACCAAATGACCCTGTATCTTGAGTGGTTTTGATGTATTTGAAGTGTCAATAGTACTGACTTCCAAATGAATGGAAGAATTACGTGTTTGTATTTATAGTATTCAACGAGTTGAGTGGAAAAATCTAAAAACTTTGGGAAGAAGTGCTCTGATTTCTCTTTGGAGATGCATCGATCACTTTGATCAAAAGCCTCTGGTGTTCCTTGCCCCATCAAAGAAACTAGGAGGAAATTAACTATGGTCTTGTAGTCTAAATTTAATCCTACCCTTTATTTCTGGATCATGCAGAACATTTAAATTACTTAACAACACGTTTTTCACTGTTCAGAAGAGCTGTTCTCGTTAGACCTGCTTTTGCAAGATTGCTCATAGACTTTGATTTATCCAAGAGGGGGTCAAACAGGCCCTTTCACATTAGATTTGTCATACATTGTGTATGTGTGTTCTTCTTTAAACATGAAGCAGTTACAAGTATCCCCTTGGCATCAAAACTATATCTGTTTCCGATTTATCTGTCTCTTTAAAGTGTTTGGTAGAGTAAGTGATCCCAGTGATTATTATTTTTTACATCTGTGGTTGACAGGTGATTTTGAAAAAGACTATTTAGCCTGTTTTTAGACATGCTTTGCTTTCAGCAAACAGTACCATACAAATCAATTTCCTCATATTTAAAAAAAAAAAGAAAATCAGTATTTGATGCCTTGGGGTTTATTAACACTAATGTTAGGTTACCTACAGATATGCAGGAAAGAAAGTTTTAATGAAAACAGTCTCCCCCTTTGTTTTTGCTTCCTTTTCTTTATCACCTTTTCCTTTGTAAATACTTTAACATAACTGCAGAGCAAGGATAAAATTATATTTCCAAATAGGAGTGTTTGAACTGTAGTGTTAACTTCAGGTTTAAAAAAAAAACCCACAATAAATCTTTAAGAATCTATATTTCTGACTTCATATCTTTGACAATCCTTAGAGGTATAGATCTTGATATAGCACATCTTGGCTTCTTGGGGCAACTTGAGCTCATTTGTAGTGTTTGTTCATGATCCATTAGTGTTTATCTTTTTCTTTTGGATGAAGTCAGTGGGTATTATGTTCATTTTCATAAGCCATTAAGGGCTATACGTGTCCTCTACGTATTGTTTCATGAACTGAGTACGTTCTTTTCCCACTGCTGTTAATAGTCTAGTTAAGATGTTACCTTGATTACTTACCTATATTCAGAAAATAAAAACATGTTTGGCTCAGCTTTCTTTCAGACCTCAAGGGAACTTGTTTTCCATAACATTAACTTTTACTGTTAATGGAAGAAAAAGGTGTACAGTGAATGTCATACTTACGTTTGCAACACAGTTAACTCATAACAGTTATCAGAAGACATACGGTGACTAGATGGAGGCTGGCAATTACACAATAACTTTTTTTTTTCTTTTTCCTTTTATAACATTACTTTGGTCAAAGGCCTCTCGGTGCATGTTACTGAAATAAGCAATTTCACACTCCAGAATTTCAGCGTTTGACAAAACTCTCCACTTTTTTCCATTTCCTGTGACAATTATGTTTTTGTGAATAGCCTTGCAGAGTGACTTTAAAGGCAGTGAACTGGTTTACTAGGGACCAGGACACCAAATCTGGAGCTAAAGACAACCCCTGAAAATATCTTCCTTTCTATTTAAATTGAAGAGTTGTCACTTAGGCTCAGCTGCTGTAGTACACTCACAAGGTGAGGTGACTTCTGCATTATTCCCTTCACTAGCTGCTTTTTTGCTTTCGTGTTATAAATCAAAAACTCTATAATTTCATGAGCGCTATGCCCAAGACTACCTTTAAAAACTAAAATAGATAATATTTTATTATTTATTTATGTTTCAGTACTTATTTGTAAACGTTCAGGGAATTTTAAGATTAAGTTTGTAAGAATTCTACTAGGCTTTTGACACTGAAATGGTAGCTTTTGGTTGCTGCTGAGACTTCAGAATTTATTAATAAATAAAGATTATCATCTGCAAGAGAAATTTGTTCTACAGAGTAAAATGTTATGTTTCTGATGCCTGTGCATTTCAGCTGGTGGTGGTTTAAATTATGACACCCAGTCCAGTGCCTTAGGGCTTGTGATTCTGTAACTTTTTTCAGATGCATCAACTAAGCATTGCCTAATTTGTTATGAAATTGAAAGAAAAGTTGTTCAATAATTCTGACTAAGTTGTGCTGCTAACATCTGTTTCAGATAAAATATTGGTAATATGATAAAAATTTGAGAGTTGTTGATTGCTGGGTTCAAATAACCGTTCCAATGATAGTCTACCAAAGATGGCTTTTCCTTCCTTGAGAGAGTGATTTATATGTATGAGGTGTTATTAAGTCCAAATGGCAGAGAAATCTAATGCTGGGTGGCATGTGAAGGTAAGGCATGTTGTTTTCGGATGCTATTCTTCACGGAAACTCTGGCAAATTTATGAGATAAGTTCTATGTTTTCACTTCTTCAATTTATCATTAAGTGTATTTATAATTTAATTAAGGAAATTGGTTGAGTATTAAAATATGTATGCTTACCTTTTTTTATTTTTAACCAGTATTTTTAATACATGGAACAGTGGTTCTCAAAAAAAGATTTTGTGTTCTTTGGAGGTGTGGGATGCGTTCTAGAAGTGGAGGGTGTTAGATGGCCCTGTTTTGATCCAGAGTAATGGTTGGCTAATCCCCCACCATATGTTGAGGCCAGTCTTAGATGCTTAGTCTGTGTTGTTAAGGTCAAGCAAGATCTGCTCAGAATTGTTGTGGTTTTCACTGATTTCCACATGAATTTTCCTCTCTTCTACCTCCCCTCTTATTCCTGGTGCTTTGGTTAGGCAAAGGGGAGCTCTCCAGCAGGCAGGAGAAAAAAGATAAGTAAAGCTAGAGGGTGAAGCTTGGCAAAGTCTCCTTCTTGAGAGACTGCAGTTGTGTTTCACACAGCTTCTCTTTCTCCACATCTGTGAAAATTGCATGTTTGGATTTGTTTGAATTAGATTTTTGGTCTTCATTTATGTGAAGTTTGTGTATTGGAGGAAGAAAACATACTGCACCTGACTCTAATTTGGTATTTTTTTATGACTTACTTAGCTGCAGTGTGTCAGGAACATTAGTGAAGATGAGAACGCAGGCGTGGTGGCCTCTTCACTGAGGGAACCTCTGCTTTCAGATTTTTAAGTAGTATTTGTTTCAGCTGTAGTTTGTTGTCTTTGCACGCCAGCTTCCTAAGGAAAAAACTGGTGGCTATGAGGTCAGAGTGTGAATGTGAGTAGCTCATGGGTCACAACTCTTACTCTTACAAATCTTACTCTTAACTGCTGTACCTTGTGCGCATGTACTTTAGAGTTATGCGTCATTGACAGTGTGGACAGCCTTGATAGGGGTATACATGCAAATCTTGTTCAGAGGCAGAGCAATGAGTTTAAAAAACCTGCTGCAGAAGATAAACAGATGATCAGGAGCCTCAGGATTTTCAGACAAAAATGAGCATTGTATTCTCAATAAATTCTTTCCTATGGTTACAAGCTACTTCCAAACATGTGGAAACCTGCCTCTGTTGAGTGAAGGTGAAGAAAACAATGAATTTTTATTTTTACTGATATTTTTTATATATGTATATATATGGATGGAGTTAGGTCTTTGAGAGATATGTATGTATATATATTATATATATATATCTATGACCAAAGAACTCGCGCGTGTGTGTATATATCCAGTTAGTTTTTTATATACAGGGATATATAGGTATGGATACATCTCTTTCAAAGAACTCCATATATATGTACACACGTGAGTTCTTTGTTTATATATATATGCAAATAATGCCTTGTTACAGCTAGATATTTTCAGGCAGGCAAAAAAGTGTGGGTTTATAAATTATTTTTTAATCCACATGTTTACCAACACTCAGAAGGTATTGTTTGTTCAGTAACGTGCATGATGTCTTCTTGCTGACTACACCATCATGAACTCTTGGTCTCTACATAGCTCTTTAAGAAATGTTTATGCCTAAAAGCTATCATGAACTTAAATCTCCATCTGATACTAAACTGAGGCTCTGTCAGTTTTATTGCTAAGAATGGTTGCCTTGGGAATGCTAAACTAGTGTGTAGAAAATACTTACTGCTTACATGGGTCTTGTTATACATTGCCAACATTAAGTGTATGTTAAATATATCCTTTGGAACAGAGTTCATCAGAGCTCATGGTAAATCATTCTGTATTTATCTGTACTGCTAGGCAGGTTGACATGAAAACATTTTAACTTTGACTTCCAGCCGTTGGATATTGTTGTATGAAAAATATAATTACAGGCATTGAATCTCTGAATTTATCCTGAATTTATTCTGTGTAAAACTTCTGGTGCTGTTTTTAAGTTCATTTTTTTTTTTTATTTTAGTCTGTGCTTGAATTTCAACTCAAGCAACTGAATTACTTGTTTGTCTTTTCTTTTTACGTGGTTCCCTTCTAAAGCATTGCTTGTTTCAGTCTAACATAGTAAGGCGTTACAGCCCAGCAATCTGTAACGGATACACTCACACTCCCTCTTTTTAGATTCCTGCATGTAAAGCAAGGGTGGAGAAATAGTGCATCTCTCTCTCCTTCTGTATGTCAGCTGACTTAGGATTGTCTATGGAGTTTGCTACCGCTTAAAATCATCGAATTGTTTTGGTTGGAAGAGACCTTTACGATCATCAAGTCCAACTGCTAACCTAGCACTGCCAAGTTACCACTAAACCATGTACCTCAGCACAACATCTACACATTTTTTAAATACCTCCAGGGATGGTGACTCAACCACTTCCCTGGGCGGCCCGTTCCAGTACTTGACAACCCTTTCCGTGAAGAAATTTTTCCTAATATCCATCCTAAACCTCCTCTGGTGCAACTTGAGGCCATTTCCTCTTGTCCTATCGCTTGTTACTTGGAAAAAGAGACGGACCCCCACCTCGCTACCACCTCCTTTCAGGTTCTTGGAGATAGCAATAAGGTCGCCCCCCAGCCTCCTTTTCTCCAGGCTAAACAACCCCAGTTCCCTCAGCTGCTTCTCATAAGTCTTGTCCCCCAGACCCCTCACCAGCTTTGTTGCCCTCCTCTGGACTTGCTCCAGAATCTAAATGTCTTTCTTGTAGTGAGGCGCCCAAAACTGAACACAGTACTTGAGGTGCAGCCTCACCAGTGCCGAGTCCAGGGGGATGAGCACTTGTATAGTCCTGCTGGCCACAGTATTTCTGATACAGGCCAGGATGCTATTGCTGCCTTGGCCATCTGGGCACACTGCTGACTCAGCTGTCTGTCAACTAACACCCTCAGGTCCTTTTTCGCCAGGCAGCTTTCGAGCCACTCTTCCCCAAGCCTGTAGTGCTGCATGGGGTTGTTGTGACCCAAGTGCAGGACCTGGCACTTGACCTTGTTGAACCTCATAGTGTTGGCCTTGGCACATCAATCCAGCCTGTCCAGANTCAGCTGTCTGTCAACTAACACCCTCAGGTCCTTTTTCGCCAGGCAGCTTTCGAGCCACTCTTCCCCAAGCCTGTAGTGCTGCATGGGGTTGTTGTGACCCAAGTGCAGGACCTGGCACTTGACCTTGTTGAACCTCATAGTGTTGGCCTTGGCACATCAATCCAGCCTGTCCAGATCCCTCTGTAGAGCCATCCTACCCTCAAGCAGGTAGACACTGCTGCCGAACTTGCTGTTGTCTGCAAACTTACTGAGGGTGCACTCGATACCCTCATCCAGATCGGGACCTGCTTAAAATAAGTGAAATTTTCTTCAAGTGAATGCTCTTTATCCTGGTTGGATAGCTTGTTTAATCATCTTTATGGCATTCCTTGCTACGTTTTTATGTTCCCTTCAACTTGTGAAGGCTTATTCCCTTCTTCAGTGGGCATATTCATTTATGGACAAAGAAGATAATTCATTGGATGCTGCACTTGTTTGGGGCCTTGGTTATGCAGTGCCTGGGGCTGTGCCACAGGAAAGGCCCTTCGGCGTGTGCTATGCTGTTTTTGAGTCATTGCTTCAGAACACCACCCTAACTGCTTGTGAGGAGCCAAAAGAAACTGCAGGAGAAATAATCAGGATATCACCCTCTGCACTTTCTGATCTTGCTGTCTGTTCTAGAGAACCCCTTGCTTTATCACTGGCATTCGGTGCTTTCAGGCCGAGTGCCATGTCTTCAGGCAGAGCGCCCAGCCTTTGTCTCTACCTGAAGCTTGAGCCAGCAGTCTTCAACAGCTTTTCAGCTCTTGCTGTCTTCTAATTCAGTTGCTCTCATTTCTGATTTGAGATAGATTTGGGTGCACTTTGCAGCCTGGCGTTAGGCTAAATGTGTAGGGTTGCAGAGGGAAGACATCAGCTCTAAATACAGTGATAGAGGAAAAAATGTACCAGAAAAATGTAAGGACTAGTAGAGATGTTGAGTTTGTAGGTACAGTCACGTCACTTTTAATGCAAAGTCTTATGGTAGCCCTGTTTTATATTAGCATATTGCTTTGGCCTGGATGAATGGACTGTATGTCTGGAATTAGCATCCACACTGTGCTAGCTCATAACTATCTTTGACAATATCTCTGAGACTCAAGTTGCCTGGTATAGCTTCTGTCGTCATCCTGTTCTAACAAGATGACGACACTATCATCCACCTCTCATCATTCACATCAGAAACTTTGGACATAAGAGTTCCTCTGTGGCTTGAGGACATTATATGTACATGTGGCCTAGAGGAGCAATCTCTTAAGAGTGATCGCTTTCTCCCACATGAGGCTCAGTCTCCTGAGGAACACTGGCAAAGAAAGGATGCAAGTCAAAGGAAGTTCAAGTCCCTATGAAGCTCTTCGTTCATTATGCTCAATTTTTATCTTTTCACTCCAGGTATATGAAGTAGTATGATATTTCTCAGGAACAGCTTCTGACAGTTTTCAGAAAAAATTGGATCTGGAACAATATTTCAAGACTTATCCTTTGAGATGGGGACTTCCAAAGGAGGTCTTTTTGCTTTGGAAATTCACGGGAAGTAACAATTCTCCCTATTCCATATCAAGCTTGTTCTGTAGGATTTTTATCACTTATCTACTTCTCCATTTATTGGCTTCCATGAGGGACTGTTTTTCTTCAGTCAGGCTGTATTTGAGTGCTGGGAGCTCTATGCATCTAGGAATTGTGCTGGGGCATACTTAAGGTATTCAAAAGCCACCTGGACATGGTCCTGGGCAGTTGCCTCTAGGTGGCCCTGCCTGAGCAGGAGGGTTGGACGAGGTTACCTTCAGAGGTCCCTTCAAATCTCAGTCATTCTGTGACTCTGTAGTATCCCTCAAATTCTTTTGAGTCTGTAGTCATTTGCTTCCATCTGCACCTTTTAATAGTCTTCCTTTTTGTTGACCTTGGGTCTGCAGTGGAATGGAGTAGTTTGATTTTGTAACTGTTTGTGCAGACTTTTTTTGGGAATAGGCTATGACTTTCTAATGTTGGAAAGCTAACCAGCTGATACTCTTTTCAAAATTGCATGCTTCCCTTAGCTAACATTATAGATGTCAGGCATGCTTTATTTTTCTATTTGGTTATGAATATCTCTTGCCTTTATTGTCTCTGCTATAGGGAGCTCTTTAGATACTATTATTTCAAGCTGGGGACCATCATGTTGGATAGAGAAATGAAGGTGCTTGAGTGGAATGCATACATAGAATTAGAGCAAGAGGGAGAGGTGAGATCTTCTGCATTTTCAAAGTGTGCCTTTCTCAGACCTGTGAAGCCTTCACTTGGTAGTTCCATACATGTACTGTAAAGTACTTTGCCATTCAGAGGCTGTCCAAACGAGATGAGTCTTGATAAGATACTCTTTAAGATTTTTTTCATGTGAACTATGTAGTTTATTCTGTGAGCTATTATCATCTTGTTAGAAGAGCCAGGAGTATGAACGCTAATATATCTGTAGAAGGAGATACAAAAGGTGATTTACATGTAACTGTATATGGCTGCCATGTCCGGAAGAACCTTTGTCTTCAAAATTCCTTCCCCGCTTCTGTCTTGAGGTCTTTTTGTATAAACCGGGGACAAGCTGCTAGGAGTTAAGGGTATATATGGCCCATTTAGTCAATATCAGTATTTCTAGTCAGTGATTCAACCATTGCTGTATTGTTTGTATACTTGAGTGATTGCAACAGCCACATTGCTAAACCGTAATTTTTCCAGTAATATAGGCTGTAAACTTTTGTTCCCTAAACTGTTTGTGAAGGAATGTTATTTCTGTGTGTACCTATAATAACANTTTTTTTTTTTTTTTGTCTGCAGCGTCAGTCATTGTAGGTAAGCTATGATACGTGTCTTTTGAATGGAACAAAAGGCAATAGGTTAATTGAGACCCTAACAAAAAATTAGAAAATGTGGTTAATAAGTAAGTGTTTGGACAGGGCAGTACAACACAGACCACAGATCAGACCAAAACCTATGAAATTTTGTCAGCATTGCAATAAAATATGGTTAAATAATTTGGGAATCTTGATAGATGCTTGCTATTTTTTTTATATTCTCCCTCAAGTTTATTTAAAACTTGGCTTAAGCAAGGGAATTTAGATGCAAGGCCAATTCACGTTATTGTGGATTCTTTTACCTCAGTGTCTGTATATCTTTCTGGCCTCAAAATGTTACATCTTATGTTCTGAGCTTTTTTTTTCTTACGTGGAGATTTTTTTTCCTTTGCCCTTGATCCTGTAGCATGTTACCATGTCTGTGCAGCTAAGCAGTTTATCTGCATGACTTCTGTGTAGTTCCTCTAGGGTGTGCAACATTTTGAAGATGATGACCAAGTCTGGAAGACATCTAATTAGTGTTAAATGCCGTTAGCATAATGGAATCTAATTAGTGTGTGTTGCATTATGCTTCTGCTTCCTGTACTGGTTGAACTTTGTTAAAAGCTGAGCTGATCATGTTGGGAGGAAGTGGAGATGGGTACAAAACCTTGAGATAACTAACAATAACTAACTTGCATAGTTCATTGTGTTAACAGAATAAGCAACTAACTGGTCTACTATTTTATAATACATATCAAATTTTGCTTTAGCAGTTGTTACCACTGTTTGAGAAGTGGAAAACTTCTGGGGGAAAAAAAGGGGTACCAAATCCGGACATGGTTAGAAAGAATACCATTGACAGATTTGCAGTCGACTACACTAACTCTAGATCGGTTTTATTTAGTAGCATAGATTTTGGTTATCATTTTATAGCTAGTGTTTTTGTCAGAAAAGATTCAGCCCTTGATCATGACTAAGACATTAACAAAGACATATTGTTTATTTGCTTCTTGGAGATAAGCTTGAGGATTTTTCCTGCCCCTCTGGAAATAGTTTCTCTGCGTTATCAGTAAAGGTTACTGTATGGCTAATTACATGGCAGTTCGGGTTGATTTAAGAATACAAATGTTATTGCAGAAATAGAAGAGGCTTAGACCATTATTGTTTTTAGTGTTCACTAAATCTCCAGTGCTATGTTTTTCTTTACTGTGTTAAGTTCAAATGAGCAGGCTTGAAAAGGTTAGTTAGCCACTGGGGATATTAAAAAAAAAAAAAGTGGAAACTACATTGTTTATACTTCTTAGAATATTAAAAATGCTTTTTTTTAAATTGAGTGGAGAAAGAGGAAACAACAAAAACTTCTGGTGAGTCTGTTCATATCTATCACCTCAGGGTGGGAAAGAGATGGCTTTTAAATTAGTATATTTCAATGTGAGAAACCTAGAAGGCGTGCAGAAAAAAAAGGGTAGTTTTTAGCTTAAGTTCTGTGTTTGAAGTTAGTCAAAATGTAATTCAAGCAATTGTGTTCTGTAGCCACTGTATGACCTACCCAGCGGCAATGAGCCTTCCCCCCCCCCCTTTTTTTTTTAAGCTAATTGGCCCATGTTTAGCTTACTAAATGTCATCTGGACTCAGTAAAAAGCAAGTGACCTGCATTGAATTAGTGTAATTGGAACACAAACAGAACATCTCATAGTTTTGGTCTTATACAGGAAAAGAGAAAGTTGGAGAGATTTTTCAGTTTGATAAATAAATTGAAGGTACAGGGAGCCAACTTTGGCTCACAGTTCGTTTTACCTTTTTACTGTCGTTTTTTAAAAAAATCATAAGAGGCGGCCTTTGAATTTTGTCTGTATGTTTTCTCTTTGGAACACTTTCCCTTCTGGAAGAATCGGCCTTAGGATATATGTTGTGTCAGTTACAGAATCACAGAATAGTCAGGGTTGGAAGGGACCTCTGGAGATCATCTAGTCCAACCCCCCCGCCAGAGCAGGGTCACCTACAACAGGTTGCACAAGACAGCGTCCAGGCGGGTTTTGAATGTCTCCAGAGTGGGAGACTCCACAACCTCTCTGGGCAGCCTGTGCCAGTGCTCCACTACCCTCAAAGTAAAGAAGTTCCTCCTCATGTTAAGATGGAACTTCCTATGTTCAAGCTTGTGCCCATTACCCCTCGTCCTATCAATGGGCACCACTGAAAAAAGACTGCTCCCATCCCCCTGGCATCCTCCCTTCAAGTATTTGAAAGCATTAACAAGACCCCCCCTCAATCTTCTTTTCTCCAGACTAGAGGGACCCAAGTCCCTCAGCCTCTCCTCATATGAAAGATGTTCCAATCCCCTAATCATCTTTGTAGCCCTTTGCTGGACCCTCTCCAGCAGATCCCTGTCCTTCTTGAACTGGGGAGCCCAGAACTGGACGCAGTATTCCAGATGCGGCCTCACCAGGGCAGAGTAGAAGGGGAGGATGACCTCCCTTGACCTGCTGGCCACACTCCTTTTGATGCACCCCAGGATGCCATTGGCCCTCTTGGCCACCAGGGCACAATGCTGGCTCATGGTCATCCTGTTGTCCACCAGGACTCCCAGGTCCCTTTCCACAGAGCTGCTCTCCAGGAGGTTGGCCCCCAACCTGTACTGATGCATGGGGTTATTCCTCCCCAGATGCAGTACCCTACATTTACCCTTGTTGAATTTCATTAAGTTCCTCGTGACCAATCGTTACCAATTCCAGTTTCATCAGACACAATGCCATCTCAGAAAGATAATTTCTTTTTTGATCTACCTAGTCTGTCCAGAATTTGGCATATTGTTTTACCTTTGTCATTTGGTAGGATTACTTTTGAATGCCATTATGCAGTTCATATTTTTTTTGGTTTCTGTTTCAGAGAGCAATGGTTACACCTACCAAGGTAACAAAGTGCCATGAAGAACTGAAGTATCAGTTCCAGTGGTATATTTTAATTTTAACTCTGACTTTGATCTTGTAGTAGTATTATTCACTTCAGTTTAAAAGGTGTGTTACTTTTTTAAAAAGTAAGACAAGTGTCATTGTGTAAATAATACTGTGCCTTGGTTATATTTCTCTTTTCATTTCATCATTCAAATGTCCAGATATTACTTTGTGATGCCTCCCACTGATTGTGTCTGCATCATGGAGTAGAAAAAAATTTAGTTTTGCTCTAGAAACTAAATTTCCTTACAGGAAAGGATATAGATAACTTTTACACTAGTCTGGAAATCAAATTAAGGGACTAATGTAACTTATATAATGTAAAATAGGGATGAATGTAGATTATGTAATGTAAATTGTATTTTTTACGAAGCTATTAGGGAGAATATTGGAAATATTAGCTAGGCAAGGAGAGTAACACTGTTCTCTGTATGTACCTGGTAGCTGGGAAAGCAGCGTTGTTGAGTCTTGTATTCTCTCAGTACCTTGGGTGTCAGTGGAGTAGAGACAGAAGTTTTTCTTCCTTGCTTGAAAGCAGACAGAGCTTTAAGATGTAAGAACTTAATACTCAGTTACTCTTTCATAGACTAGAAAATCTTCAGTAATTAATTCAACATTTCCATTATTTCAGTGGGATGTAGGCATTTAATATCTGGAATATTGTAATCTATCAGTTTAATTTTAGTTCTTAGTTTGAACATTGCAAGTGAATGGGTTGCATTTCTTTCTGCTGGTGGTTGTAAGTGGTGAAGTAGGAAGCAGCAAACATTGTTGTGAGCATTTTTCCTTTGTGTTTCATGTTTTTTCTGTTAAACATGATCATTTCATTTCTGTACCTAGGCTGACCAAACGTGATAATCCTCTTTTTTTTTTTTTTTNTTTGTTATTTTAATTTTGTTACCAAAGTCACCTTTGGACATCCCAGTGGCCTGTCAGCCACTGTAGGTTTTTAAGTTCACAATGTGCAGTTTATTTTTCTAGCAAGACTATTCCAGTTGTGACATGACTAGATTAAATTCCTACTTTCTTTTGTGCTACCTGTAACCTCTTGAAGTATTGATGCTTGAATGTAAGTCCTTACATAATCCATGTAAAATCAGAGGCAGAAGAGCTGCTGCAGGGAGATAGAGAACAACCTGTGAAGGATGCATATGGAGCTTGATTTTATTTTGTCTTTCTGTAATGCACTCTTCCACTGAATTTTCAGATTAGACATAGGGAAAATGTCTTCTGAGAATGAGTGATTTGTGCGAACGCAGGGCAAATGGGCAGGTGGTGATGGTGGAAAAGATCTTTGAAACACATGTTCAAATTTTGGTCATACAATTCTGAAACTCTGTAATTTTTGGTAGAATACAATGACAAATATCTGGAACTTCTCAGGTAGTTTACTGGAAACATTCCTACTCTAACCTGAATATTCTTTGTTGAAATTTAAACTCATTAGTTCTTCTTCTGTTCTTTATAGACTTGAAAAAAAAAAATATTCTCCCCTTTGAAGGAGCATTTAACGTGTTGGAGACTTACCATGTTCTCACTATAGTCACCTCCTCTTTAAATTAAGCAATCCCAATTCATTTAATCTTTCCTTGTAGATTGTGTTTTTTACATACCTAAACATTATACTTGCTCTCTTTTGAACCATCTTTGGTTGGTTCACTTGTCTCTGAAAGTATGATGCCTAAAACTAAACACGATACTGCTGCTGGAGGTCTAATGTATCCTGAATAAAGACGAACTACTGCATATTTCTTGAATGCCTTCTGTCATTACTGCTGTGTGTGGTTATGGCAGAGGTTTCACATTTAATGTCCAGCTAGTTTACTACAGCTTTTTCTCACAAATATAAGTTACTCACTCCTTGACTCTTTTATTAGTACATATAATTGCAAATGCAATTTTTCCACTTCATGTCTCAGTAAATGTTAGTATATTTCTGGATGTAATCACTGCCTCATTTTCTCAGAAACTGCAGAAAATACTGTGGGAAGAAGAGAAAAGATTTTATTATTAAAGTAAACTATATTGTTGGAGTTTTCTTGGAGGGAAAGTAAATTTCTTAGTCTGGGTAACAAAATTCGAACCTGGTAGGCATTATGCCTGTGAATTTTCAAGGTAGTAGTGAATCAGGAGTAAAAGAAACGATGGTGAAAGAAGACTAAACTAATCAAAAGACTATTCCTTGGATTCAGTCACGTAATGTGCACTTTCAGAACCATTTCCTTGTCTTGTAACTGATAAGAAACTAGTTGTTCAAGTTCAATACTGAAAAAAGAAAAAGTTGTTCAGGTTCAAGACTATTCTCATGTTCTAGATCTCTTGGATTGTTGGAAAGTGGGGATTTAAGTGATAGCAGGATGCTTCTATGAGAGAGGTACCAACACTCATGAAGACACCTTCTTCCTCTTTTGATTCCTGGACACCTGTGTGGTTGGGAAATATCTTTTAGGCAGTGAGTTGCCTGGCTCGAGCCATACGTTATCTGCCATAACATATAATTTGGTCTGAGAGGCTCTTAAATGTTAGTGGAGTTTCCTGAGGGCTATGGTGGAACCTTGAATTGGCTAGTGGTCTGAAGTCGCCCCATCTTTCTGTTCTGGTGATTTCTTCAAAAAGAGGAGGTGTTGCCTGTCACTATCAAAAGGAAATTTTCTCCTATACAACTATGTTTAAAAAAAACCCTCTTTTCCAAGTCTGTGTCAAGTAAAAATCGAATTAGAAGGTTAAACCACTACATCAGATACTTCTTTCAGTCTAAAGACAGCTTAATACCTATTTCTTTTTTTCTACTGTAACAAAAAATACCCAGAACCCATGACAATCTTCCCCCCTGAAAGAAAAAAATCTTAAAAACCCCACATGTGCATACACATGTGCATGCTTCTTCCTCCTCCTGATTAAATGTGTCTTGCTCACCCAGTGATGAAATTGAGGGTACTTTTCAGAACAACAGTCATGAATTAATTTGTGGCTCATTTAGGTTTACCTTTTGGTGAGTGAAACTGTTGGAAATACTGTCCTAGATGGTGTGTGAATGCTGCATTTCCTTTCAGGTGTTTGAAACTCTTGTGTGTGTTTGTAAGACTTGCTGACTTTCATTGTCTTGTTTTCTGGTAGAGTTTAGATTTTTTTTTTGTTTTTTTTGTTTAGTCACTGATTTTTTTTTTTGTGTGTGTGTGTCTCCCTGGACACTGCAAAAAATGTGGAGACTTGTAATTATTGTGGATGTGAACTTTCAATATAACCTTTCAATAAAATGTTAAGTAATTATACTGTTTTGTACCTGTATAGGATTATTTGCAAGTTAGGTATTTTTTCTGAAAATTCCTGTGTATGTCAATTAAAAAAAATAATCATAGAACCATAGAATGGTTAGAGTTGGAATGGACATTAAAGATCATCTAGTTCCAACCCCTGTGCCATGGGCAGGGGCACCTCCCACTAGACCAGGTCGCTCAAAGCCCCATCCAACCTGGGCTTGAACACTTCCCGGGATGGGGCATCCACATCTTCTCTGGGCAACCTGTTCCAGTGTCTCACCACCCTCCCAGTAAAGAATTTCTTCCTAATATCTAATCTAAATCTACTCTCTTTCAGTTTGAAACCATTACCCCTTGTCCTATTACTACACTTCCTGATAAAGAGTCCCTCCGCATCTTTCCTGTAGGCTCCCTTTAAGTACTGGAAAGCCACTATAAGGTCTCCCTGGAGTCTTCTCTCCTCTAGACTGAACAACCCCAACTCTCTCAGCCTGTCTTCATACGAGAGGTGCCCCAGCCCTCTGATTGCCTTTGTGGCCCTCCTCTGGACTTGCTCCAACAGATTCTAAAAGCCTTTAGCTGCCTGGGGTAGTTTAAGCACAAAATCTTGAGTAGCCTGAAATTATTTTTGTTTTCAGTTATTCCTTTGCTTTAAAAATTGTGTAATTTCACTTATCTAAAACACCCTCCCCCCCTCCCAAAAAACCCCCAAGGAAACAACAAAACAGCAACAACAGAAAAACCAATTAAGCCAAAAACCTTCATGAGATTGCAGATACTTCCATGCTTTATTTTTGATTTCTACAAACTTTTGAAAAGCATTTTTTGTCATTCTTTAAAGGCTTGCTATCTAAGTTGAAGGAGGAGGGAATTTTGAGGATTGTATTGCTGGCTGCCTCTTCTACTGTAACTTCACTGACATCAACAAGTTCATAACCTTGCAGATGAAATGGGAACTTGAATGTTATGTCTCTAAACAGAAAGGAAATGGGAGGATAATGTTCAGTTGAATGGCAGAATTCAAGAATATTTTTTTGCTGAAGAATTGGGTTCAGGGAATTGAAATAGCCCTACTGAATTGGATAGAAAAACTCAAACTATTCAATTTTAAAGTATAAGATGGAAAGTTGGGACAAGATAATAGCCAAAAAACCTACAGGCAAAAGTCATGAAGATTTCCCCAAATCGCAGGGAATTATTTCAATGTGTTGGAAGAAAGCCTGGAGAAATATTGATAGGTCTGCTGGACTTGAAGGGAGAGGAAGAAGAAATAAGAAAGCAGAAGGAGGCCACTGCAGATAAACAAAGTTGTTTCTTTGCATACAACTTCATCAAATCATTTGTTGAGTTGCTTCCAGATGTCTTTGGATAGTACAAGTGATGACTTATGAGAAGTCAAGAAACTTTCAAAAACAGAACAAACCCCCCTGGATAAATTGGTAAATTAACTGGCATAGGACAGCAGGCTGAGGTGATATTTCTGGGAAAAGATTAGTGGTAATAAATATTTTTATTACTCATCTGAAAAAAAGGGCTTGGTAATGAACAGACATGCGGATGACATGATCTTTTTAGATGAGTTAGCAGGGAGAGCTTGCTCTTTGTCTTGCTGATTGGATAACAACCAGTGCAATAAATTCTGCCTCTTAAATATACCAGTGCAGATTTGTCTCAGGATATGGTAGAACTTTAAAGTTATATGTAATGGGATTTAAAAAACAGTTGTTTAAGTGAGCTTGTTTAAAACCAGTAAAGAAAACCCCAAACTGAATGAACTTGTGGCCTAATAATGCCAATTTCTTCAAACTGTTGTCACAGAACAAGTTATCTATAACATTCTTTCAAAATTTAATGCAGTATTTTTAAAGGAAGTATCATAGAATCATAGAATATCTCAAGTTGGAAGGGACCCATAAGGATCATCGAGTCCAGCTCCCACCTTTAATAGAAAGAGTAAGTTCAGAGGTGAATCTTGAGGCACAGTTCTGTTTCGTGACGGTGCTGACAAGGCAAGGGTTGATTCTTTTCAGTAGATTTACAATTGCATTACTATTGCAAAATGTTTGAGATTGGTATCTTTACATTCTTGACCTATTGTAACACTGTCAAAATGTTATGAACTTACTAGCAATAATAAATATACAGGTCAATATAAACGGCTTATCTTTCAGTAACCCATCTTTGCTGTTAATCATGTGATTATTCTTTCCATTATGTATCTTTTTCTCTGCGTTTATTACTTTATTACTTTACATCTTAAGTGCATCATACTTTGCTTTGAACAGCAAAGGTCATCATTCCAGAGGGAAGCTTGTGACATTGAACGGCTATTAAACCACTGGTAACAGTTAGGTGTTGTTCCGCCGCCCCATTCTGGTGGGTCTTTAAAATTTTTTTTTAAATGCTTCTAGTGTTAATATACGTGGTGTCTGTTATCTTATCCTAAGATAATTTGAATGTCATTTTTACTCTATGCACTGTTGTGTATGTGATTTAATCATTGGTCACTACTAAAGAACTAACAAGGTGAGGACAAAAGAATTGCATGCCAAATGTCACATATATTTCCCTTTAATTCATTAGAATTAAAAATTCTGTATCAATTATTGTTTGTCCAGAAGTACTCTGGACTAAATCTCCACTTATCCCTTCCTGCATTTAGGCCTGTGTTGATAACTCTGTGCTTCGCTGGGAGCTTTTGAGGCAGATGAGTGTAACAGCACCGAGTTCTCATTCTGTTACTTGATTGGATGAACAGTAATTGCTAACTCCCAGTGAAGAAAGTGCCTTTTTGGTTCAACAGTGATAGGAATCTTTGAGTTTTTGCTTAATGTTGGAAAAGTAATTTTATTGCTAGAAGTACATGGTTTTTAATACTTGGTACTATCAGTTTTTCAAATTTTGTGAAAGGGAAAAAGTGTTTCCTTTCTGTTTTGATGATCTAGCTTTCCGAAGAATGTAATTGCTGATTTGTTGGGATTTTGGGGGGTTTTTTGTTTGTTTGGGGAGGGGTGGGTGCATGTGTGTGTGTGTTTTTTTTTGTTTGTTTTTTTTTTTTCTCCAAATGGCATTTCCAAATATTTTTCTTTTGTTAATTCATTATTAAAGTTGACTGAAAAATAAGTAACTCTAATGAACATTTTTTTTCCCTAAATTGGTAACAGTTTCTTCAATAATTTAACTTAAACCAAAAAATGTGTTTTAACTGCCGCTCCCATATCTTAGCTATCCATTGGGTAGCTAGATCAGTCTGGAGCCTTTATTCACTGAACATATCTTCACTAAATGCTTCTTATGACACACGGTTCCAGAAAAGTGTTAGTGATAAATTAAGAGGGTGAAACTTATTTGACAACTTCTGCATTTTTCTAGTCTTTAATTCAGGGTAAACTGTTCGGCTTCTCCTGTGCAAAATTGAAATGAATGCTCTGTTTTAGTGTGTTTCTTCAAGCTGCTTCTGTTAGCAGTATGTGAGGTATGAGACAGGCAGTGAAAATGAAGAAACTGGCACTGCATGGGCCACTGGATGCACAGTTTTGATTCGCGTCATTCTTCATCTCTGTAGTTCATGTTGCTCATGTCACTGAGATTAGTAAAAAGCAGTACTTACCCTCCCCACAAAAGAAAGATATAATTGGATGAATAAGAATTGTTGTGTGACTGAGAAGCTACTTCTTGCTTTGTGAAATGAGTAAAAATTGGTGCTTCAACAGAAGTAGTAGTTCCAACAGAAGCATAATTAAGCTTTTCAAACATCTTGAATCACTCATCCAGATTCCAGTTCAGGGTTTTATCAAACTATAGAGATATGGAGAATCTCCATGGATCACATATCTGAAAGATGTCTGATGGAACCAACTGTGTAATTCTGCACAAAAAGTGTGAGTGCACTAGATATTCATGAACTACTGTGTTGCAGACAGGAGTAGGAAGCCAGTGATTTTTAGGGTGCTTTTAACAATTAATTTTATTATCTACACTGAAGCAGATCATAGATTGACTTCTTTGTCTTTAAACACGAGGCATTGTTCCGTAACTTTGTTTTCGCTGTTAAAGGTTTCCAAAAAACTTTAACAATGTTGTAGTTCTGCATTTAAAAAAACAAACAAACAAACTCAACAAAGCAAACTGAATATAGAACCTATTTGTATCTCACCCTTCTTGTCTGTGCTGGTGTTTCATTTCTAGACAGCTGTTGAATTGTGTAGTTGAATAATTAGTGGTATTTCAATAGCCATTTTGAATGCTATTCAGGAAGGGAGTGAAGTTCTAAGACATCTGTCACAAAGAAGAGAATAATATGTTTTTCAGTTGATTCTTTGTTTCTAAAGCTAACAAAATGTTACAGTATTCAATACTCAACGCCCCCAAGCCTTAAATAGGATTTTGTACCCAAAAATGTGTTACTGAGTTTAAATGTATTTCGGAGTTTTTCTGCAGTAAATTGATAAAGTAGCATAATTATGGAGTCACAAACTGCCTGTGGGTGTCTAGTATCCTTACCCTCTTTCTAAAAAGTTTCTCTCCATAGATTCTAGCAATGGAGCTTCACAGCATGAAAATTATAAAATCGCTGCAATATAAAAATCTTTGCTGTCTCCCTTAGTAGCATTCATGATACTGGGCAAATAATAACAGTAAAAGTTATTCTTTTGATTTCCTGATATTTATTATAGTCATTTATTTAAACTAACCAATAGAAGTAAGTTATTCAAGGAGCTAAAACTCAAAAGACATAGTACCTCTACCATATTACGGTTCATCATTTAATGTGTTCGTGGGCTGTGTGAAATACAGATGTATTACCTTCACTGCCAGGAAGAGTGAGCTGCAAGGATTTGCTGATTAGGAAATCCCAAATGCAGTATATGAGGGTCTCATTTTTCTTTTGGCATTCCCTAATTAATCTGATTACATTTTCAAGCCAATAAAATTGTCCATAAAGGAACCTACATGAAAAATATGTTTTCAGCCTGGACTTCATTTAAAATGCTAGGCCCTTTAAGAATAATAAAAAGAAAATCATATGCTGACTTGTGCAGTTCTTGCTCTCATTTAAGACCTGGTCCTCAGCCTAGTATTCAGCTTAACTGAAACTGCAGGTTATTGGGCAGGTAAGTGCTTCCAGGCAACAGTTGCGGTAGAAACTGCATTAGGTTGTCTAGTGCCCAATTCGAACTGGCCACTGAAAGCTGCCCTGGATGATACATCTTCCGCCCCATCTTATGTCACGTACCTACTGTAATCTGCCTTGGATTCTGGTTTCACTGCAGGGTGTAGGACTTGCCTCAGAACAACATATGAAAGATTCAAAGTAGAGTTGGGCTCAAGGTTCATAGGTGGAAGGGCCACTTCAGGACTTGTTTGGAATGGGCTCTCTTAAAGGTGGGTGAAGGCAAACACTGATTAAGTTTCACGGTCCCTCAGGCCTGAGTTCTGATGTCTCACAGCTTAGAGATTTTTTTTTTTTTTTTTTTTCATAAAGGATGATTGGTTAAAACAGAAGACTGAGTCATATGATCTAACACCGTGGCTGTATATTTGATGTGTTACGAGTAAGACTTGCCAGTCTGTCTCAGATATGTAGGGAAATGTGGAAAGTGATGTTGAAGGTGGGAGAGAGAGAGAGAAGTATTAGCCCCAGCTCTTTCATAGTATGTCAGAACCTGCCCCCTCTGTTGAACAATTTCCTGCTAATGTTTCCTGCACGTTACTGCCAATTCAGCCTATGTAATTGGGTGGATGGTAGCTTATTTTTTCTTTTTCTTTTAAGCAACAGTTGCCTAACACTGGCTGTATGAGCATTGCCATCAGCCCTGCTGCGAGAGCTGAATTAATACCAATAGCTGTGGGAAACTTGTAGAGAAAATTACAAGCGGAGTGGGAGCAAAAAATTCCTACAGGGACTGGAGAAATACAGGGTAAGATGAAAGAAAAAACCCAAGTCTCTTAGGTTTCCTGCTTCCTTTGGCACCCATGGAACAGAGTGACTGTAACAACTCAGTTTTCTTTTAAAACGGGACAGAGTTCTTTTAGGATAGAAAAGATGTATTTGACAAGAAATGGAAGCAAAAATGAGGAATAAGTTCCTGTCAGATAAGCATTTTGTTTTCACTCCGGGAGATTTGGGACTAGCTTTATAATTCTCCAGTGACTGCTTTGCAAGCTTCTTGGAAGGAAACAGAAGTAGTTGGAAGCTAAGTCATGGAGTGTTTTGAAAGAGAGAGGGAACTTAACTTTTATGCAGAGAAATATGCAACCAAAATGATAAAGTAGAGGGGCAAGATGGAATTGAAAACCAGCATTTTAGGCTAGTTAACGAAAGGGAGTGCTGAGAGCTGGGGCAAGAGGTGCGCACTAGCAAGTTGGACTAAATGTTTGGAGTAAGTAGTTTCTATGTGTCTTCTTGGATTACAAAAATGCATCTTCTTTTTTTTTTTCAGCTAACACAGCTCATGTCACATATCAAGATTTAAAAAAGCCTACAGTTTAAGCATTAAATATACGTTTCTGAAGCAGGTATTTTCAAAAACATACGAAGCATAAATGTGGATTTAGGACCCTAACCCTAGCTCTTGAATATCTCCTTTTGTGACTTTTACTGCCTGCCATAAAAGAATGATTCATGAATTCCCTCTTTCTTCTCATTGTCCTTTGTGAATTATAAAAAAAAGTCACTTTGCTGTGGTTCTTAACTGCTGTGTAGTTCATGAAAATAATTGGCAAAGGCAAATAGTTTTCCCAGAACACTGGAGCTGAGTAGGACTCTGAAACTAAGCTTTGCTTACCTGCGGAGAGACAGGTCAATGTTTATTATCCAACAGGAGGTATACATTTTGATATCGCATAAACAGAAGTTACAAGTCTTCTGTTACGGCTGTGTTTTCAATAGCTACTGCAGAGCTAGCTGTTAAGAGTAGCTACAGATAAGATTAAAAGTCATCAGTTCAAAGTTCAGAAGAGATCATTACTTTCAAGGACAGAAACAGCTGAATTTGTTAGCCACTGCTTTATACTAGAAGCACTACACTTGTACTGACAATCTTGTATCACAAGTGAAGTAGGTAAGGCCAATTACAGGGTAATACAGTGCCACGTTTCCTATCTGAGTTCATGTACTAGTTTGGTGCAGCTGCCCACTGAATATATAAAGCTAGTATAGCATACGTCTTTATTAAACAAAATGCCCAGTTCTGGTCTTGTGATTTTTGTATTTGGCAGATAATGAAATGAGTTTTGTAAATGTTTAAGTATTTGAATTAAAGCAAACTATTTGGTACTGAAATAATTTTTCGTTAAATTATAGTAAACAGTTTTTGCGTTGTTTTGAATGGACTCTGCTTTTCTTCAGCATATGAGAAGAATTTTAGAATGAGGGTTTGAACAAGCTAACCCATTTTTCCAGGCCAGTCAGACCTCTTAAGAAGTTATGGATAAAATCTTGGACTCTTCCTCTCCCTTCTCCCCGTGTTTTAAACACAGGTTGAAGCTTCTGGTGCCTCTACTATGTTAACTCTGTGCATAGTCTCACACTTCAGTATTTTCTGCTTTTCTGAGTACATATTTCTGCCTATGCTTGTAGAAAGACAAATGAAGAGCTATTACTCCCTTTCACTTTGAAAAATGTGGTTGAAGTGAACATGATTCTAGAAGAAAATAATAGTTATTTCTGGCAATAGACCTAGTTCTGAATAGTGTGTTGCTGTCATGTGTAAATCTTAAGCAATGATACTGAATTCATTTGAGATATTATATACAGAAGTTCAAAATTTTCAATTATTTTACACTAGTCTTTCAGAATAGTACCGCTTTTTCCCCCCTACTGGTCTAAATTTATAATTAGAGGGAAACCTGGAAAAAATCATAAAGAAAATGGCACAATATATATAAACCTAAATGGGACAAACATTTTTTTAAAATATAGTATGAATCTTTTTTCCTAATTGAAAAATCTGTCTGCATATCGTTCTCGACAGTGTGAAACTTCTGTTGTAGGTAAAATGCTGCCTCTTCAATTTCAAATTCTCACTGCCAGTAGGCAAGTTACTGATTATTTTATTTTGGTCGTCTTTTAGTGTTGTCTTCGGTCTTTTAGCATAAGTTTCTAAATCTTATTAGGAAAAGCAAGTTTTAAAACTACATCTGAAGAATTATGAATGCAAAAGGAAATAGTAATCCTACCAAATTTCCTATGCAATTCTCCTATAAAACTACATGCAGTTAAGAGAGAAGGTGAACTTAGCTTTTCACAGCAATGTTAAATGTGTCTGTTTAAACCAAGCAGTGCCGTAATTTCTACTAAGAATTTCCAAATTAACAAAATCCTCTCTCGAGACTGATAAATGGCAATAGATAAAATAATGAGTGATGTGCTCAACGGGGTACAGTTTAAATAGAGAAAATCTAATGGGAAGTAGCTACATTAGTAGCAGATGGATTTACTTCCTGAATCTCGATTTGAGTGGAAATCCTAGCTTACTTAAAATTTGTCTTCCAGATGCTTAGCCTGATAAGAAAGGTGGATAAACCAATTTATTTACTTGGCTTCAGTGCTGTGATGATGTGTTTTGTTTAAACTTGCTATTGTTGTTTGATTTTTATCTAGGCTATTTTTATGATTCCTACAAATCCCCCTCCGACCTTCCGGAAGCCAGAGCTCTGGTCTGATGAATTCACAGATTTTGTGAAGAAATGCTTAGTGAAAAATCCTGAACAAAGAGCTACAGCAACACAGCTGCTACAGGTCAGTCTTTAAGTTACTGAAGAAATGCAAGTTTTATGGCTTTTTTTCCTCTAGTCTCAAACCAGAACTGTTGTGAGGATTTCTAAGGGCAAATCTCATTTTAACTATTGTCATGCCTTATTTCTTTTCCATTTTGTGGTCTTTTCTCTGTCAGCTCCTGTATCTCTACCCCCACTTTCTTTCTCCTTTGCTGCCTCCAAGAATTAGTTGTTCTTTATATAGTTTAGGGCTGGCTCTTGCTGTTAGAATTGGATCCTTGCTTTGTGGTTAGAGGCCCTCAATAGATCTCAGGATTTAGGCAAGTGTTAAGTAAAGGAACTGAGCCCAGGTTACCCCTCAGTGTGGACCACCCATGGAGTATATTTATATTTGATCTGCCCTTCTGGTCACGTCAAATTGAGCAGGCAGGTTGCTCTGTGTCCTAGATGGGTCTGATGCAGATGGACAGTATAAGGAGTTTTTTTATTGGGCTGAGTTATACAAAGTGGCACTTCTAAATTTGAGCCACAGTTGGTGGTATGGACTTACAGAGCCAGGGCAGGGTGTGCCAGGCTTTTTCCTACTCACTGNACTGAAATGGAATCTAAAATTGCCTGTAAATAAGCTTGCTTGATAATGAGGCAGAAGTGGAAAAATTTTGCTAGGTCCTTTCCTCCTTTTACTTTCCTGATTCCTAATTCTTTAAACTTTCAGATAATTTATTGTTCTTATAATGCTTTTCACTGCTATTGGTAAATATTACTAGTTTTCTTTGTTCATCAGTCTGCATAAGAATCTGATCATCTGGAATTTCATCTGTAAGACACTCATGCTAGATTTATTCTCTCTCTAGTTAGCAATAGCCTCTTTTAAGATTTACATTCAATTAAACTCCACTACAAGGAGAACATAAAAATTTTGCAAAGTAGTTTCCGGTAATAGATCATCAAATTCATAAGTTGTGTGAAAACACCAAAATGTAGACTGCAAAGAGAGAAAAATCAAAAGTTTTAGATTTTCATGTGGTGTATGAATCAATACTCGAGACCTTAAATATTTGAAGTTCGTATGGTTAGCTGAAGACCGGCAGCTGGGTAGGAAAGACTTGTATTAATGCGTGCAAGTAAGGGCTGGGGGGGAGGGGGAAGCTTCAGTGTTCCTCTTTCCACATACTTACTGGCCGGAAAACCAGATACTGTGTCCAGCACCAATATGTGTTGCCTTTTCCCTTAGCTGGAATTTGGAATATATCAAGAGAGAAGAAAGATAGTAGGTGTAGTACACTAGGCTTCATCAATTTTGTTCTTTGTGGGAGAATTTTTTAATATTTAGTAAAACGTTTCTGATGTGCTTCGAGTTATGTTTTGTCTAAATTATATTTGCATATAATGATGCAAAAATCAGAATTTTTCTAGCAGCAGATGTTTACTAGAGAGCAAAATGAACGTAAATGGTGTTGTGCACATGTTGCCTTAAAGGAAGAAATGATGTTTTAAATTTCCTTAAATGAAAAGTAACGTATTTTTTTGTTGTTCCACACTTAATCGTTATAAATCAAGAAATGGTTTATGATATATAAAGTACAGGTTTGTTGAAATAGGCAGCCATAGTTGCTCTGCTTACAGCCACTGATTTATGCTGTCAGTTTGTTAAGATTAATTAAATTCTGTAACTGAATATCTGAAAAAGTTTGTTTTTCTATGTCAGACAATCAACACTATTTATTTACTACTTACTGCTTGTTTCCTTTGGACAACTAGATCCTTAACTATAAACCAGTTGTTATATGATTACATTTCCAAAGGCTTGTTGTTATGAGAAATAGTTAAAGTAAAATCTTAGTTATGAAGCAGCTAAAAGATATTGTATGTTGCATTAGTGTAGATTTTAACTATTGTGTACTGTAAAATACTATTTATCACTGAAATCTGTGGTTTTGAATAATACTTGTAATTTCATCTGAAGTGTAACTGTTGTAATGATGTTATATAATTTAGTGACTTTCTTTTTCTAGCATACATTTATTAAGAACGCCAAGCCAGTTTCAATTTTAAGGGACCTGATCACTGAAGCTATGGAGATAAAGGCAAAGCGACACGAGGAACAGCAGAGAGAACTAGAAGAGGAGGAAGAAAATTCGGTGTGTAGCTGCTTTTCCTATAATTATCTGTACTTTATAGATAAGTTGCAGTTTTTCCTCTACTTCTGTACTTGTGTTCAAATCCTTTGCTTTACCAGGCTTCTACCTGGTTTTTAGCCTGTGAGGGGTGGGTGTTCCACTCTTATTTATGATGAGTAATGCTGCTGTGAGTAATGCCGTATGAGCCAGCTTTCAGCACTATTCCATGAGGTGTCCTAGCGAAAAGTTTTTCTAGGAGGTGGGAAAGGAAACCGTGTCAACTTCAGCTGTTCAGACTAACAGGAAAAAAACCCCAACAACCCAAAACTGTGAAGGTTCCACTTTCACATATGGGCTTCTAGACAAGTGGTTTAATTTTCAGTTCAGGGCACTTAGCCTTTTATTTTTTATACTTAGTTAGAAAGCACAGTAAGTAGTGATTACAATATGGTTTGAATCAAGTTATGCCTATAAAGTGAAAATGGTGACAGCATTTCATTCTTCAGATGACATAGTCAGCGTGTGTCTGAGGAGAGAAGCAGGTTGTGTGATAAATAGGTTGCGTTTAGAATTGTTTGGCAACGTTAGGACTAAGTCAGTGTTCCTGGCATTATTACTCTCCCTACATGATTTATTTTACGGAGGTCTTGTGCAATGCAGCAGTATGTGCTTCAAAGAAGTGTATTGCCACGCATACAATGAGAGCCAAGGTCATTCAGGAATAATGCACAGAGAAAATGGAGACTGGAATGTTAGTAGAAATCTTACAGCTTTGAGCAAACAGAGAAAAGCAGAGCAGTAATGTAGTCTGCCCTTTCCCAAATTCTAGAACCCTTGTTCTGCGTTACAAAGTGTTAGGTGATGAGCTATATACAGGAATACTTTTCAAGCAGATTCTGTGGAGCATTTTGTATCCCAACAGACGGTATGGTCTTTTATTTGCTGTATGTTTTTCTGTTCTAAGAGTATGTTCTAAGAGCATTGATAGCTTGTGTTTATAAAGATGGTGTACTCTGGATTGTATTTGCTTAGTAACAAAACAGACAGGAAGGGTTGGGATTATTATTTTTTTCACGTTAGGAAATGTTGCCTATGTGGAGATGCGTAACTTGACAAGCAGAGTTGATGTTTGTGATTTGATATGTTGAATAGTCGATCTCTGAAGAGACTGATTTATTACCTATGTAAAAACCTAGCATGCTTTCCTCCCTGCTGTTGCCTTCCGAACTGTAGACCTCACACACTTGGGCATGTTGATGTCTTTTGCATTAACCCAAAATTAGGTATGACATCTAACTTCTTAGTCTGAGGTTCAGATGGGGAATCAGATCGCCAGGCAGGGATGAAACAATCCATGCCAGCTCAGTATGTGGTGTACACCTTTGCTCTCACTACTGGGTGGAAGGGTACAACACAAGTTTGGTCCACCTCGACTGAAGAAGCATTTAGCAACTCCTCATGCTTCTTGCATGGCTACAAAAGTCAGAATGTACCAGCGCACTTTTTCTCCAGTATGTCCATATCTCTCTTGTACTGGGGAGCCCAGAAGTGGACCCAGTACTCCAGATGTGGCCTCACCAGTGCTGAGCAGAGGGGAAGGATCATCTACCTCCACCTGCTGGCAACACTCCTCCTAATGCAGCCTGGGATACCATTAACCCCCTTTGTTGCATGGTTGAATTACTCTTATAAGTGCAGTTGTAGTCTATGGAAGCGCTAGGTCTGTCACTTTTCACTTATTCTAACAGAATTTTAGGGGCTGTAATCGTATACCAGTGCACGGGCATCAAAAAACCCAGAATCAGAAGTCAGCCTCCACTTGAAAGAAATTGCTCTTCTATTTAAGGAGAAGGTCAGAGTGGATGGCAGAGGGGGCAAAGGCAGAGGAGAGATAAGATTAGTCAGCATGGGAAGTTCTGGTATTAGCATATCTTGCTCAAATTTTTCAGGATCATGGTGTAGAGGAGTTTTAAAAGACAATAATGACAGTCTTGCAGAGGGCTAGAGGCAGCCCTGCTGGGACTAGCAGGGGACTGGAGAAAAGAATAAAGGAATTTGAAAACTTAACAGGTGAGTAATGGAAGAGGCTAATTTGAGGTGGAGCTGACTTCTCAGCACAGAAGGAAATGATAGATAGAAAGGAGGCTTGTGAGTGAGACTAGTCAGCTCAGGAAAGAAAGGTAGAAAAATGAAAAGTAGAGGATGACTTCAGCAGAATGAAAGACAGAAGGGGAGAATTTGGAAAATGAACCTTTGTAGTTGTATTACCTAGAGTGGAGAGATCACTAGATGAGACTTAAGATGACAAATAGGCAAGAAGGATGAGAGAGTCTGGATGAAAACTTCAGTAACAAGGACATTTTGAAAAGAAGGGTATGTTTGTTAGGGCAAGCCCTTTGTACTGCTGTACTTGTAAAAGACTTCAGAATTATTTTAAAAAAATAAATACATTGAACATGTACATCATGCTGTATAGTATCCTTGGAGTTACTGAACTGCTTTTAGAAATAGTTTTATCATCCTTAATAATTTGATGTTTTGTACTCCTTTTTAGTTTTCTATGGTGATGCTGACTTATAGTCTATAATTAATTAACTGAAATTAATAGATAATAACATGTCCTGCAAACATCATTTGGTAAGAGAGATGAATCCTGGATATTGAGTGCATAATATTGCATTTGGACATAAGCCCTTGCAGTTGCATTTTTGAGCTAAGTAGTTTGCTTCCTCAGCAAGCTGCCTGCCTCTTTGGGTCTATTTTAATGCAAAGTAAACTTTGTCAAGGATGGATTTTAAGTAACACTGAAGGTAGGCTGAATACAAAGCATGGGTAGAATACAAAGACAAGTTTAAGAGTTCAAGTGAGTGGTTACTGCATATTGTTAAAGGGTGGTAACTGCTTGAACTACACATTCTAACTCTGCTTAACAGGTTATTGTAACTGTTTTTCTTTGGGGAAAACACAGAAAGGTTAATCGTTACAATCCTATGTCTGTTTGGTTTGCTGTGAGAGGTCCAGTAGTATACTAGGCTACACAAATTGTAGTCAAATTCATTGTGAGCTAAGGTAAGTCTGGCTGTCTTATATTTGCTACAGACCTACATGTGCGTTTGAAGCAAGAATAATTCAGAGGATGTGTTTGTAATACCATGGTAAGGTGATTGAGAGTTTAACTGTAGTTCCTCAGCAAAGGCCAGCTTTGCTCATGGCAGAGAAAATGGATATTTTTTAAAAAAAGTATGTGTCATTCTTGTGAACTTCAGTAGGGGGAAGGAGTAGATCTCTTTGAGCTTGGGGGAAGTTCCAAATGTAGAGAAAGACCACGTGCAAAGATAAGAAGATATGCCACTTATAAGTGGAGCAAACAAAAGGGAAGTACTAGCTGGTGCTTCTGGCTTGTCAGTGTGATGATTTCATATTTTTTTTTATCCTTATCATGGTTAGATAAATTTCATTACTCCTGGAGATTATTCTGGAGAGGTTTTATGCCTTTTTAGCTCCATCAGCTTTATTGAAGGAAGACTATAAGCCACTATGTATTTACTACTGCAAAAATGTCTTATAATGGCCAAAAAGATGTCCAGGTATTTTTGCTGTAAGGTTTACACTGAATAGTTAAACTTTTGAAAACATTTGCCGTTATAAAGAGATTAAGTAAAAAAGGATTTTTGTTCCTAGTTTTAAAAAGATTTTTATGTTACTTTATGCTGTTGAGATGCTTCAGTTCCTAAGTTTTCATGTGTTTTTATGATTCTACAAACCTTATCACAGATTATTTTTTAATTAGGTTGAAATTTTTTACTTTTGTTAAAACAGTTAATGTGATATTTGGTAGTAAGTATGACTTTTGATATTGGTAAATATATGCCTTTAATAATTTTGTGTTGCTTGGTAAGCCTTGAGTGAAAAAAGTTTGGAAATACTTAGCTTCAATAGAAAAAGTGAAGGTACAAGTGAGTGAAATGAAGAATACTGATGGTGAGGTGAGGAGGAGGGATTTCCTTGTTGACAAATACAGTTTATTAAAACTCCATGTTTGGTAGTGACCTATGAATAGCTTTTGTGTTGTCACAATGCAGAACTAATCTTGTTCTGAACTGGTTTTAATAATAGTTTGGTTGTAATACAGACTTCCCATGCTTTGCAACTGAATTTCAATGCAGTACATCATTGTAAGAAATTCCAGACTCATTTGAGAGATGACACCAGCATCTTGACCAGTTGCAGTCACTAAAGATTCTGATCAGTTAAAAGCACAAAACCAGCCAAACTAGGGAACAGCAGGATAAACTGTTACTTTTTTTTTTTTATTTAACCAGAGAAGATTTCTGTACCATGTTTCTTGAATTCGTGTTATTCACGTACTGCATGCTAGAAGACTGCTGGGCAACATGTAGATGTGATTGAGGCTGGAATTAAGTGAAATTCTGGACAGCACAGATTTTAGTTTTTAAAGTGTACTAGGCAAGATTGATCAATGGACCCACAAGTTATTAAAGGAAACCAGGATCAAAACCAGAAGAATAAAATGAAAGCATTGGAACATTTGTGTTTGTCATTAAAAAAACCCAAAACAAATAAACAACAAGCCTCCCCAAATCCCCCCGCTTCAATTCGAAATAATGCTTAATTTCAAAATAAGATCAAAGATTATGTCTTTCATTTAATTTGGAACTTGTTTGGGGAACTGCCAGAAAAACAATAACGCAATTCTTCTGAGTGTTCATGTTTCCCTTCTGGAAAGGGAAAACATAAATATGAGTGCCAGTTTGGTGTACTGTAGTGGATGAAATCTGCAGTCCAGCATTCAACTATAAAGATAAATAACCATTGCATATTCCTCCTTCTTCTGTACCAATCTCCATAGAACCCTGAAGAAATGCAGGGCTGCTTGCGTGTAGTTTGCATGACTGCACGAACATACAGTTCAAATGATAATACAGCTTTTGGTAAGCCAACATGCAATGATGGCAGCAGTTCTAGAAAGGGATAGTGACAGTCCCTGTGTTACCTTGTGTAGTAGCGGTGACAGTAACTCATGCATATATTTCTTAATATTTTAATATCTAGAAATGTTTTTAGACTGTATATGGAATTGGACTTAGTGTTCAGCTGGAAAGTAATAGCCACCTAACACATACATTTTGGAAAATAATAGCTTAGTGGATTTTTCCCAATAATATTGCTGTGAAGTCCTCCTCATAGAAGTGCAAAGGCAGAGTCATACCTGGAGAATGCATATTTGATAACACCTAAAAGCAGGAGCAAATATTGATGTTAGTGTTTACAAGTAGAGTCTGTCAGTATTAAAGGTCTCTCATGGGCAGTGAATTGAGTCTATATACTATTGAAAAATCATGGTTTCAGTTAACCTGTTGGGGGCTTGAATTTATCCATCTAAACCCCCAAGAATTTCCTGTGAGCAGCTGTTCTCATTACTCACGGGTATGTATTTTGGGACCCATCAAGAAGAAAGGTGTAAAATTTTCTAACTATGATGTTCCTTTTGTTAGGAAACCAGGTTTAACCCTAACAGTTACATTTTAACAAGTTTTTTTATAGCTTTAATTCCCTCTTGAAGCCTTCTATGTATTGTAATGGGTGCTCATGCTATAAGTGACTTATGTAACTGAAAGTAAAATGAAGAGGAGTGGGTGGTTTTGGAGAACTAATCGGATGCAAAGATTTCACAATTATGTGCTTAATTTTCAGGATCGATTTAGATTGTTTTCCTTCAAATGAGGAAGAGTCACATCCCTAAAATTGATTCTTATTTTTCATTTTTTAGCACTTTCTGTGAACATTTTATAGTATGTGAAGTTGTCAATTGTAACGTAAATATTTTTTGCTGTTCAAACCTTCGTATTATACAGCCGTAAATAAATGACCAGGTTGAATATAGTCTTCGTGTCTGTATCCTTCTAGAGAGATATAATACCATTATAAATAGTGCACTCTGAACTGGTTTTATGCCTGTTATGAGAGCTGCTCGTGTGATGAGAATGTCTTCTGACAAACTGACATGTTTTGATAGGTGCTGAGGTAATTGTACAGATTTTTTTAATTAAGCAAAAATTGTAAGTGATGTATTCTACAGAAGGTTAATCCCAATATCAAAGTTTAAATGTTAGTTTAGGCATTACTAAACATGACCAATCTCTTCTCTCATACATCTTTTGAAGTGTGATGTGAATTGGATGCTGAGGCTGGGCAGCAGTATTATGGGAATGTAAAGTAACTCGTTGCCTGGCAGCTCACGGGGAAACACATCTAAATATTTATTTCTGTGGATCTTTAAAGGAATGATCTAACAAGCAGCTCTTCGTGTATGTTTTCTTTTACATTTTAATGTCTCTATTGTGTGAGGAATGCTTAATTATTTTAGAATATTCAAACAAGGAATTACTACTTCAGTCGCCCATTTTGTTTCTTATACACTTAGTGGTTGACAACTATCAACAACTTAGCCAACCGCCAATAATCAGTTATTCCTATAAGTAGGCTTATTTATTCATTCATACAAAAGTTTCTTTGGTTAATCATATATTAATTATGAGAAGTTGGCCTCTGTCTTTTGAGACCTCAAGAAATAACTGCTATAATTATTCCTTCATATTTTTTACAATATTTATATAGTTATTTTATAGGAACTAGTAAGTCATTTGAGTTATTCTCTGTTTTAAATCTGATATGCCAGGCTGTATTTTCCTGAAGGTTTTTGTATTTACTTTCATGCATCTTTCATGTGTTCATGTATATACCTATGTATCTGTATGTATATATATATATAACTTTGCATGACAAACAGTGTTAAAACTTTGTTTTCATAGCATTTTTCCTTTAAGCCAAAGAACACTTAACATATGTGCTAACTAAATTTGATTGCAGTCCTTTTAGTGTCCTTAAGTTAGAAACATGTAAAGATGACTTTTTTGAGTGAAATATAGCTACCCAAGGGGCATAAACAGCTTTATAAGAGCACATTGTCAAAACCCACAGCAATTTAGAGCCAGAAGCCGATTATAGGAAGAGTAAATATAGGGAGGTAATTGTGAGCAGCAAGTTGTTGTTATTAGCTGTATCAATTAGAAGGAGGTAGAAAACAAGCTTCAACACTGTTTTGTGACATATGTCTATTGAATTTGATGGGATTTGAGTTAAGTCTTTACCTGTTTTGCTGATGGGTCTAAGCTTAAATGTGTGCTCAGTATTCAGCGTATACTCAGCTTGTAGGTGGGCTTTGTACATGCTAGGAACTTTTACAAAATCCTTTTTCTTGACCAAACTGTATTATGTGTTTATGTAGCTACTACAGTGCTTTTACAAAAAGATAGCTGTGACTACAGCCACGTTTTTCAAAGGTGATGATGAGGTGTTAATAATAAATGAAATTATTTTACAGGATACTGAATCTTGCCAGCATGTAAATCTTCCTTTCATGTATTGCAGCCTAGTTAGCTGTCTCTGGTGCCCTCTAGTGTTCTTTTTACATGCACAAACCGTAGTTAAAGAGAATTTTAAAGGCAAGCTGTCATATTTGCTTGTCTTGTTTAGTTTTTTCTTTATCAGTCTTCATCCATTTTTTTATATGAATGTTAAAAATGCAACAGAAAAATGCATTAATCTTTATCATCTCGGCTCACTTGCTATCATGATGTACACTCAGGTACGATGTGCGAGGCCATCTTTTCTGGGAAAACTTCTTGTGTGATTAAGAGATCTTTTATGTTACAAGCATATTGTGAAGTCTTGTGTGTTGTTTATGCTGAAGTCTTCTTGAATTATCTGTCCTGTTAATCAAGTCTCTCTGATTGCATTTTCATGCTTTAAGGGTTGGTTTTGTTAACCTTCTACCTTATTTTGGTAAATAAGGAGATCCAAACAGTCCCATTGAAGAGTATTGGCAACATTGTACTTACTTTATGCTGTAATGTTGTTCAAAGTTTCTGTAGTTTAATGTATTTTCTGTAGCATTTCAAGAGAGATTAGTGTGCTCGCTCATGTACTCTTTCTGTTGCTGTCTACTGGTGTATCAGAAACCCCTGACAAATACAAGTTTGGTGCTTATTACTTGTACACAAGAGAACAGCAGACAGTTTAATTCCAGAGTTAGCTGGTTTTATTGCTTGATTCTTGGATCTGTCTTCATAAACAGTATGAGAACATGACAATTCAGCTTTAATACCTTATTTTTTTTTTTTCATGGTTAAAATTGAGATTGAGTGCCTATTTAATCATTGAGTACCTTTTTTAACAACAGGTCAGTTGTTCTGTTTTTACAGTATTTACAAACTGTAAAGCGTGAATCGGAATTTGTGTGAAGGAATCACCTTCATATCTTGTGTAAACGTGCACATACATAACTTGGATCCATTGGATATTTTTATAGTTACTTTTTCAGATCTAGTATAGTCTACTGCCATATTAGCTAAATCTCATATTTGTGAGAAATACTGGAATGATAGTTCTAGAAGCAATCTGGCTTAACACACAAAATTAATTGCTTTGGGGCATGCACAGACCGCCCAGAAAACTTTGTATTGCCTCTCTCTCAGTACATCATTCCTGATCTAGGGAAAACACTTGATCAAAATTGTCATGTACACAACACTTGTAGCACTTTTATTAATAAGAGAAATAGCAGCATGTTGTAAGTCAGTTCTGCATTGTATTGCAGCACTGAGAGAAGCACTTGGAAACAAGTGTTCTGGCAAGGCAAAAAGACACTTCTGGACTTTACTTTCTGAGTACCCTTGTTAGGGAAAAATATAACTTGTAAAAACTACTGGGGTTAGCAAGAATGTTGGGAACGGGGGAAGTAAAGAAAATTAAAGTTGCCACCAGGAGGAGCAGTACTAAAATATTCTCATTTATTTACTGGCACAGTCCTCTAGTGCTGTAGCTGTAAACTATCTGTATCTTTGGGAACATCATAATTTTTTTAAGGGTAGGGTACTAAATATAGGGTTTTAGAATGCAACTGAAAAACCCAGAAAGAATGCAAATGAAGAACTTTAATATTTTTACAAATTATAATCTGGAAAATGATGATTCTTTTGGCACTTGAAATTTTAATCACAGATTTAGATCTGTTTCAGTACGTTATGCTGATCTGAATCAAAATTAGATCTGTTTTTCAGTCTCTTAGTCGAGATGTAATAGAATAATTTTCAGGAGCTGGTGTATTGGTATTGCTACTAACTACAGTTCTCAGTATCTGCTTAGACCAACAGTTAGAGATACAGGCACTTTAGGCAATGTAGCTGGGTCATACACTTATGTCTATACTAAAGGCAAATTTGCTGCTGTATCAGGGAATAACAGGAAAGGAACGAGATCAGTAAGAAATAGTGTGCCAGACCTTGTAGGGTTTTGGGGCTTGGGTGATTTTTTTTGAAAAAAATTTTTTTTTTTGTAGTGTTTTGCTTGTTTACTGTTTTGTTTAGGGTTTTTTTGGTGGTGTTTTGTTTTTTTTTTTACTCCTTCCTTCTGTAATAGATTTTAGTTATATAGAAAATGTGTATAGTCCATCACATTATTCCTGAAATGCTGTGATGTTGTGCGTATAATCTAAATCAGACTTTGTAAAGAAGTAGGATTTCCCATTAATGTTTTCAAATATTGGTATCCCATATGAATTTTATAATTCATTGACTGGATTGTCATTAGTTCTCTGTTTCACATTCCTGGCCCACTATTGTCACTGATTTAAAATGCTCTTGTATCTCTTCATGAAATTAGCTCCCTCACCTACTTAGTGGTTAAGTATGTGCTCTACAGATACTTTTCTGCATAACTTCAAGTTATTTTGGTCATTCTCGTGACAGAGGTTTTTAAAGAGAACTAAATATGTGAAGTTGGCCAAGTTGATTTTATTTCTGAGGTGGACTTCCAAAACTATTTTGAAGGATTTTTTTAATACCTAAATTGAATGGGTGTCTGTCATCTGAGTGTTGTGCATAATGTGAGATGCTAGGCATAATATTTAGTTAAGGGTGATCAGCAGAAATCCTCATGAAAGTCCATTGCAAAAGAGCCAAGTCGCTTTCTAAAAATGTGGTACTGATTTTGGATATCATAGAATAGTTTGAGTTGGAAGGGACCTTTAGAGGTCATGTAGTTCAACCTCCCCTGCCATGAGCAGGGACATCTTCAACTAGATCAGGTTGCTCAGAGCCCCATCCAGCCTGACTGTGAATGTTTCCAGGGATGGTGCATCTACCACCTCTCTGGGAAGCCTGTTCCAGTGTTTCACCAAAACCTGGAATAATAATGCGTCACCAAACACTGGAATAAAAGTATAATGGCTCATGAAAATCACTGAGCTACTCAAAACTGGCTGCTGATGCAAAGTGGGTGTGTGGGCCACATTTCTGGTATATCCACGCTCCTGTACATCTGCAAGAAAGAAGAATGTTTTTATTCTTCCTTAATATGAACATTTTTTATTTTGTAATTTCTTTTAAAGTTTTAAACCTGGAAGTCTAGCAGTACACCTAGGTCACATGAAAGTATAAAATTAATGAATAAGCATCTAAATGACTGCTTCTTAACTTTTTTTTTTTTTTAAAGTAATCTGCTGCATTCTGACCAATGTTTCTTGATAGGATGAAGATGAGCTGGACTCTCATACCATGGTGAAGACCAGTTCGGAGAGTGCTGGTACCATGAGAGCCACAAGCACGATGAGTGAAGGCGCTCAGACAATGATTGAACACAACAGTACTATGTTAGAATCGGACTTGGGGACCATGGTAATAAATAGTGATGATGATGAAGAGGAAGATGGGACCATGAAAAGTATGTTGTTAATTTACTTTTCTTTTAATGATGTAATAAGTTTTTTCATACTGTATAAGAACATTATATCATCAGTGGCTTTTTAGTGTCAAGTTCTGTGGTTAAAACATGAGGAGAGGGGTATTTGTGTCTCTAAGTGTTCTCTATAGTTTGTGGATAAAAAGGTGACTATCGTGGGAGATCCAAAGCAGAAGCCAGGTTTTGGTGCTTTGCTAAGTCTCTCTGGAGTGCTCTAAAATTAGCTTTCTGTGAATTCTCCCTTCTACTGCTTGTCTCTTGCTTTTTTGCCTCCTGTCTCACATACCTTTGGACTAGTTCCTTGGAGATAAACTAAAGTTATGTGATTACATGAGAAGCTGCTGCAGTGGTCAGTGGTCCTGGGAATTCGTGATGACTCTCCATGGGTTCAGCAATCAATACACATCTTGCTGCATGAGTCTTGTAACTCATGATCAATTAGCAGATTTTTATTTTATAACTGAATGTTATTATTTGAGCATATGTTGGAATGTAATTGAATAATGCTTGATTTAAGACAGTGATCAGAAGATGGTTGAAACCTAAGTAAAAAGTCCAAATTGACTTCAGCAGCATGTGAGAGAGTACGTAACAAAGAGGAAAAAAATTTGCAAATGTTTTAAAGCATCAAATTATAAGTTACACCTAAATATGCATAAATAGGTGTGTGTTAAATAGCGAACTTATGTACCTACATATTGACGTGCTCAGTATTTGGCTGAACACTATGGCAGAATGAGGCCTGCTGAATTTAATAGAATTATTTGCTTGAATGGGCAGCATCAATAGACGAATCTTGCTCAGGCTGTAGGTGCCTGATTTTGTAAGGTACAATGTAATGTTTAAGTCCAGGCAATTGTTTGGGGGGTGTGGGGGAGGTAATAAATAAAGCTAATGTCTCAAGAGTGGAAATCAGTGCCAAATAAATAACTTTCTTGAATGCTTTATAGCAAACATAAAGTTGTATTCGTGTTTGCACATATACACCTGTTGTAATTTGTGCAAGATTAGTTGGAAATGCAAAGCAGGAATATGTTTTCTTTGTAGTTTAACATACAGCAAATTGGAAGGAAGGAGGGCTTTTGTTGATTTTGTTGGGTTGTTTTGTTGGTTTGTTTTTTTTTTTTCTTCCCTAGTATTCTCAGCAAGAAGATAGCAAACATACCTGTTGATTAATGATTAGTTTAAGTAGGATGACTCATGAAAACACTCAGACCGTGCTTTAATTTGTTTTTGTGCTGAAACAGAGTTTTTGCCTATTAAACTGTGAGGCTAATAGAGAGTTAGTACAAGCTATCTCAAACTCATCAATTTCAACAAGTTAAGGAAAAGATGAGTGATTTAAAAAAAAAAAAAAAGTCTTTCAAGCAAATTTGGAGTAAAGGATATTAAAGTAATTCTTAGTGTGGAAGTATTATGAAGTAGGGTTTTGTGTGGCCTTTCAACTCACTTCAGGCTTAATAGCTCTCCATGTAGTTTTTATACATGCTGAGAGGAAAAACCTGTTAGTATGCCAAACAGATCAAAAAAGTGTCATTAGGTTTGCACTACAATCTCTTATCCATGCCCTATTTGTCTGCTATGTTGCTGGAGACATTGTTTTTAAAATGTACTGTTATTTTCCATTTTTAATTGATTCCAGTACCAATCTGTAGTTAGAAAGGTAATTACCTTTCTACACCTTGGCAATTTAGTCAGTATAATTCTTATACCCATTCTTCCTCTTTTTCAAACAAGAATACATAACCTTTCGCACAACAGGTTTCCTTCCCCCCCATAGGTGACTGTCTTGAGACCTGTACATCCATCGAAGGAAAGCCAGCAAACTGGAGGTAGTCTGATGGCAACTGATGGTTTCATCATTTAGCTGGCAGGCAACAAAATAAATATAAATCGTGTCCACTGTAGCTGGTCCTCCTCTGGTTCTGTGATTCACGTGCTATTGGCTGAAACAGGAGCAATAGCAAATGTCCTAAATAAATGTCACCAGGAAGGGACATACAAATCCTTGTTCTTCTTGAGAGGCAGACGTAGATTTTGTGCTTCTTTGTGCTTGACAGAGACACAAGATTTTGGAGATTGGTTGCTTTTTCCAGTGTACCTTTATGGGAAAGGTGGACACTTTCTAGATGTTTGTGTGGTTTGATTATAATAAATCAGAACAGGTAGCTTAAAAGTACTCTTTGATACTTCTGAATAATAGAACATTGCAGGCAAGAAGCTTGGAGAAATAAACTTAGTTAGCTAGGGAAGAGGGATTTCGTTTCCTTCCTAGAGACACAAAATATTTATGACAAACTTTTTTTTTTTGTTTTGTTAGTAGCTCTTGTGTTTAGTTTCACATTTTGTTTCCTTCTGCCTTTTGTTTCCCTGCTCAAGGACAAAATAAGAAACAATAATAGGTTTTTATTTATAAGTGCCCATGCTTAGAGGCCTCTGGGAGCCATGACAGAAAATAACTAAAACCATATTTTTTTCACAAATAGGGAATTGTGCCTGGATAAAATTGGGATTTGGAACAAAAAGAGGCCTGTCATCCTACCCCAACATACCATATACAGCCTAGCAATAAACAACATTTATGCCTTCTTGCTTAGTAGGCTTGTGCATGCTCTGAGCAGGGACTATGCAGTACGTACCTAGGAGGAGGGAAGAAAATGCAGAATACAGAGAGGTGGGAGGACAGATCTTAACTTTAGCAGATGTAATGCAGAGTGGAAGAAAGAATGGGATTGATGGAAGGTAGCATTACTTTTGTTCAGCTGCTCGGACTGTACTTATTTTCACATAGAAGCTTTTTCATATCTCAGTGCAGAGACTGGTATTCAGACCAGCTTCCCTGCATTCCCTTTGTGGCTTTTCAGCAAGGCTTAGTGTTAGGGCTCTCTGGTTCACCAAGAGTACTTCTGATTTGTTCTTCTTTCTCCTTTTCATTAACCCCCCCCCCCCTCCTCCCTCCCTTTTTTTTTTTTTCCTCCCATTAAATGTGTATTTGTTGTCTGCTTTGGGCTGGAAAACAAGCTGCCTCTTCTTGCGATTTGGACTTATACTGGGTTTCTAACTGTTTCTTTAGACTTCAGTGAAGCTTCTAGATGGTTCATGATTGGTAATGAATATATTAAAGGAAGAGGACAGTGAACTAATGAAGTGGCATTTGACAGAATGTAGAAGAGTGGTCAGGTTTTTGTTTTATTACTTTTTGCCCTGTAAGACATAAAATGTCTTGGGTTTAGTCCATATAATTCTTAAACATTCTTCCTTCTTGTCAAACAGAAGAATGTACTGTTTGGGACAGCAGGTTTCCTTCCCTGCCCTCCTCCCCGTAGGTGACTGTCTTGAGTGTTTCCAAGCCTATTCCAGTCCTCGAGCCCTCTCCTATGACTGCTAATAAAAGTTGTTCATTTATGCTGCTAGTAGTAGTATCTTTTACAAATGGCATTTTTTTTCCAAAGAAAAACATCATGTTGGCAATTCTATTCCAAGAGCTGTTGCAAAATGCTAGCTTAACATGGATTATTTCAGCTTTCAACAAAGCAAAGAAAATCAAGTATAACTCAGCTGGAAAGAACTAATGGGTTTATAATAGTAGTGTCATTGAGTATTTTTTTTCTTCTTCTCCAGGAGGTGGAAAAATAGAACAGAAGTTACTAAACTAGTTTTACAAGTCTCGTTCTCAGGAAGCAAAGCAATGTTTTGTACAGGAAGATCTTCCTCATTAAAAAGCCCTTAAACTTGAGTTCATAGTCCTTCAAACAGTCTGTGAAGGCTTCAGCTGGTTGAAAAATATGTGGAATTTCCATTTAACTGCCAGTTGCAACTAATTCTTATAAAAAGGTGTATTATAAAACAAACAAAATACTGAATGAGGCCTGAATTTGAATGAAGACTTGGGTGCATAAGTCACTGTGACGTGAAAACTGCAAACTCAGTAACCACTTTGTTACACAGCTCTCTGTAGTCAAACATTTCTTAGGTAAATCCTTTGGTAGACTCCCAGCTGCTCTGGCCTAAGGAACTGGTTGTCTAGTTTCTGCTGATGCTTCCTTGCAATTCAGAAACTAAGTAGACTGACTTTGCATTCTCTGAGGTGGTTGTCTAATAGGTATGTATTGGCAGCAGAACTTGTCTGCTCATAAAATACAGTCACAATTTCTGCTTAAAATATAGCTGAAGGAGGTGGCTGTGGCAGTTTTCTACATGGTAGTTCACTGTTAAGTGTGTTTGCCCAGAGACTGAGGTAAAGGTTCCAGGCTCTCTTCAACCTTATTGTATTCAAAGCTCCTGTCTCCCATTTCCCAGGAGAATTACTCTCACTGTGTTGTAGGCCACCTTGTGTGGTGAGAAAGTAGTGGTAGGAATGTATGAAATATGAAGCCTAAGTAGTATATGTTGTTGTATAAGCTGTTCTAGCCTTTGTAGAAGAGGTGATAGTCCAAAGAAGGCTCAAAGCTGATTGCAGTACAGATTCTCACTCTAATACTGACAAAACAATATATTTTGAGGGAATGAAGATACTGACAGGATCTTCACAGGAGAGCCTGATGCCCTAATTTCACTGAAGAGGCAGCAGCTGGAAATATTCCTCAGTCGAGTGGCAGATGGATATCCCCAGGATGGGGAAGGCTGTGGAAGCTTGTGCCTTTTGGAAAAATGAGGAAAGCTTTCCTCTGTAGATTTGCAGCTGTGGGAGAGGTCCGATGCCCTGGTAGTAACAGAGTGAGAGAAAGATTTAGAGAATTCCTATAAGAAATTGTAAAAAAAAGTTCCAAACAAACAGATAAAATACTGCCACCACCACTGACCCGCTCCCAGGAAATGGGAGACTCCCTTCTGTAGGAGATGGATGCCCTTATCTGCTGACCTTACTTGCTAGCTAGGAAGAGTTATTTCTTGCCCATGGCCCAGCCCCACAACCTTGAAAGACTGCCAGGGCTCGTCCATTGCTTAGGTTGTCTCCTGCTGCCCATCCATGTGGGCGTATGCCAATGATACTGCCAGAGGAGACCTTGAGAGTGACCTCAAGAGTAACTCCGGAGTGCAAGGATTTTCTTGATCATGATGGTGAAGGGAAAGCCTTGGAGGAGTGGATGGATCCTATAGGTGAATGCTTAGTTGTGCCCGTAGTGTTGTTGACAGAGGTTTGACTTTTATGGCTATGGGGCCCTCTCTGAGGATCAAGGACTGCTGTGGAGAGATGGGTTCCACCTGACAAAGTAAGGCAAGCATGGTTTTTGCCAACAAGCTGGCCCTCAGTTAGCCAGGCTACCATGGGGGAATGTATATGTGGCTCAGACCAACATGGAGTATAGAAACTTAACAACTAACAACAGAACTCTTAAAAGGATTTAAAATCTATTTAATATTAATATAATACTCTTCTGTTGGAAATACTTCACTACATAAGCATTTATCTTTATAGATTGCATCAACTGAATTTGATCAAAACATCCATTAGAATGGAATGTGCATTCCTTCCTATTTTGAAATGTGTGTTTAGAATTATTTTAGCTATGATATGTTTTGAAACCCTGTAATAGAGTTGGTGTTGTGTTATGTCAATGCCTCATTGTTTTTATCCAGCATACTTTTCGGAAGAAATTTTCTTACGTAACTACTTGGGGACATACCGATTGGCTGTATTCTTATCAGGGGTATTGCTGAGGTAGAACGTATGTTTTCAGTGTCTGTGGTGGTCTCTGTGTTCCATGGCTTGCCAGCAGTTTCTCAGACTGCTGGTTTTATTGTGACTTTCTTCCCAAAGCTATCCTGAAGTCCTGGAGTGGGCAAATATGGGAATGATAAAAGAGACTCATGTTCTTAAATGCTGAAACTGTGGCAAACATTTTTAAATATGATCATCTCTTGTTGAAGATCAAACTAAAATGAGAATGACTGGAAAGTCCAAATCCTCCTAGAATGAAACAGGCTATTGCACAATAGGTTTTCAGTGCAAGTGTGGAGTGATACTGGTTGTGCTGCAGATTTTTTTTTGTGGCAAATTATATATATAGTTTGTGTAAAAAGTAGATTACTGGATAGTAGAGTGAATTAGTTGTCCTTAAAGGAATCTTTGTGTTGTACTTCTAAATTACTTGGTTCTTGAAAGACAGTCGACAAGGTACCGTTACTCCGTTGTTCATGAAAGTTAGGAAAAAATGCTTTCAGATCATTTTGATCTTCCAATAATCTTACATTTTGCAAAAAAGTGCAACCTACATCTGTTTACTCTGGCATAAAAAGCCTGAGTGTTTTGTAAAATCAATACAAAAGAGGTAGGAGCCTTCACAGAGCCTTTAATCTAGTAGGTGTCAACCTGTCCCGTTTTCCATGAAATACTAACTCAGCTTGTTTGTGTTAGATTAGCTAGAGTTGTAAAAAAGAGTCTCTTTTTTCATTTAATCATTTGTAAAAATAAAATGAAACCTTAAAAATAAACCTTTAAATAAATCTTATATTTTTACATTGTGGAAGAAACAAACCTTGCAACATATCTGGTCCCGTTGTTTTGCAGGCATAGTATTTCTGGATTTTTGTGTGAATTTTTGTATTTGCAGTGAAGAAAAGAAGCTCTTGTTCCTTAAATTGGTTAGCTAACTGTATGCTAAATTGGAATCAGAAGTGAGTTCTAAATTCTTATTTATCAAAACAAGAAGAACAAGTCCTCAAAGTGTAAAATAAATGTATTTTGCTCACGTCAGTGTAACTTCAGGCCTGTTGACCCACTTTCCTTAGTATGCATTCGATAGCAAGGAATTTGGAGGGGTTGGGTTTTTTTACATATGTAGGCAATAAGGAAGATACTTATAAATAGCTCTAAAACTTAACACCAGTGCTTGGAAAATCTATAGTATTTTCTGTTACATGAGAGGAAGGAGACTATCTTACCTGTATTGGGCCAGCATTTTGGTACCACAAGAGTTTCTAACAGAGACATGGGTAATCTTGTTTATAAGTATGTCTCAAGGATGAAACATAAGTACAGCCATTTCAACGTAAGAGAAATATTGGTTGTGAAAGGCTGGCAATGTGGTGTCCTATCTTTTTGGTACAAATAGTTTCAGGGTTTTTGGGCAGTGATCAGCAAGTAATAAAATGTTTATATTAAGAAAATGTATTGTATTTCTGTTTTTAATTCCACCCCCTCATACTACTACCTTCTCTTGGATCTGTTTTCTAAATTTACGTTTTGCTGAAGTTTAGATTTTTCCATTTTCGCCCTTTAGTGCTTATTTCTGTAGTTATTTGGCATCCCTGCTGTTTACTTCTCATCCCGTCCTCAGTCCCAGACTGAAGAGATCCAGAAACGTCATTCAAGTGATCTCAAATTCAGTGGGGGCAAACTTGGGAGATTGTAGAGAAGAGGTACCTGCTATGCAAACTGTTAAATTCAACCTGGAGTTTAGTTCACTGAATGTTTTTGTATGTTTGTAGTTGTCACTAATTAAAAGATGGTGAGTAGAGGTAACTATGATCTGGATTTAGAAGAGAATATTAGAAAAGAATATGGCAACAACTGAGAGAAAAAGAGGCTAAAAAAATGTGGGGAGGAGAAGGTGTGTATGGAAAGATGGCAGACTGAATGGAGGAATCATTGTGGAGCTGAAGAGAAGCAACTGGAGTCAAGTGCAGTAAAGCCTGGATCATAAGACAGTAGAATACCACCAAAAAAACAAAAAAAAAAACAAAAAAAACCCAAACAAACAACAGAAGAAATCTTACTAGAACAGAATGATGTAGAAAAAGCAGAAAGAAAAGAGCAAGTCAATATGCTATAAAAGATGGCAGTACAAAAATAAGCATTAATGAAAAAATAGGCCACTATTAACCATGCAGCAAAATAAGAATGAATTAAAGAAATCTTGAGTCCAGAGGGAATAGATTACCACAGGAAGAGATGATGAAATAAGAGGTGAAAGAGGAGGGGAACAAAAAAACCCACCACTTAGCAAATTATTAAAAACAAATATACAGCTAGATATGAAGATCAGCAAGTCCTAGTGATCATGTTAAGCACAAGCTCAAAAGATATTTCCAGTGTTTTTCCTTTTCATTTGTTAAAACAAGTAGTTCAAATAAAAATTCCTAATTATTTTATTATGCTTATAATTAAAAAAGTATAGTTCTGTTGTGGGTTGTTTTGGTTTTGTTTTAGCTTGGTTATATTTCTCATCCTGTTTCATATTTTACTTGTGGAAACATATTTCATGTTTCTCTATTTAGAATGTGTTATGCTGCAAGCAAGTACACGTTTCATGAGTCAGCATAATACAGAATATAGTCTTTGAGGTGACAGTTATGAAGAACTACTAAAGCATTTCTTATGTTTTATTTATTGTTCTATTTAGTAATGAACTTGCTTTGAAATCCCACAAATTAAAACAAATTTCAGTCATTTAGGGTTGTATATAAATTTTTTTACATTTACTTTCATGAAGAGAATGGGAGTTCAGGCTGATCTCAATCTGCTTCGTAAAGCTTTTGCAGCCGTGTAGGTGATGATGAAAATCGCCCAGGGTTTCCACACCATGGAGACAGGGTGCTTTGCACCCTTCTGTAGAGTGTGATCCCATAATTTGCTGAGAATCCTCATTGTCAATGAATTTAGTTAAGCAGTGTCTAGACACAGTTTGTGCGGTTGGTTTTTGCAAGATCTTTTTCAAAATAATTTTTAAATTTCACCTTTGGTGAAACTGATGGAACTCAGTCGCTTTCCTACAAGCGCCTGTGGACCAGGCCTTGAAGTTAGGGGCATTCAGCACCCAAAGGGATGCTTACCACCTTGTGTTATTCAGTCTCTATAACAACAAATAGATATGGCATGAAGTAACTTCTAATATTTGTATGTGCAACTCTGAAATGTCTTGAACATTTCTCCACATTGTATCTTGCTACAAAAATATCATTCTTCGGCTATGAGCTTTTATTCCAAAGATTCTCAGGGGACAAATGGAGGCTTGCACCAGACACAGATGACTATATTAGTTTCTTTAAAATCCCAGAAAATTAATAAATGGAGTTTATTTTGTAGTGCAGTAAATATTTGATTTTTAAATAGTTTTAACTTTTTTTCCTTTTTGCTTTCAACTAAGGAAATGCAACTTCACCGCAAGTTCAAAGACCTTCTTTCATGGACTACTTTGATAAACAAGATTCCAAGAATAAAAGCCCTGAAAACTGTAATCAGAACATGCATGAACCTTACCACATATCCAAAAATGTTTTCCCCGATAACTGGAAAGTCCCTCAAGATGGAGACTTTGATTTCGTAAGTATATGTTTATTGTTTACTTTCTTGCATGCTGTTTATTATATATATGCCAAAAATAGTTAATCCCTTTCTATCCTGTGTTAATACAAGTAAAAGGAGTAAACTTTCAAGAATAGTATCCAATTATCTATCTTAATGCCTCATCCTGGTTGTTGAAATAAGTATGTTTGCTTAACGCAGGCCCTTTTTAATGAGGAGTGGTATGTGATACTATGAATATACTTCCTTGTAACAACTATTTTTTTTTTCTTAGTATTTTTGGTTCTTTATGTTATAACAACTTCAAAATTTGACCCAGTTCTATTTAAAAAAAAAAAAAATATTCCATGCCTGTAGCAATTTTTGTTGTCATGTTTGCTGAGTATCTCAGTAAAATGATAAGCATTTTAAACTGGATTGGAGCCATTTAATCAATCTCCTTGGAGATGGTTAAGATCACCTACTGTTTTGCACAAGCCAGCTTGTTGGTACTATTCCAATAGCGCACATCTCTCTACATAGGACTACTCTATCTAACACCAGTCTGTCTATTTTAGGGTGGGGTTTTCCCCCTCCAAAATATGCATAGTTTATTTATTTTGGCCTATATGGCAAATTACAACAGGAGCAAAAAGAAAATGTTCGTAAGTTATAGGTTACTCTTAAAGTGAAATGAATAATCACTGTTTTGAGACTTGTAGATAATTATACCTGGTTTTCACCTTTGTTAATTTTTTTAACATGTTTGAATGAAAGAATTTAGTTTATCTGTTGGAGATTAAACATGTTCTTAACTGCAGTGCAGTAGCTAAATATGATCCCATAGCACCTTTTTGAAAGTACACTTGGGATTTGAAGAAAAATGTTGTGTTTAATTTTAGGTGACAGCTGTAGGTGTGGGATTTTTTCCCCAATTTTCACTTATTGCATTTCTACATAAAGCTGACTCTTAAATTTATGCTACTGGAGTAAAGCCAGTGAAATAACACAGTACAAGCTGTTGCTGCTGGAGAGGTTTGATCAAGTTGGATTTTGGTTTGGGTGGGGGCG
>VZSZ01001954.1:27881-60686 GCA_013398815.1 Ibidorhyncha struthersii | reverse complement strand
AAAAATGCAGTAGTCGTCATCCTGATAACTGACTAACAAAATAATTATTTGCACTATTCATTCAAATATAACTGGCCTGTATATTTAAGTGGGTTATTATAGTGGCAATAAAATTACCCTTAGAACAACTTAAAATTCCTCCTATCTTTTCCATTACTTGTTAAGAAATGCAAGCAAAAATTATTCTTCTTGTAAATGCTAAGATCTTGATTCAGTAAGTGCTTATTCATGAATAATTTGCACATGGATAATCCTATGGAACTTGTTGACATTGCTTGTACATATGAAGTTGCCCTCTTGAAACAGAAATTTCTTCTGCAACCAAACCTGAGGAGTTCTGATTTTCAGAAACTAACTGCTCTCTGTGTTGTAGTCAAACCTTGCTCGTGGTCTTCAACTGGCAAGTCAAAGACTTCAGAATGATAGAATGGTTTGGGTTGGAAGGGACCTCTAAAGGTTATCCATCTAGTCCAGCTTCCTAGCTGTAGGCGGGGACATCTTTCACTAGTTGCTCAAAGTCCTGTCCAGCCTGACTTTGGACACTTCGAGGGATGGGGCATCCACAGCTTGTCTGGGCAACCTGTTCCAGTGTCCCATGGAAGTTACATGATGTGTGCCGTTTGTCCTTGGTTTCCTAAAAAGGCAATGTTGCAAGGCTTGTTGCTACAAAATTATTCTGATTGAAGACCAAATAGGATTTAAAGGAAAAGTGAATAGCTGTTTGCATGGACAGTGTGTGTAGTTGCAGGGGGCATGTGGAATTTTGTTTTAAGCATGACAAAAGCCAAATACTTTCATAGATAAGCCAGCCTAAGAAAGAGTTTAGGAAGGCTCTTCAATAATGGACGTACTGCTTCAGAGTTGTCCTGACAAGAATACCTTTCTCTGGAGCATCTGGTACCAGCTCATGTCACACAGGATATTGGTTTTAACAGCCTCCTGGTTTTAACCATAGGTAATTATTTATGTATTCTAGAAGCACTTCTATTTATATTTTAGACAGCGAGTGGCAGTATTGGTAAGTGGCCTGCAAGAGACTTTCTGAAAGGATAAATCAGTGGGCAGCATGCATAATATATTGTCTTCTCTTTGTGAGATCAAGGTGAATGCTTTCAGTGGCTGACATGAAGTCTTTAAATGATTGATGGAATGGATAAATAATGGAAAGTTTTTGTGCTAAATAATTCCTTTCTGTTTTGTTTGTAATTAGCCTTTAATGGGATCAAGAAAGGGATCCTAACAGTAAATGCTGACAGTCATAATTTTATTTAAAGAAGGGGTTGATATGTTAGAACTAAACCATAAATGATCAAAATCTAACTTAATGCTAGTATACTCTAATAGTACTCCAGCTTTCTATGTAGATGAGGAGGGATGCTCTGTAAGTTGGAGGTCGCCAAATGAATGATACCATTGTTCTTACCTACCCATATACCCTTGTAAGCTGTGCAGGGCATGGCGGTGCTGGCAGCCAATAATCGCTTTCCTGGTGAGCGAGGGCAGAACGGCAGTGCCATGCTAAGAATTGATACACAAGAGTACTGAGTGGAAAGACTTAGAAGTTAATAAGTGTACGTGTTTGTTACAGCGTAAACTGGAGAAGCAGAAATGCCATTGAGGTCGTGGGGGAGAAGGGAAAAGGAAGAAAAAACAATCCTTATAAATCCCTGCAACTAATCAGTTTGCTTATTTCTATTTATAAGGTGAGACCTGCAGAACTGGGAGCTATTTCTTGTGGCCAAATAGTGTATTTGCTTTAGGTCACAGTGATATTTTATGCTATTTCTAATATATTTTACTGTTTGATGAAACAATACATAGTTACTTTATTTGTTTAAATGTACAAATGCATGTAATACAGATATAGCAGTTAGTCTTACACACTTGCTGATGGTTTTAGATAATGTAAATAAATGATACAGGAAACTTTGCTCATAAGGTGGATAAATGAATGCATAAAGCAATGCAAAAATGAACTTAGCACTGGGTCTGGTTTGAAAGCTTTTGTGTGGGCATAGCTTTCTGTCCTGGCGTAAATGTTTTAAAAACTCCTTGCCAATGAAAATAGACTTTTCCAAGAAAATAAGATGCTTTGGTCATCAATCTGAGCTTTAAAAAAAGTAATTTTAGCAGCATTTTTCTTCTATAAGTACATGTTTATTCTTTGTGTTTTACTGTTAAAGTACATCTGTTTTGAAAGTCAAAAGCTGTTCTTACTTCTTTTTCTGTAATGCCATATGGGAATTTGCGATCCATCTCTGACTGTTGGTCCTGCGGGCATTCAGCTCTGTGATCAATCTGTGGTCGTTCTTGACATAATGTTCCATGAATTGATGAGAAAAATTTGCCACTGCATACCTTCAAGTTTTGCACTGTATTGAATCAGATATATTGCAAAGAACTTTTAACTAGACTTAATTCTGGCACCGTATAGTCACCTTGAATATTACGTTATTCGAAATCTACCCTGTTATGTATGCTTCAGGACTAAGGTGCTGGTTTTTGTGCATAAGTAGCATTTGGGGGTTTTATACTACATTTCTTCTTGCTTTTTAAAAAGCAAATCAAAACAAAAAAGCAAAACAAACAACCCCAGACATTTTTGAACGTTGTCTTTTCTGTGACTAGGAATTTGTATAAGATCACGCTTTTTTTGATCTTTGTTTTCAGTTATTTTGTTGTCTCTCTTTGTTGTCTCATGATAGATTCTGAAAACCAGAAGTATGGATCTTTTGTGTCAGTGAATCTTAGGGAAATGCATTTCTGGGGAAGTACTTGTAAATATTTTGTTTTGGTTTTTTTTTTCCACTTCAGCTCTGATTGCATATAAATCTTACAAAAAACGCCCAACTAGTGTTTATTCAAACTTCAGCTTTTATATTAAACTTTTAGTATATATTTTGCACTCATGGATCATTATGGATTTTTTGTTTTCAATTAATACTGTTAGACTATAGGCAATTCTTTTACATGTTTTCATTATTTTTAAGGGGCATAACAGCAGATGGCAAAATTGATGCAGTATTTCTAACCCTAATTCTGTCAGTTTTACTTGGGGTTAAGTGACATTTTATTCACAGCAAATTGTGATGCCAGTAAGTCTAATCAACAAGTTACTACTCATTGTAAGGAAAAGTGGCATAATGTCTTTGAATAAGTAAAGATGCAGTAAAGCTATATAGTGTATAGGTGTGGTATTCATAGAAATGTTAATGATGTGTGATATCAGCAGCTTTGCATAATAAGGCTTAACTGTTTAATGGGCCGACTTTTAGTCTTAACTGACAAGCCAGCAGTTTGGATCAGAGTGCCGAATTAGAGCAAATGATGTGTTTCTTTCGACCATCTAAGTGACCAGTCCTTTTAAGAACAGTTGTTTTTTATAGATATATATTCGTATGACCATGTTGCTATTACAATAGCTTTGTTCTTTCCATGGAGAATGTTTTCCATGAGATATGTACATGCTGCAGAGAGCTGTGTATTAAATGAGCAGTATAACTGCAAGGTGTTGTTGAAGCAGCTTGCTCAAATTTCTTTTGTCTTTCACAGTTGAAGATTTTGTGATATTTTGTGTAGCATTTATCATATTTTTATGGGCATTATAGAAGATAGTTTTCACCAAAGAAGGTGAACTTTTAATAAGCAAAAGTGCTCAAGATTTTTATCATGTGGGGAAAACCAGGTAAATCTAAGCTTGCTATATTGATGTGCTATGCATGCATGTTGTTAAATAACCTGCTGCTTACATTTTTACTGTATCATGACATTTTACACCTCATTATGATGTAAAATTGCCCTGTAAATCCTTCTGCCCCTTAGTAATGTCTGTTAGTGTGGGACACGATGTTAACAAAGGATTTACATGAACTGCAGTGAAGTGATATCTAATTGATAATAACCGGTGAATTAACATTACTCAGAATGAGTTCCTAAACTTCATTTGTACTGATTGAATATATTATTTAATTTTAAGTGAGTCATTTACTTTCTATTATGAGATGATAACATGTGAAAAGGCAAATCTATTTTTTATAGCAATGCTAGGGTAATGATTTCTGTCTTTATTGGAATTATTTCCAAACAGGAGTGGTATCCAGATTGTTAAATATTAAACAGTGAACACGTAGATCATGTTTTGCAATAACTGCAGTATCATGTTTAAGTAGATGCATTTTGGGTGACTTAAAGATTCTGGAATAGCAACAAAAATTTAAAAAGCCATCTGTTACCCATGGCAGAATATTTCCCCGAGTTTCAAACAGAACAAATACATTAGAGTATGATCATTGTGAAATAACATTATTGCAGATACTGAGCACTTTTGTTAACTTTTATAAATGTGTAATGCAACAACTGATTTGTTAAAAAAATAAATACCATAAAATTACTGAAGACCATATAGAATTTAATTAAAACTTCAGTAATAAAGCTAGGCTGAGTTAGCTTAATTGGAAATCCTTCTTTGTCTAAAAGCTTGGCTGGGTTTCCTCTGGTATTATTCAAGCAGCAGATGAGCTTGTTTGGTACAGTCATCTTCGTATTTGATGGGGATGAATGTATTTCATCTATTTTCAATCATTTCAGGTTATCCTCTAATTAATTTGAAAATTTTAAATGAAGTATTAACATATATTAATTTTGCTTTGGTTTTAATTAGTTGCTTGAATATCATGAAACATTTCCAGATGCAGACAGGAAGAACGTTTTCTTAACTAAGCAAATATGAAACTTAGGTTTCTGGGTTTGCATGGGCCGTATGCATATGAAATAAACAAAAGTATTATTGGTGTTGACAGTCTGCATGCAGAATTTCATTCACTTCAGTTCAGACATGGCTAACGGAGGAGAGACTGTAAAATTAATATAATGAATATAATATGCTTTATCTAGCTCATTTTTTGAGGACACTGTGAACCTCAGCAGTGGAGGTTTTCTGTACCTCTTATAATAGGTGGCTGGTACAGAAGCTTCTTGTGTGTTGAGTGGTTATTTAAAAAAATGAAAGGTGTGGGGGTAATTCAGTGGGAGAGATATTCCTATTAGGAATCCACTGTGGATGGTTTGCAGGTCATGGCTGTGGTTTGTTAGACTTACCATGCAGCTGTTCAGGTGGGCAGTAGGGGAGGTTGTGCCAGCCTGACAAGTAAAATAAAATAATAGAATTGATTGGGGTTTTTGTTTTGTTGCATTTTTTTTTTCATTAGGCAAAGAGAACGGACAAGCGTATTACATGTTGTTGTTTATTTTGTTTTGTTTTTTTTTTTTTTTTAACTCTGCAAGTCAGATACTGACTGATTTAAGTAAATCCTTTTTATATATTCTGACCACAAAAGGAGAATTATTTTTCTTGCAGAGAGTGGGGGGATATACTACCTGAGCAGTGTTTCTCCAACTAGTACTGAATATAGGATCCTTTCTCTTTGAATATGTCCCTTCCAGTATTGGTATAGAAATAAATAATTGAAAATCAAAGGTAGTAATTTGGTCTTATATATAACTAAATTGTTTAGGCTGTAAACAGAATCAATCCTTTCTGTTTATCTTAAATTGTAGGATTATTTTAAAGCTGTTACTCTGATCACTGAGTCATTCTTTCCAAAGTGCCAGTGCTGTACTTCTGCAGTTTTGGAAGGTGGATCATGCCGTCTGACAAAGATTATATGAATTTTGTATCCTAAAAGAGCACAGAAAATGCCTTTCTAGGCCAAAAAGCTTTTTGCGTTCTTACATGTACAAAAACAGAATTGAAGATTTTTAGTTATTATTGACATGTACTCTGAAGATAAGACAAGAACTCAGGCTTGAATTGCAGCAGTTTATTTGCAGTTAGATAGTAAGAAGAATGTCTAGTAGGATAACAATGTACAACAGCAGATTGCCTCAGAGGGTTGCAGAAGTTGCCATTATTGTGAGTGTTGAAGACCCGGTTAGATAAACACATCAGGAATAGTTCTGGTGGAGCTGATCCCCCTTGGAGCAGAGGATTGTTGTAGGTGACCTCCTCCTGTAAATGTTTCCAGTGGCCTTGTTTCCTATGGCTTTTTAAGCTACTACTGACGGCTGATATTTGTAATCATAAAATATGTTGAGAACACATAGGTCTTACAAGCTCAAGCTCTCAAAAATAGTGACGTACTTAATTTGTTGATTAGGAGGGTCAATATTTTGGAGGACTTAGACCTTGGGTAACCTTGACAATTTTCGCAATTAGCAATCAACTATGATTTCCAAACATGAGTCTGCCTCTGGAAAATTTCAGCCAGGACTTGGTCAATAAAACTTAACCATGTTTCTCTCCTGAAAGTTTAAAGCATCCCTGCTGTCTTATTTTATCATGTCAAATAGTTTAAATGTGCAATGTGTTTTCTAATTACAAAGTAGTTTCTAGTGAGAAGACACTTTTAAAACTTGTTTTTCAGCCAACTTTCAAATTCTTAGTATTGAGTTAAGAATGAAACTACTTCACTCTAAAGAGCTTAAATGCTTGCATCATCTAACCCCCCCCCTTTTTTTTTTCTCATTAGCTCAAATGGAGAGCCTGAAGTGTAGCCCTAGTATATACATTCAGTTATACAGCAGGTCTATAATTTGCACGTAGTTTAAGGAGAACAAAGGAAAGAAATGAGTGAAGCTGCTGAGCTGGGGCAGTGCTGCTGGTTTAAGTAACATCTTGTTACCTTAGTAACCAGTTGTCTGTACTAATATACCTCTTTGAGATCATTGTGTAATAGCTAAGTAATGTGTATAGCCTAGAAAGAGCTTTGAAATACTTGGAAAAACAGTTGTGGCTGGACAAGTTTTAGACAATCCTTCTTTTGTCCGTNGAGAGGGAAGATATTTAATCCAAATAGTTTCCATGTTGCATGAATCACTGTTAATGTCAAGACAGTGTACCACACCTTTGTGTGTAATGTCTGATCCCCCAACTTAGTGCTGACTCCAAGGGGTGCGTGTTCTACTTCAGGGTTTCAGCAGAATTCTTTAACATCATCTCTATGACAGTATCATGCAAATTTACCACCATGAAACAAAAATCTGTTCTCCTACTCTTTGCTGTGATGATTAATGATAATGAAAAGAAATAAAAATAAAACTTGCCTCAGGAGAGTGGGCGACTGGAATTTTGCAAGACTGTTTTAAGTTAATTTTTGTAACTCCTTAGTTCTGAAGAGGATTTCCTCATTATGTGCTTTGGTAAAGAACGTGGCGTGTTTTTTTTCAGTCTAGCTTTTTTTTACTTTTTTAGAATTTTTTTGTTTATTTAATTTTACTGGACTTAAAATAGGAGCATGAGAACTTGTCAGATAGGATTCTAGCAATTTAACAGAAAAAAAATTTTGGATCAGTTCAGTGTCCGTGTGGCTAACTCTCAGTAATCAAAAAGCTTGTATTAGATTTCTGTGCCTCATGTTTTGATCAGCAGCCAATAAGTACCATGTGGAGACTATGTATTACGCATAAATGTTAACAATATTTCATAAACAAAACACTGGAAATTAAATGGCTGACATTTAATATTATTGAGCTTTATGAAGAACGGAAAAATTCTGTGTGTTTTTTGTTTGCAAATAACTTGTAGAATTTGAAGAAAAAGACTTTTGCATTAAGGCACTGACTTCAAACAAAGGGCTCACAATACTTTGAGTTCTTTGTTACTTGGAATTAATATCTTCAGATATCTGATTAGATTTGACTTAGTACACATTTATGAAAGCCAGTGATTGCCCAGAATATTTTGGTTTACACATAAATTTTATTTCCTTTTCTTATAACTTGCATAACTTGGAGATAAAAGGGAACTCCTATGAAACTTGAAAGCAAAATCTGTATTTCTATAAGAATACACTTGTTATTCTGATTTACTTGTATTTTAGTAATGTGTGAAATGCATACATTAAAATGATCCAAATGTCATTCTTTTACATTAGATCTCTGCCTATGGATGCCTTATAGCCCACATTTACTTTTGTTTATTGGGAGTTGTAGCATTACTATGCACTAGTCATTTTATTTCTGGTGAAAAAAGGTGAGGCTTCTTATAGAGATGTGTGCAGTGTAAAGCTGTAAACTGTTTGGAGACTTGATTTTTTTCCCCTTCGTTGTTGTTGTTTGTGTCTGGATAAAAGCGTGTCTCTCAGGCAGCACTGGTACCTAAAAAGGTAAAAAACCCTATGTAAAATCACCCAGGGTGGGGCTGGGGGGACACACACGAACACAACAAACCCACAGAATTAATTTGGCAAGTTTTTATAGCTATTTTACAGTGTTATATGTCTAACAATTTAAAAATAAAGCTATGCAAGCCCGATTTATGAATCTGCAGCTATTGACAATCTCTCTATAGAAGGGTTCATCTCATACTTGCTAAATTCAGTGGCAAAGCGCCTACTGACAGCAATGTTAACTTTAGCTGCTCAGATTAATAAAGAAACCACTTTCATTTGTGTGCCAAAATGTGAAACTGCATTTAGGTTTAGGGTTAGAAATTTCAGAGCTTAGACTGTTTCTCTCCGTATTCCTTAGTTGAGGGCAAGTATGCCTAGTAGAAATATGTGAAGAATTATCACTTATTTAGCATCTACTTAAAGATCTTGATATTGCTTACATTTACGTTTGTGTTGATAATAAGAGCTGTATGGATATAAGAATACTAGTAAGCGAATTAGTTTCTTGACCTAAATTGGACATACCAGGACAAAATTGGTCTGTAGGAAGGCTCTAAAGGTACAGTAGCATAGTTATAGCTGTTTCAAAAAGCTCCCTGATGGTTAGCTGAGAACCCTGACTGCATTTTCCTAACAATTTTTAGTGTGCCATAGTGAGAACTAAAACATGTTAGCTTAAACCATTTTGAGGAATTTAACATATTTTACATTGCTACAGACTGGGGTCATGGACAAGGTTAGGTCTTCAACTGAGAAGCAGGAACTTTGCAAACTGTGCGACCTTGACTGCATGATACCGTATGGGCACGCTGTAGTATTTGTAGATGTGAATTAGGTGGAACTTTCCAAAAACATGTTTGAATTTTTTTTCCCTCATGGTGTCACTACAGCCCAATATATTTAGTTGTTTTTTTATATTTGAATAGTCTTCTTTCAAGTAAGAATGGAGGAAAAAACATTCTTCGAAAACACTTGCAGACCAACTTCCCCATCACCCCAAAAAGTTCTCTAGATCCCAAAAGTTCTCTTAGTCATCTTAGGACAGCTCATTTTTACTGTCTCTTTAATTTTATTGTGTCCTCTTTGAAGATTTTGCTTTTTGGCATAGGGAATTACTTTAAGTGTGTGAATGGAAGAGGAGTCGTCTTTACTGGAAGCTCCTTGGGCATTGGTCCCACTGGAATCTGGAGGAGGTGCTTATAATTTTTTGAAGGTAATTCTTCGTGTGCTTCTAGTGCAAATGTTTGGATTTGTTTGTTTTCTCTGCAGTGTCAGTTGGATTATCACTTTCACAAAATGGTCTCTTTTTTTTTTTTTGAAGTTAATAGTTTAAGATTGACCTTAATTATAGTCACATGTTCTAAATGACATCCACACAGAAGAACGTGCATTCTATAGAGATGGGTAATCACCTCACGGTGAGAACTATTATCCTGATAATGTTCACAGAGATAGAAATCTAATATTTCCATGGTGCTTGTGATGTGTATATAGGGTGGAAGGAGCTTTTTATTTTGCTTTTGCAAAGTTGGAAATTTCATTGCTAGTTCTGTCTTTCTGAAGGGTTTCCGTTAATTAATAGAATACCACTGTGAGTCAAGATAAAGAGACCAATATAAGTAAGCCTGCATTTAGACAGATTCAATCGAAGTAACAAAGACATTAATTCAAAAAATGAAACTGACACTTGTCCTTTGGGATTTTGGCTGTGACTAATGATTCACGGACATGTGAGCACCTGTGTGCAGCCCACCTTCATTGCTATTTCAGAGAAACAGAGGAGGATTTAGGAGGAGTGTGTTAATCTTAGTGCAGCTTGGTGTGTACGTGCTCGGCTGTTTTACTTTTTTTCTCCTGAGCTGGTTAACTTCCTTGTCATGGGTTTCAAAGAAACCTGCTTTACACAACTGCTAGCATGTTTTGAATGGTACTGTAACATTAGAGCCTTTTCAAGGAATGACGTTATGGCCAAATAATGCACCTTTCACGCTCGGCAGTTAACAGGACTTAACTCCCAAATCGTGCATTGCCCTTTTATTTAAAAAACAAACCCCAAAAACATAAGCCCCAAGCAGTTTTCAGAGTAAAGGATATTTGCGGAGAAAAAGAGATGGAAAAGAGCTGATGCTTCTGAAGAGGATTTCTGAAGGATTTGGGGGAAAGAGTGGTAGGCGGAGGGAAGCCAAACTCCGTGTTACTTCAGCATCCCTGTGGCCTGTGAAACTCGAGAGTCTTGATTTCTTCTCTACGCTGGCTGATGACTCTATGGCAACAGCCCACTGATCATCTCAGAGGTGGGCTAATTCAAAACTACAAGTGAAAACAGCAACATTGGAAATGGTGGTTAGTTTGAAACTACCTGACCTGTTTTCCCTGTTTTAAAGAGCTGTTGCTACGGCAACAGCAGCTCGCTGAGGACCCAGTGCTGGTAAGTTTCAGAGGTTCCGCAGTCATGTGTGTGTGGAGGGGGTGTATCACTTCCAACACCAAGCTGTGTTCCCTGCGCCCATCTTTTTTACGGATATCTATGCTACCCTACAATTGGCATGGATACTTTAGAAAAACTTTACCTAAATGCTAATGGAGCAGTTTATTAATCTAGCTTGATTTCAAGTCAGTTCTTCCTTTGTTCATCTTCTCCATTTTATTGCAGCTTCCCAAAGCAGACCACCTCCAAAGAACGGTAGTTGCCATATCCTTTGGTCCTCAAACTGTCCTATCACCAAACACTGGGATAATTTTGTTCTGAATTCCATATCCTGCATTATGGAAGTCAGCAAACATAAGCTGTTTGACCATGGGCTAGGGAGAAATTAATTCCAGAGCTGAGATGCCTTCACTGAAAAATAGCCTGACAGTTTTAATCAGTGAATTACTATCTGAAATGCCTCTGCTGCTGGCAGTTGCCATTGTAACATATGGGAGAGAGGATTTTGCAGATGGTCAATTCAAGAAACTATTTTATGGCTTTAAATTGAAAATCGGTGCGGTGGACTTCACCTGGGATCTGGAATGTACTGTGCTTATAGTGAAAACTGTCACTTAGTAAGTGGACAACAGTGTGTAGTATGGTAACAGAAATGTTTGGTTAGAAGAGGTGTAATCCAATTTTCAATTTAGTGCATTTTTTTTTTTATTATGGAGTGAGAATAGTGGCTGTAACACGATCCGTGTCATAAAGGAGAGTACATTCTTGCCAAGCACAATTTTCAAGAGCGATCCTTGTCATAACTGCACACTGGACTCACAGGAGTAGTCAGGAGCCCAGCAAAGCCCCTTAGTTATAGTAATGCTGGAGCCTCTGCCTTACTGAGTGGGACCTACAAGAAGAACGAACACTCTAGCTAGCTGCTTTTTTTTTTTTTTTTTTTTTTTCCCAATCTGTTAGTGTTATTTCAGACTTGCTTATGTTGACCCATGGATTGAAAGCCTTCCTTCATCTCTAACAAGCAGATTCTAAGAACAAATGTGAAGGAGAATGTTCATCTGTGATGTTTAGTTTATTGGTTATCTGGGAAAAAGTTATGTGGTACTTATGAAAGATTATCAACTAATCTCATTAAATGCAAAAACGCGTTAAGAAACTGTGTTCAAGTGCTGAAATCAAATGCTTAAAACTTAGGTAGTGATGCATTTATTGATCACTTTACCCATTATGGGCCCATTCTTTAACTGAGTTTTAGCCCATAGTCAAATAATTAAAGAACGTGTTACAGTGTAGTATAGTATATACTATACAGTATACTTACAGTGTAGTAAGAAAAAAGCAAAATTAAGGTTCCTTAAGGAGTTGTAAGATGTTCTTCCCTAATGTCTTTCAAGTATTTGACTTAACATTCTTTCAAAGAGTTTCATATATAGAAGCATAGAATCCATTTCTTATCCATTTAAAAAGGAAAAGGAGAAAGAAAAGCAACACTTATGCCATGCAAGCACAATAGCCCTCCACTACTCAGCATTGGTGAAGTCTGAACACTGAATTGTTAACCACTGGTACCCAGATCACAACGTCTTCAATTGTTAGAATAAGTGTGCTGACTGGTAGACAGGGGAAATCAAAAGGAGGAATAGACTACTGGGAGCCTGGATGGACGGAACAGGGAAGGGAAGGAAACAGGGAAGATTGACTTAGTCTTTCTCATGCTCATGGGATAGGATTAATATGGGCTGGTCCCACAGTGGTATTTGTCTGAACAAGACACAAGTGGCTTTGAGCACCAGTCATTACGGCAGAGAGTCAGCCCAACCCAGCCTTCATGTAATAGTGCATGTGTAACAGAATTGCCCAGTAGATGTGTTACAGTGCGTACCGTGAGATGAGAATGGGGACTGATTAGGTGAGTAAGACTTGAGAGTTCAAGTATCAATTACTTCTGCTTCAATGAGAAGTGGAACTAGCCTTAAAATGCTGTTAAAAAGGGAGTTGAACTAGATTTTCTTTAAAGGTCCCTTCCAACTCAAACCATTCTAGGATTCTATTAATGTGGACTTGCAGCTCAGAAAGCCAACTGTGTCCTTGGCTGCATCAAAAGAAGTGTGGTCAGCAGGCTGAGGGAGGCGATTCTTCTCTACTCTGCTCTCATGGGACCCCACCTGGAGTACTGCCACTTACTGTGGCCTTTCAATATATACAGGGGGCTTCTAGGAAAGATGGAGAGAGACTTTTTACCAGGGCCTGTAGTGATAGGACACAGGGCAATGATTTTAAACTGAGAGTAGATTTACGTTGGACATAAGGAAGAAATGTTTTTATGATAAGGTTGGTGAGACATTGGAACAGGTTGCCCAGAGAAATGTGGGTGCCACGTCATTGGAAGTGTTCAAGGTCAGGTTGGACAGGGCTTTGAGCAACCTGATCTAGTGAAAGATTGTCCCTGCCCATGACAGCGGGGTTTGACTAGAAGGTCTTTAAAGGTCCCTTCCAACCCAAACCATTCTATGATGCTATCAAAACTATGAGGAGGAAGGAGTGGCTGCAAGGAACTGTTACGGACTGACCATAACTCCTCACCCTCCATACTTTTGTGTTGCTTGGAGGGAGGGGGAGTGGGGCTTGGTAGAAGAGTCTGTAATGAAGGAGTAAAGTTGAGCTTGGGAAAGAGAAGAGGCAAGGTGTTGCTTTAATGTTTTTCTTTTTTGTTTCTCACTACCAAAATCTATTTTTATTGGCAATAAATTAAATTTTCCCCATGTCGAGTATGTTTTGCCCATGATGGTAACTGGTAAGCAATTCTTCTGTCTTTATCTTGAGACATGAGCTTTCTCATCCTGTTTTCTCCCTCTGTCTTGCTGAGGAGGGGGAGTGAATGAGCAGCTGGGTGGGTATTTGACTGTTAGCCAAGGCTAATCCACCACACTGGGTAAGACTCATTTCAGCAGTCTTCTATACTAGAAGTTCATCCGCATCTTTGACATAAGGATGTTTTCTTGGTCTGTATCAGCTCTTCTTTATCTTTTCCTGATACAGCTCTTCTGTCGTGCATCCATAGCTCAGTAACTAAAGAGCACCATTGCAGATGCTCACTTTATTGGAAGGAACACCAGGTCTGGTTCTCCCTGAGTGATCTAAAGCGTGAATACCATCTGTCCTACAGTTAAGATCACTTCAGTGAGTTTCTACATAACTGCTCACACTTGCCAGAGACAGAGAATCAGTCTAGCTGCTTTTTAGTTTCTTTTTACAGAACTGTCCTCAAATTGCCCCGTATCACATATACAGAAGTACTGTTTCCAAATTCCTACTCATTAAAGTCAGCAGCTTTCTCTGGGACTTCTCAGAAGAAGGCCTTGTCTGCAGTACAAGGGCTTCAGGGTGGCCTGAACGCATTTCTTGGCTTTTTCGCTGGAGTGACTAGCTGTCCTCAGAAACATGATCAAGCCAGAGCTGGCTTGGAGCCTTCTTGGTATTTTGCAATAGCTAGATGATTGGTGAGTAGGTATACTAGTGAATGTTTAAGTCTTACAGCTGGTGAAGTTCATCAGGCAGGCACATGCTTTGTCCTGATACACCCCAAAGGGCAGTTGCGGTTGAAGAACTTGATCCTACTTGGCCCATCCCACCTTGTGCTCCAGCATGGCAGTAAAGTATTAGGAACAATTTAAACCTCTGTATGTCAAGAACACCAAGGACATACCAGGACGATAATTTTTGTGAACAAACAAGGAGGCCTGAGATCTGGATGCTCTACAGAAAAGATGGTGATATTTGGAATTGATGTATCTAGTATCAGACTTGTATTGGCTATCTATTTCTTGAGATCCCCGATAATATTGGGTAACGGAGACTGCAGAATTGTGAGTGAGTAGGCTTCAGGAAGATACTCAAGTGAGTTGTCTGGGTCCTGAGATGCTTCAATGGGCCTGTTTTTCCTGATAATGAAGAAGAAATATTTTTGATTAAGTGAGTAAATGTTTTCGGTCTTGGCCTGGTTTATCCTCAGGGTCCCATTTGGATACCTCTTTAATCCACTAGTCACAGTCATTTTACTAGTCTTTTTCTTGCAACTTATCTTTACTAATGACCCTCAGAAAGTTATGACAGAAGACGTATGTTTTCCCTAGCTTCAGGAAGGCAGTTTTTGTTCCAGAATCTCTTCCACCTCTCCATGATAATTAGTTTTGGGATTTCAGGTTTATTGTCACAGGACTCACATTGCCTGACTCCTTAAATCTTAGGCTAGATTGTTGAAAGTCTCCTGATCCTACACTGATAGTCTGAGAACATCCTTATCAAAAAGTTTTAGGAAGTTCACTGTATGTACATACACAGCCAAGTGGACCAGTTTCTGTGGGTGGTGGACAGCTTTGTACTCATCCTCTGTGTTTTGAGGGGGAGTTCTCCTTCCCCTTAATCTGGATCGTTTTTTGAAAACAAAACTAGCAGTTGTTCTTTAGGCACTTTTTAGGAGTGCATCTCTCCTGGAAATGTTTTTATTACATTCTTCAGTGAAATTTCCCAAGAGCTTAATAGGAGTTTTCTGGCTGATCTAATGAACTACTTTTTTATTGAGACTTTAATGTTGTCTTTACATCCTGTTGTGATTATCTCTGAGTTTATGGCTACACGTTTACTTCTTCATTTTTCTAATTCTTTTAGTGAAAATAGTCTTTTCTAGTGATTACCATGAACTTGGGAAAATATATCTTGAGTCATACGGTCTTTCTTTACGTTGGAAAAAACTATAAGATTGCACTTCCTGTGGGTCCTGCAGAGTTTGATTTGAGCCAGGAAATCAACCTGCCTTTGTTCTTACCAAAGTCACACGCACCCAGGACTGAGACATCAGATTTTTTTTTTTTTTAATTTGGACGAGGAGGTTTAGGAAGATTGTTCAGCTTTTCAAATGGATGGCAAAAACACCTGCATGATGTCCCCCCAAGGAGATAGTGTAGTGAGAATAGCATGCTGGGTCGGGATCTCCTGCAAGAGGGCTAGGGCTGTGATTCTTGTGCATGCACCTGAGCACAAGTGTGCTTTGAGATCTGAGAAATGCGTCCATCCCTGAGACTTGCAGATTTCTACTGATATATTCCATATGTGCTTTTTGTAAGTGTGGTGTTATCATGGAGGGCTTCTGGGTATGATGCAGCTCTTGCGAGTGGTTCTTCAGTCACTGTTTTCCTCAAGGCTTTATGTTTCTTCATCAGTCAACCTGTAGGTTCAGCTTGTAATGGAACTTCTTCAAGAAGTTATATTCATGTGTATATTCCTAAGTCTACCTGAAATCCCATTAAAAGTTGCTCGGGATTCTGGGTGTGAGGAACCAAGGATGCACATGTACCAGTTGGTACCTCACATATGTGAGCCTTGAGTATGTATGCCTGTGAATATTGCAAAGGCAAAAAAAATTAAAACTTTGCTAGGATTGTGCATAGAGCAGAATATTTCTAAGACGTTCTGGTTACTGCTCAATAACTTATTTTAGATGGTCGTGTGAATTCTTATTTATATAAAAAAAAAAAAAGCCCTTTGGGAATTAAACAGAATTTCAGGAAGTATACTTCAATATCCACTTGTTTAATGAAATAAGCGGAATTAAGGGAGAACAAAACATAAGTTTAGAAGTTGTTTTGCTTTTTTGTTGTGTGCTCCTTGAAAAAAGCTTTTTTTAAAATGCAAAAATAGTTAGAAACTGTACAGGAAACAGTGGGGAAAAAATAGTGGAAGTGGGAAAGAATTGGAACCTAACTGGTTTTGAATATGGCAGTTCTGATGGGGAGCATATAGAGAGAGGGGACAATTGGAGGATGATTTAGTAAATTGGCAATGTTGTAGTTATGTATGTGTATGAGGAGAAAGGGTAAATAACTTTAAGATGAGATAATGGCTGTTTGGACTGTGCTTATTTAATTTTCTTCTTGAAGAATACTACATATAAATGTGTGGTTCTTTACATAATGACCACTCATTTAAATTTTGGGGTTGTTAACTTCACACACTGTTGCAAGGAAATGAAAATAATGAAACCACCATGAGGCTGCAAGTCCTCTGGTAACATTGGAAACTGTAATGCTTGTTCTCTTTCACTGCCAGGTTTATAGTTTTGATTTCCTATCTGGGCATTAAGAAGAGTTGGGATTTTTTTTTCAGTAGTAAGGCATTCTGGGACAAAGATGCAGCAGCAATCAAAATTAGAGGAAAGCTTGGACTGTGGTTACTCTCCATGGCAATATAATCTAATTGTAACCGTATTAAAGAAGCAGAGTTGTAGAGGTAAATAGTTGGTGTAATATATTGAGTTATACTTTTATATGCTAATGTGACTATAGTAGACATTCACATTCTCTTATTTCAGTAGTTGTTGGTATTTCAGTTAAAACTGAGATACTTTGGATATCCATACAGTATGAAAAAAGAAAGAAAGAATAGAAAGATGATGGGTCTTGAAATTGGCTAGAATGGGTTTTTTTTGAGCTGCTGCTTTGTTTCTGTTGTAATAGGTATAAAATCTCACTCATCTGATAAGTACAAAAGTAAAAAACTGAGTGAAAAACTGTTTTACACTTTCCTGTGTAAGACTAAGGATAGCATCTGCAACCCTTGTTTTAAATGCTTTTTCTCATTTTTTTTTTTAATTGCTTCCCCTTGCTTGTATACAAACAGATTCACCTTATTCTGTCTCTTCCTTCCACCTTTCTCTTTACTATAAATGTTGAGCAAAACACTGTGTGATAACAGTTACTGCATGAATGGCTAGATCAAATAATTTTTAATCTCAAATGTGACGTATCACAAGTTGCACAGGAAGCATCCTTTATGTCAGCTGTACATTGCCAATAGATTCTCTGTCAGCTGTGATTTATCACCTTTTCTGGTATGAACCCTGAAGGTGTGTAAACTTAATTCTGATTTAGTTAGATTTTCTAGCCAATAATTTGTACCTAAGCTTTCTTATCTCTGTAAGTTATCTATCTCTAGCTTTGCCCCTCTGAGTATTTGTACTGACCTCTTTTGACCCTCTCATCCCTCTTCTTTGCAAATATCAGGCTTCTACCTCTAATTCAGTGTGGCATTAACTTGGTTTACCTGTGTTATTTAAGTTGTAGTTTTGTACTTGTAGTTTAGAATTTACCACTTCTTCGGTCAGTAGTTTATCTTCAATTATGTGAAAAAAATCTGCAGGGTCTCAATACTAGTTTGCATCTGCCACTAAATTGTGGGTAGGTAGCGTTACCTTGAAGACACCTTGTATTTGAGGAAAACTTGCTTCTGCTATTAATTTGTGGGCAGGCAGAATTCCTCCAAAGACATGTTGTACCTGAATACACTACTATTTGAGGATCATCGATTTCTGACCTTTGCTCCTTAGGGTTTTCCTAAACAATCTGGAAATATTGATTCTTTGTTGTGCAATTCTTTCCCAACAAGTTATTTTTCTCCTTCAAATCAAAAGCAGATAGGTCCAAAAATATTGTAAATAGATGGTTTTCTTGCAAAGGGTATATACGGTGACTTATGTAGACTGTCAGGGGGTTTTTGTGGCCTTTCAAAATTTTTATTTCAAATAAACTAGAGTTTCACTTTCCCTTTATGTTTAAATGAGCACCTAACTTAAAGAAAACATTAAGTCACAAAACCACACAAGTGCACTGATGGTATTTGTTACAACTCAAAATTATCAGAGCAATGATTTATTCTTTCAGTGGTTTCGGAGCTTCTTGTACTCGGGATGTGTTGACATGGTAACTCAAGTGTGTATATGTAGATGTCATCTTAAAGTAAATTAACAACTAAATAATGATTCCAAAGTTTTATTTTCTTGTGTACTACTGTATTATTTTTATTTAGTAAGGTAGTTATTGTCCAAACTACTATTAATCTGAAAAATTAGAGATTAAAATTATGTACTACATTATCTTTTCTGTATCCCTACTAAAGCAGATGAGCTACTAAATGCTTTTTCCAGACTAGCTTAACACATTTGAGTTGAAGGTACTCCCATCACTTTCCTTGGGGGCCTGTGTGGCAATTTTGTAGATCTGACAGCTAAACAATTTTTTTTTTATCATCAGTTTAAAATTTTATGATGTTATGTCTAGTTATAGCTCTTTGAACAATCTTCAACAATTCTTACTCCTCCAAGGAGGATTAACCTATTCAAATTATATAGGTTATTAAATCTTCTGTTACTTGTCTATCTTAGGGAGAATATTGCACAAATAAAATATGTGCATGAGTGTATAAATACCCACCCCTGAAATTATGACAAAGATTTGGAGTTCATTTCTACTGTGAAGGTCACTGGATCACAGCCAAGTTGTCAGTAGCTGCCAGGAATATGATCAGTTCTGCCACGTGTCAATTCTGTACTTGCACCATGAGCATCCGCAGGTGGGAATAGCTGGTCCTCCAGGAATAGGACATCTGTCATCAGGCCACTAATTTTAAGTTGTGACAAGCCATCCTTGGTTCTGGAACTGCAGCACAGGAACAAAAATACAGTAACTGCCTTGTAACCCCTTGACAACAGTCAGAGAAGATGACTCGGTCCATGTGCCATCTTCCCTAAGGAGCTACTTTCTCTCTATATATTGAAGGGATGCTAGACAGACTCAGAGAAAAGGGATTTGGGCTCAGAATCTTTCCTTTTGGGCACATAGACAAAACACTGTCAAGTTAAAAAACAAACAAAATCCCTCTGTTGTTTCATGTATGAACTGTTTTAAGATACCATGTAAATAAATTATCAGTTTCACAGAAGGAAGAGGCTAGCCACTGGCAGACAGCAAGGAATTTATCCTCAGGGATGCTGCCAGGGTTATTAAAATAGTTGTGTAGTGTAGAAAGCATAGATGGAGCCATTATTTTCAGTCTCAGTATTTCATTCATGTAATCCAGCAGTTTGCAGGAGTGCTTTTTTAGAGTGAATTATTTTCTACTTGGACTATATTATGATGTCTTATGGTCAGTATTAAGGGCTTGAAAGAAGAAAGTATCTTATACTATACATATATTAAGATAGGTTCATTAAGTTCATTACTAGAAATATGAATGCCAACTTAAACTTTTAGGATTGTCTCTTGTTTCCAAAACAGATTTCTCCAGATTACCTTTTTAACTGCTGGTGCTGACTTTATTCCTCTGTGCTAATGTAACACTTCTAATGCAGCCCAGGAGGCACAAGCTTGAACATAGGAAGTTCCATCTTAACATGAGGAGGAACTTCTTTACTTTGAGGGTGGTGGAGCACTGGCACAGGCTGCCCAGAGAGGTTGTGGAGTCTCCCACTTTGGAGACATTCAAAACCCACCTGGACGCTGTCCTGTGCAACCTGTTGTAGGTAACCCTGCTGTGGCGGGGGGGGTGGACTAGATGATCTCCAGAGGTCCCTTCCAACCTTGACCATTCTGTGATTCTGTAATGTAACACACCTATTTTGCTCCAGGTTATGTTTATGTCACTAGCATTGTTTGACAGACAGGATTATTTTAATTTCAAACTCGCATAGCCATGCCGGATCTGAAGGGAATGAAACACTGTTTGAACCTATGACAAATGATTTTCACAGTATATTGTTGGGTACCATATTTGCGTGTTTGACATAGCCTATGCTGTAAGAACAGGATTTTCTGGTATAGCTGAAGCAATGTAATTGCACTGGCAGAGACCTTTTGGTTGAGAAATGACAGTGAGGAGGATTCAGATCTGGGTATTTATTCAGGGACTTTCTTAATTGTAGCCTTGTAATGGAAAATCTAATGAATGCTGTTATCAGGGAATGGTGACAGAGAAACAGGAAGTGAGCGATTCTGCAATGAGTTCATAGCACAGCTGGAATAAGATGCAGGAGTCATGCTATCAGGTCTTATGTGAAGCATAAATTCTGCTCGCTCCCATATATCTCATATTCACTTTCAAATGATCTACTACTTTGTGATAAGCTTATCTCATTTAGATTGTGTCCCCTTCTGGGCAGTTTGGAATGTGCCAAGCAATGGAGCCTTGGTTTGGATGCTATTGCAGTTCGGTTAACTAATAAGTGATGTATATCATTATTTAATTAACATCTATTACATATATGGTTTATGTTGTGAAACTCTTCTTACTATTTAATTTTCTTTTAATGTATTTATTGAATTCCATCTGTTGGGTATTAAAATTTTGGGATTCTTTTCTGCTTTAGACAATCAGACATCCTTATATTCCTTGCCAAGTAAGTTAAGTGATGGATGTTTGTCAGCATTCCTGATAACCCTGAATATATCTGCTTATCTATGTAGGATACTTTCATATGAGTTTGTGTAACCTAATGATGGGTGAAGAACTATTTTTCTCAATTAGCACCTACCCATGCAGACCTACTATATGCCAAACACTCTAACTTTGTCATCTATGTTCAAAACATTGGCTCTGTCAGCGGTGATAGTAATCTGTTCTCATGCTGAAACACTGTCAAAATTTCCAGTAGCCAGCTTCTCTACCCCTTGTGCGTTGGAGTGTTCTGTTTGAGAAGTATACAGTAGTCAGCAATACAGAACATAGACAAATATTCTGAGAATACATCTTTGAAAGCCAGCTGTTTATGAATTAGCCAGTTCTTTGGTAGATCTTTACTGAGCATGCTCAAATTTTAATTCCTGTCTTTCCTTAATACTGTTATTTACATCGTTTACCTCAAATGCACTGCCCTTTCGCTGTTCTGGCATGTTGAGACAGGAATCTCTAGGGCTGTAGTGATGACCAAAGTCACAAGTACAAGGAAATGACTAGAAATCTTTTCAGGAGAATGTGTACTTAAACTATTCCTGTACTAAATGAATTTGCAATGTCAAAAAATATACATAATGTAGAATGATATGTGATCTGGTTATATTACAGAAATTTTAGGCTTTATTGAATTTTGTGTAGGCATTACGTTCTGTTGACTTTAAATCCCAGATGCTTTATTTAATATGCTCTGCCTAGTTTCTTAGCATTACTTGGTCACAAATAGGAGTAAAAAAACCTGTATCAAATATGTGAAGACCATTCACTAATACACTGAAGCGTTGTTGTAAAAACAATTTGTCACTGAAACTCTTCAAGACAACTAAAGGAGGAATTTAAGCGCATACTCAATTTCAAGCAGGTAAGTAACCACGTTCCAGCAGTAGGATAACTAATGTACTTATTTTAAGTTTTTGTGTCAAAGCTCATTGTTGCCTCTTTTGCAGCATATCATCATTGCTATCCTTTCATGTTCCCTTTGTTCATAGTTGCGATACTCATACAAAATCACTAGTTTCTGAAAAAAGCTGCTTCAGCTTCAACAGGCTGCTGCTTGTCAAATCTAGATTTAGTATAGTATAACACATTAAAAGTATCAGTAGTGTGAACTTGGTGTTTACCTATAGAACTGTTTATAGCACTATTGAAATCTAAGAGGGATTTGCATTAATAATGAGGAAAGCCATAAAGAGTGCGTACAGATGTTTCCTAATGCAGTAAGTCTGTTGCTCTAAAGGCATATGATCACATTTGGAAAATTGCTATTGCATGTCTTGGCAGTTCGTTAAAAACTGAAAACTTAAAGTTAACCAGTATTTTGATAGACTAAGTTCAAGGTCACCTTTTGTTTAAATGATGTTTTGTTTTCTGTAATTAGACCATGCCAGGTGTATTAAGTATGTAATTAAAAACACAAGGTTTGGCTAATTCAGAGTAAATGAGAATGAAATACAAGGTCATTATTCGTCTCTAGTGAGACTCCAGATGAACAGCGCACATGGAACTATTTATGCATGGTCAGAAATTGCTTTAGGTTGCTGTCCATGGCTTTTAAATTAAACTACTCACAGATTTTTACAAAAGTACCTGTAGCATATAAATATGTTCCCATGCCTAGTGTTGCATTTGAATGGAAATAAAATATATATGATGTACAATTTTATGGCACAGACTTAAAAAAGAAAAAAAGAAAAGGAAAAAGGGTAGCAAGAGAGCCTATGAGGCACTCTGCAAATTGTTATTTGGGTGAACTTCCGCTGACAGCCTGGGTACCGAGCAACTGGTTCAAAGCATCACAAATAATTCCTGAAAAGGAATGGACTACTTCTGTACTAGTAGGTTGAATTTCTTGCTCTGTAAAAACTGTGTAGTGGAAGTTTGCCACCACTGTACAACACAGTAATCAAATCTTAACGGAGGTGGAATTCAGCTATCAGTGATATTCTTTGCTTCTGCACCCCTGACCCGCATAAACTGAGGGCCCTGCAGTTCCCACAGTGTGGGGCAGGAGTGGGATGTAAACTATGGATCCGACCAGCCCAGGACAGAGCCCCTGGAAGCTGGTTTAACCAGGGAGACTTTCATGGTCTTTCATGACCCAAGGTTAGCATCCTTTTGTGTTTTTTTTTTTTTTGGTTTGGTTTGATTTTTTTGTACCATGTGTACTTTGGGAAGAGTTAAGTTGAAGACAAATACAGGAAAGCGTGCTGCTTCGATTTTTGTATATGCAAGTGAAATCCCTTACATTTGTCTTAAAAAAAATTAAAATAGTCCAAAGCTACAGGGGTACGTGAAGTTTAAGCTAGTATTTATTTATTTAGCTTTTTTTTTTTTTTTTGCGGGGGGGGGTGGGGTGTGTGTTGTTTTTAAAGGAAATGAAGGCCATGCTCTAAAATCAGTCCATTTGGAGTACTGTAAATTGGCCTCACTGAATTCAGGTGAAACAAGGAATGTCTATAGTTTGTTTTCATGGGCTTTGGTATTTTGAATATTTCTATACAGTTGAAACTGTAAGAACTAGATTGTTTAGAGTTTCACATTTTCTTTAGAACTATAATGTACTTGGAAATGCTTTTCAGTGGAGGCCCCTGTTCTTCACAGTTTGTATCAACATCTTCACTCTGTCTAAAAGTGACCAGCAATTGAAGAGATGTGTCTCTGAAGGACTGTCAAGAGTAGCCAGTCATGTAGAAATGCAGTCACCAGAAGCAAGTTGCTGAGCTTCATGCTTATGTCATGTTTCCTGAGGGAAAAATTTCAGAATGCTTACACAGAATAGCTGGACAATTCCTTTTGCTGTTCGTATGTCTGTAGAGGCAGGACCAGAATTTCGACAAGCCGAGAAACTGTGACAAGTGGTTCAGCACAGGGGGATAATTCTTAATCTCGCATTTATATCTCGTTACCTATTTTCGAACTTAGGCTTGTTAAATTCCCAGATGAGGAAGGAGTACTGTGGTGTTGCTGGGCTGGTTTAGTTGTAGTTATGAGAATGTGATAATGCTTGAAATTACTTGCATGTCAGATTACTGCTTGTTTTTCTAAAGATACCATTATTTCTTTTCATGGTTTTGCCTTCCCCATGTTTACTGCTACATAACTAATCCTGTTTCCTATTGTCTGTGGTTTTTTCCCCTTAATCTTATTTTCTACTGTAAAATGAGTTCATTATTTTTGCAGTTTGTCCTGACAACCTTGGATCCACAGAAGTATTTGTTTCTTGGAACCTGCTGCTAAACAATTGCGCTGATTTCTTATTACGTGATAATATTACTCTTAATTTGGAAAATAAAGCAATTGGTCTAAGCTGTACATTGTAAAGCTCATCTCAAAACGCAAGGAAAGGTGATGGAATGTACCTGGGCTGTGTGGTGCTGGCGCAGTCTGCAGCGCGTGCTGGAGCTGTTGTAATTGACGGTAAGCGACTCCAGCTGCCAACATTCCTGCAGCCCAGAGCCTATATAGCACTGGAGAGTGAGGCTGGCACCCACCCTGTACATGTCCATCTTGAAGGTGATACATACATACACTTCTGTGCTGGATTCTAACAAGGCACTGGAAGAAAGAGGGTCTATATGCATCCACCTACAGCTATATATGCAGGGTCTGTAACTGTAGAGCTCCTGCAGCAGTCCCTGCCTGGGAATATGCAGTCTCCTTTACAAAAGTGGGCGTTGGTGCCAGAGCCATGGGAATGCCCCTCTCTATTTATTACCAGACCGTGCTTTATGGCATGCATACTAGAGTTTTTCAGCTAAAAATTGAAAAGAGTGCCTGATGTATGAAACTACTGACTCAGGAGCCTGGTTGTTTTTGCAGGACTGACTACATTAAAAACATAAAAACCAAAAGAAAAGAAAACCAAACAGAAAACCTCACAAAACCAAGTAGTTATCAATTTGGAATGTGATGGCCCTGAGAATATATAAACAGAGCATAAATCATATTTTAAGTAAGAACTGGTTTGTCTCATTATCAGCAATACAAGTTTCTTCAACTGAACAAAGGTGCAAGATTAAAATAAGACACATTCCATTCCTGAAGTTAAATGAAAGCATGTTTGTGCTTGATATGATAGGAAATAGCTTGAAGAATATTTTATTCTTTAAAAAAAAACAAAAGAAAGAAAAAAAAGTGTATTAAAGCCGCCAAGGACTATGTATGCAGGTGGTTATCAACTGAGTAAGTGTCAGGTATTTAAGTGAAAGCTGGCTGGCTTCTCCATATGAGGTTTTTATTATTAGTTTTATATTTTAGCCAATTGTGCCAGCAAACTTCATGCTTTGTTTCACCTTGTGCTCATCTAAATACATTGTACTTAGTGCCAGGCAGTCCATGATCACAACTAACCTTCTGTGAAATTCAACTAGAATTGCTGTGTTCGATGCATTTATGAACATGGAATACATATTTTTATGTATGAGTAATGTCTTGCATACCTGACACACTCTTTAAGGGAGTTTTTCTGCTTGCTGTGGTGGTTGCTGTTGAATCTTTTTTATAGTTGTACATAAAAAAAAGCATATGTTGATTTATGGGGAATAATTAATGGAGAGTTTCCTGTCTCTACTTGCCAAAATTTCCTTTCTGTTGCTTCCTTCTTGAGTGGGATATACTGGGTGACTTCACATTTTGAGTATAGAAGGGCTTCTAGTTTTTGCCTGTGGGAGGCTTATGTTAAGAAGTGATATTTTACGGTATACATATTTAAAGGTTAGACCGAACCATGTTCAGTCAGAGCTTTGTTGTTGACAGTAGCCATATCAGATTTGTCACGATTTTGAAATTTTCAAAACAGTCACCTGAAATTAGTCGAATCCTTTAAATTAGCACATATGTCATGATAACGTGATCCAGAGAATCTAAATACAATTTGACTGCACTTCAAACTTTGCTTCGTGAGAATCCATCTGCCTTATGGGTTAGGAACTGCGATAGCTCATCACATTGTCCTGGAACTGCCCTGGATGGCAGTGAGTGAAAACTTCCCTTTGCCCACTGCCTTTGGTTTGCCTGGTTAGGCTGGGAATAATGTGAGCCTGTTGCTTTAGTAACACCTTTTCACCTCAGTGTTGTGTTGCATAGCATGAAGTTGAAATGCATGAGGTGGTGTAGTCCTTATCGGTAAAAGGTATCATTACTTCAGGAGTAAGATACATTTTTCTTGCAGTGTTGCAGACTCTCCCTATTTGGAGATCTTTATTAGGCTATGCTGTAGCTTATTTTGCAATACTTGCAGAATTTTTTTGCCTAGTTTTTTATATTCAGCAGGTCCACAGACACCTTTTAATTCATAGGACAGAGAATTGCCTAATAAACATTCACTTTCTGGTGATATGGTTCTTAGTGAGACTGTGGTTGTGACTTAAACTTTTATTGTAATTAGTTGTGTTGTTTTTAATGATATTCAAAATCTATGTTAAAAAGTGAAGTAACAATCTCATTGAAATATTTTAATTAAAACATTTTTGTTGAAGTGTTAAGATTGTCTTTGCATTTTCATCAGAGCTGTCACAATTGTGGACTCTGCTATTCATATACTGCTTTTAAATTTGTCATGCTTTTGGATAAAGTGATGCTTTTGCACAATGGTGAGAAGATGTGATGCCAAGTCACTGAAGGCTTTTCTGAGAACTGAATGCTTCCAGACTCAACCGGGGGCTGCCTAAGCAGTTAATTGAACCCAAGTCAGGACCTCAGCAGTAAACACTGAAGCAACATAAAGGGTGGTCTGTCAGTGACACCTGCAGCTTTCTCCAAAGATGGTGTTTCTTCCTCTTCAAGGGTGTGAAGGCTTTTTAGGAATATGTTTGATGAGTTAGATTGTGTTTTAAAATTCGTTGTTGTATAACTGCAATGTTTGACTAGATCCTCACCTGCATGCGCTGTTGGGTCATAATTCACATTCTTTCTGTAATGTGAGAAGATCAAATTTATATAGAGAATAAAAGAATCTGTGGTGCTAGTTTCTTGTTCTATTGCTTTTATTCTCTTTTAATTTTTCTCATTATATTTTTAGTTGATACTAGGAAGAGATATAAAAACTTGGGAAATTATTGCAATAGTTTATTTTGTAAGATGGTGTTACAAAAAAGTTTTCAAAACCAGGTATTGTGTAGCCCACTGATAATGTTTGATGATCATACCATAGCATTTACTGTGTGTATTTTCATTTTTAAAAATCCCAAACAACTTTGAAGTAAGAAAAAAGTTTACAATTGAATTTTCTAAGTCTGCTATTCCCAAAACCACACAAAAAAAATGCTTAAAAAAGCTTTGTTTGCTGTTATTAAATTTTCATTTGCAGCTTGTTGGATTTTGAGATCCCCTGCCATTTTTGGTATAGGTAGGGCAGTCTTGTTATTCCACTGTCAAATATAATATGAATCCTAAGATGTGCTAACGATACACCTTCTCTGTGTTTCTTTTAAAGTGCTATGAATGCCAGAAAGAGAAAAGCCTCTGTTAGTTTACCCCCAGCCCTGCAGAATCCCCCCACTGTTGTATTTAAATTACATGTATACAGTTCTGCTTGCAGACTGAATTTGAGGAAACTACTAATTCTGTTGCCAGAGCTTTGGGGGAAATATTTTATATGATTAATTCTTTAGTAGTTGTAGTGTATAAAATCAATTTTATTCACTTTGTCATAAAAGCACAGCCATCTTTCATAGAGTTTTATGATCCCACTCCCCCTGCCCCCCCTACTTATCCAAAATGGGATCCTCAGTTTTACTGTGTGTTTTCTGTTAACATTTAATCGCACTGGTGTTTCCAATTTTTAATTACCCTGTACAAAGAAGATTTTTGTGAAATCTAGCTGTATATTATTTTTGGTCTGTTTCCTGAGGAAATGAGACTTATGCGATTGTGCTGTTTGTCCTGATAACTTTTGAGTCATATTCATCAAGAGTGGAGGCTTCAAATGAAGTTAACTTGCTGCAAGTTTCAATACTACTACTGCTATTACTACTACTACCACCAATAATAATGATAGCATCTGAGAAGAGGGACCCAGATCAATACCTATGTGGAAGTGTGGGTTGTGATCTGAGGTCGATAGTCAGCTGTTGTCTTTGGCCTTCTGGTGGGTTGACCTTGGAACCAGGGATAGATGGGTGGCTTCTTACCCAAGACTTATTTAGGAGATGGGGGTTATGGAAGGAGAGAGGCATGGCAGAAGCGGGCACCTGCTCATTTCTGTTACTGTCTTTGTATTGATCGTAGCAGTCAGGTAGCCAAAGTACTGAGTCAATGCAACTTGCTCAAAAAACATCTGACACCCCCTTGTCCATTCCTCTGTCCCAGCTCACCCTGCAGTTGCAGAATTGGTAGATCTCGTGCAAGGAAGTGGTCAGGAGCCCGAGGGTTTCACAAGACAGAACTTGACCCTTTTGGCTGCCTCCTGTCATTAGATCAGATTAAGTGTAGAATGAAGTTGCTTCCTTAATCTCTGTCCTTTTTTTAGATTGCTCCCAAGTTCTACCACTGTTTTATTAACAACAAATCAAGGCTGTTCTTTCTGTTAAGTTTCTTGTCTTTGGTTTAGTTGCATCTCACCTGAACTAACTTTTTAACGCAATGCAACTTTCTAATGCTTTATATAATGGTTTCCATATGTCTGCTGAATCAGATATAAATTTATCATCTTTGGTTTGAGCTCCGCTTTAATCTCATCTGCTTTTTTGTCCTCCTTTGAAACAAGAGAGATGTGAAAATAGTGTTTTTTCTTGATTATGCTCTCAATACAAGTCAGTGGATATCATCCAAAAATGAGTTTTACTAGAGAGAGGTTTGATTTTTTGGCTTTGTTAATTCTTTAAACAAAGAGCTGTAAATGTATTACTTCTTCTACTGTGCACAAAACTTTAATTTTGACTGGTCCGTGTGTTGATTTTTAGCTTTGATATAAAGATATCTGTATAACATTTATTTTTATTTTAAGAGAAATAAATGTATTAAAGGTGTTTTGCTCGTAGGTAGGAATGTTATATTATCCGGCCTGTATGACTTCCATGTCAAACAAAATTCAGGCTCCAGGATGTTTTCTCTGAAAGGTCGTTGGAAAGGTGAGGAGCAGAGATGAAATGATATCATTTCATGTTTACATTTATTATACAGTGCAGTAGTGGGTTGACCTACAGGAAAATAGATCCCTGCATTTGAATTCCTTTGTAACTTCCTAAGTCAATTGTTAGTTCCTTCTGCTGGAGGGAATTTCAGAAAACCATGCAGAACTGGCAGCAATTTAGCTATTACTGTATTCTGGTTTTGAGGGCTTTTAACTATTTATATCGTGCAACACTGCAGCAGTATTATCATAAGCAAGAGAGTAAAAAAACCCAAACCCAAAATAAGTTTCTGTCATCTCTGCTGAATTTTTATCTAATGTCTTTTAGTTTTCTTAGAGGTTTCAACTAATCTGCATGTAATTTCTGTTGGAGAACATTGGCAGTATGCCATATAACCACCTTTTTGATTTCCCCACCTGAACTGCCCTTTTCTGTTTCTCCACTTTTTAATAATTCTGTCCATGAACTAAAATTTTCTGTAGGGCTAGTGCTGACACAACTTGTTCTATTCTTATCTGTTTCTATGGCGTTTCATCCTTTATTGCTCAGTATTTTCTTACACAACTTTGTATGGTTGTTATGGCAACAATAAATATCAAATTTGTCAATTTTCAAGCAATATTGCTTTCAAAATTTTGTATGATATTGAATTTCTGAGCAAGAGGTGACATTTTCAGCTTAGTTAAGCTAATTAATATGATTAATTTAGATTACCTTTTATTTTTGCAATGTTGCTGCTTCTAGGCAAACTGTTATGCACTGTGATGCTACTTGGGAGGTTATAAATAGAATACATTTGTGGAAGTAGGAGAAATTGTTAAATTACTGAAACCACTCCTTTGAAGTTGTTATTCTAACAGCCAGGATCTGGTAAACGTGACTGGCATTCTAGCAGCAGTTTCATCAACCGGGTTAGTAGGCATTTAGTTTGTAATTACTAGGGTTCCCTGTAATATGGAATCTTTTTGACACTAAGTCTGTGTTTCCCTGCATTTGTTTGTGCTCGTGCATATGCCTGGGGTCTCTTAGTGATGAGGGAGTTGTTCACACCCTCTCTATTCTTACAAACTCTGAACAATGACACTTAATATGTGACCAGGCCCATTAATTTGTACATTATCTCTCTCCAGTGTTATGTCTTTGAATGCAGGACACCATTCAAACTGAGGAATAGATGTTCTGTAAGCAGAAGCCCCAGTGATGTATTTTAAATAAATTGCAAGAGCATTTAATAACCTCTACATTTATATTTTTGTCTTTAGTTTGGAAAAGCACTACTTTGAAGATAGTCTTAACAATTAAACAGCTTTTACAAGGCACTGTAAATTGAAATCAAATTTTCTTTGGCTTTTAATGACTTCTGAAAGTGCAGTTGTGAAACACACAATTCTATTTAAAGATGAGCCTGTGAGCCGTATAGCATTGACTGCACTGAGCGCAGATTTGTTTGAGTACTGATACCTTGCATTTGAGGAATGCATTTGTTTGTCTCACATTTTCCTTATCCTTTTTATATGGTCTAGGAATGTGCTGGATGGATTGTTTGGGATGAGTTGGAGCTTGATGGGAGCTCTCATTATTTCCTGCCCTGGTAGTTAGGGTTGGAAATAATATAGATGAGACCCTTGGTTCTACTTCAGTTTCCAAATCATGAATAGTAAATTAATTTTAAAACCTAGATTAAATTCCCAACAGTGGTTTTCTGGAGAAAGATTTAGATTCGAAGTTACAGATGCTTGAATATTACAGATGTTCAAGTGCAGTATGTGTAGCATTTGAATTGTTGATATACTATGCAATGAATAAGATTTTATAATAATTTTCCTTTTCTTTATGGATTTTAAGTCTAGAAAACTGAAACATAATTGAAACCTAGATAATCGCTCAAGAAAAGAATTGGAAAACTACCAGAGAGGCCAGAAAGATTCTACTGAGACTTGGGTCACATCATAAGGGTTTGCAGAGCTCAAACCCTTCCCTAGTTGTGAGCTATACAATTGACATAATTTACTCCAGAGATGCAGAAGTGGTATAGCGAGCACTATAAATTGGGACTGGGATTAATGAATAGTGTTGGTACAAAACTGTAGCATGTCCATAGAAGGGCAACAAAACTGGTGAGGGGTCTGGAGCACAAGTCTTATGAAGAGTGGCTAGGGGAACTGGGATTGTTTAGTCTGGAGAAAAGGAGGCTGAGGAGAGACCTTGCTCTCTACAGCTACCTGAATGGAGGTGGTAGCAAGGTGGGGGTCTCTTCTCCTAAGTAACAAGTGATAGAAGAGGAAATGGCCTCAGGTTGTGCCAGAAGAGGTTTAGGTTGGGTATTAGGAAAAATTTCTTCACTGAAAGGGTTCAGCTGGAACAGGCTGCCCAGGGAAGTGGTTGAGTCACCATCCCTGGAGGTATTTAAAAGACATGTAGATGTGGTGCTTGGGGACATGGTTTGGTGGTGGACTTGGCAGTGCTAGGTTAACGGTTGCACTCGGTGATCTTAAAGGTCTTTTCCGACCTAAATAATTTTCTGTTTCTGTGGAAAGCTTGCACAGTACCTGTTTGCATTGAGTGATAAATCACAACTATGTCTGCAGATTATAATCTGAAAAACCTAATTAAACAAACTACTGTTCTTTTGTACTCTGTCACAAAACAAATAGATCAAATGCTGTAGACCTTCCTAGGACATAATACTGTGAAGGTGGGAAAGAACTATTCTAATTTATGGCTTGATTGCATTAATGTTTGAGTCATAGACAAAATATTTGGTAATAAAATATTTATTTGGCTAATGATTTTGGCAGTTCTGGACTCACTAAGTGAACATGCCACTGAATCACTGAATCTTGTTCGTTGAATAAATGGAGTTTCTAAACTAATACAGAGTGAGCATCACACTTTTCACAGGATGGATTGTGTTTTAGAGAATAGAATTAGATTATGGTTAAGTGTACTCTTCAGTGTTGAGATAGCCTGGTTTTCTTGCTTATTAAGATGAGAGTGGTCTAGTTTTTTAATTTAGTATTGCTTTTGGTTCTATGTTGGTACATGGGCATCTTGATTAACGTGTTTTGACATGAATGTTTATCAATGATTATTATATTCTGTATTTTCCTACTTTTGGGATATTTCTTAGTATATTACATGTAGTGAGAGTAGCCTACTACATGTCTGTAAAGGAAAAGATATGGTATATTATTTAAAAGCTGCTAGCTAAGTGGTGCTGTTTGATAGATTAACCATTTCTATATTTGTTCGCTTGTTTTTAGATCTAATTTGGTCTGGGTTAGAAGCAAGACTAGCTGTCTACTAGATTTAGACCATTGTAAGGTGGATTTAATCAGGTTCATAAAAGATTATTTGATGGTGTTTATTTAAGCTGTGTTTCACAAACGTGTAGCTGGTGCATTTTGTCAAAAGAAAAACTAAATCCACTTTAATGAATCTGCTGAAACTCTGCAGTATTGCTATGATTTGTAGGTAAGACTTCAATAGAAGGGAGCATTAAGAAGGGTTAATAAACTATTCCTTAAGGTGTAAAGAGATTTTTAAAAAATCTGCTCAGTTCTTGAGCGTGGTAAAAAAGTTTCCTAAGTGATTTAAATCAGTTTTCACAACACCAGAGTTGTCATAAGCAAATGAAATATCCAGCCCCTGTGGCTGGCAAGCTGCTGAATGGAATGCAGGAGTGAGTGGAACAGTACCCTTCTGTCATCCAGGGACTCTGTGGCTGTGCTGCTGCTATTGGGAGCCCAAATCTTTTACCAAGCTGAATTCTTTCAGTGCTTGGGAAAACTGTGAACCACATCAAACTAAATAGGTAGTCAAGCAGTTTGGAGGAGGGGGGATGGCTGAGATCTAAAAA
>VZSZ01001954.1:0-27857 GCA_013398815.1 Ibidorhyncha struthersii | reverse complement strand
AAAAAAGATTGAGGAAGGAATAAAGAAAATTGGAGACACTGTGGTCTGAGACACAGTCTTTAAATGCCAGCAGCGCTTCTGTTACATCCTTAAAGTTGTACAGAAAATGAAACTTGGTGCTGTCTAGCAAAGATGCTGATAGCCTTGGGCTTGGAGGATTGCTTCTCCTGTCACAGATCGTTGCAGGTCTCTGTGTGGCGTCCACACGCCCTGTGCTGGTGCTTAAGCTCAGGTCGGCTTTGCTGTCATCCTCTCCCAGGTCCCTCTCCCAAGAGGATAACCTGCGTGCCTTTCCTGAGATAGGGATCTCCTTTTCTCCCTGCTGTGACTAACGGCACAGTTAAATGTCTGCTTAGCCCTGGCTTTGTTCAGTTACTGCCTTCAGATTTTGCTCTTTCTGATGTTTTGCAGGCTTCTATCAACTGATGTCTCTGTTTTACTGTCTTTTTGCTGTCTTTGCTGTATTTTCTTCCTCCCCCCCCCGGGATTAAGAAACCTGGCATTTGTTGCCTATAAATTGCCCAAAGTTTCTGGACTATAGGATTTTTCCTATCCATCCTGTACTGAAAGTGGCTGAAACCCATCCTCTGTTGTACGTGACTACCAGAATGCTTTCTGCATGAAATAAAACCCAGCAAACAGTATGTCTATCATTTTTCCATTTATTAAAGATGATGTGTTATTTTCCTAAATCCTTTCTAAACTGGCTGTTTTAAACGGAACTGAATTTTCTTCCTTATAAAGCATATAATTAAGTCAAGATTGCCCAGCAAATAAGATGTAAATTTGTGTGTGCATTTTGTGTTGGGGGTGTGCAGCTGTCCTCCAACAGACTTTTTCTGTTAGGAAAACTTAGTTCTGCTGTATCCGTTTTTGTTTTAGTTTTGAATATTAACATTTTGTGCTTCTAAGAAACTTGAGATTCACTTGTATTGTCCCTCACTAGGACACTAAGGTTTGAGGTTTAAGGTTTAAAATTCTTCTAGCTCTTCCATTGCTGTTCAGGTTAAACGCTTTTCTGGGTCTGGTTTTAACTTCAAGGGTTATCTCTGTGCATGCGTGTATCTTGTGTCATAACTCATTATTCAATGAGTTTCCACTTTTCTTTCTATTTTTAAAATAATCTTAAATGGGACTATTGAAGAAAAATAGCTTTAAATTATATCATGTATTTCAGTTTTTAACCTCAGGACTTTATTTCATGTTACTCGTGTCTTTAAATTTTCTTCTCAACATGGATTTGCATTTAGAATGTATTTTAGCAAAACTGGGAGCATCTTTCTCTTCTTATTTATTTTATGTTTGGAAGTTTTAACTGAATGGTTTTGTTTTTTAAAAATGGTTCTGATCCCAAATATCTCAGTACTTAATACAGCTTGCATCTACATGTAGATTAGTAGAACTTTAAAAAGATGTAAAACTTATTTTCTCAACATTTTAAAAATGATCCTCTCATGGAAGAATCTGTTGTCAAGGAGGCAGCATCTTAACTTGAGAAAACTTTTGAATGTGAAAGTAACAATTTGGGTTTCTGTGGCTGAATGATAACTGCAGTTTGCTGAAATAGGATACGTTGAACTTGGGGGCACTGTAATGTACTTGCTGATAGCTGAGCTGATGTTGAAAGACAACAAAAAGCACTCCTGGAAAGCTACAGATTACTAGAGATAAAATGCTGACTTTTTGATACTACTTAGTTAGTACACTATGAACTCTAGCTAATGAATTCTCTTAGTTTTAAAGTTTTATATCTTTGCTGGGCAATATTTGAAAAGGTGGGGAGGTTGGTTGGTTGTTTTTTCTTCCCATGCTTGTTTTCTCCAAAAGCAGAAAGGACTGGGGGGAAATCCTGTATATTTTTAGATCAGGTGTGGTAGCTGCTTTGCTGTCAGCACTGTGTGGGCATATTTGCAATCAAGTTTAAATGGCATAGTGAGTATGCAGATGGAGTATTTTTTCCTAAGCTTTAGATTGTTTACTCTGTTGGGAGGTCCAGTAAACACTTACAGTATTCTTCTGGGCTAACTACCATTAAGCTTGAGATACCTGGTAGAGAAAAACACTGTATTTAAAAAACCACCAAGATCTTCTCTAAGGCATTTCACACCATTAATTTTTGCCTGCAGTACTTTAAAAGTAATTTTTTAAAAATGACTGTGATAGATGATGCAAGTCTAAAGAAAGAGTGATAGCACATTAAAGTGTCATGCTTCAGTAGACTCAATTCTAAGCATGTAATGTAACAATACACTCTCTGTAAATGACAGGGGAAAGAGGGAATGGTAGTTTTTTTCCTTCTGTACGCTTTTAAAATTAAATTTGTTTGTTATTATCAGATACTAAAGATTTATCTTAGAGACACTTATTAATGAATGTTTACTAGCTACTAGGTTTTTGAGATACATTGCTTGCAGTTTATTTTCCCATGTTCAGATTCCTCTGTTGTTTTATACCTTTTAGTGAAAATTATAAACCTCCCAACTACATGAACATCAGCTGCAGTAGTAGGTAAAACCAGTGTAAATGTTATTTGAACTTCTTAGGATATGATAAAGCATTAATACACACAATGTGACTGGTTTTTCAGGAACTGTGAAGAATTGCAACATGCGAGAGTTAGCAACATCACTAATTTTACACTGCGTTTCATGATGATCTGTGCTTTTCCTTAGATTTTAATTCCTGTAGTCAAGATTGCTCTTTAAAGTTATAAGCTCCCAGAAATTTTTTCTCTGAACTTTTTAGCCTTTTTAATTGCAGAAATGCTTAAATTCTAGCTGCTGCCTCATGACTCAGAAATGAAAGGGGGAAACAAAAAGACGCTTCCCTCCTCCTAAAAAATTCTTATTTTAGGTATGTAATTTTTATGGGTAATTTAATGAAGGTGAAGGACCCAGATCATTATTTTTGAATTTTAGGATTGGCAGTACTTAATGTGCTCAAAGGGGAGCCCTGGGCAGTATTCAACAAAGGTATGCAAATGATAGTATGCACTAATGCTATAGAAAACTTTCTTTCACCTTGGTGGTTTGCTATTGAAATGTGACTCTGTATGAAGCTATGAAAACCCTTCTAGAGCTGAAAAATTTTGATGGTAGTGACTGATATTTAGTTTTGTGTTGTTAAAATGATGTACAGTTTTAATGTCTGAGCAGAAACAATTCTATTAGTGAAAACAGGAATTAATCATGGGACACTTGTATACAATTTTATCCCTAAAAAGACTTTTTAAAATTACATGAAGTTGTCCACCTTTAATTTTCTCTGAGTGCTTATTTTACCTTCCAAAATATTTAAGATAACTGCAGTCCTGTGGAATGAACTTAAGCTTTTGAAAATCAGGTTGTCAGTCCTTTTCTCTCATAAATTGTCAAAAATAATTGTAGTAAATGAGGTCCTTTTTATATTTGTGTAACTCGGTGTTCTGTGTGTTGCAACCAGGAGACTTATTCTTCAGACATCCTGAAATAAATGCTCTCACTCGATCCCCTGTCCAAGTTTGTTTTCTTGTGACTGCTTTGCCCACTGTAGTGACAGCAGGGATGGGGGTGACAGCATGTCAGAGCTCTGATGTGTGGCCAGTGTGTGTCTCAGACAGCTTATTGCCTGACACTGCTTATACGAGGTCAGCGTGATTTGCTGTATAAGCAAACATAGAGCACTTTTCCATCCATTGCTGCATGGGAGCAGCTGAACCGACGGCAGTAACCATGGAGTATTTCCTTGCACACAAGCCTGAGACAACTACTGCTTAAGTGAGATTCACAGATTTTGGCTGTGAATTCGTAGACCAGAACAACTGGTCAGAAAGGCCCACCTTGTACCTTTTGTATCCTGACTCGTCTAACTTTTTATACTAGTAAAAAGGAGTTTGAACTCATCAGTGGAGCTCATTCCGTAAGAGAAAAAGAAAACTCTGCTCAGCAGAGGGAAAGGAACAGCTGGAGAGAAAGAGTTTCTCTTACCTGAGGCCACTAACAACACAAAACAATCCAAGGCATGCACTGGTTAAATCTTAGAAAGTGCTACAGGCAACCCACTTTTGCAATTGCCATAGAAAATTGTTGTTGTTAGCCATTCTGTTGATAGTTCATATTGTAGGAATTACTAGCAGATGGGAAAATAGATGACTCAGAATACAGTATTAACAATCCATATTTTTTTAATCAAAGGCCTCTAATAAGGGATGTTGCATCTGTAAGATTCATTTAAGCAGTTGCTAGGAAGAATTTGTGTTTTCAGGTAAACACAACAAACTTGATACAGATTATTTTTTGATTGAATATCTATTTTCTTAACAATTTAAACCCTAAAAATACATTTGCTTGGTTTTGTTGCACCAGCTTAATTCTATAATTTAGTTTGATAGGCCTGAGGTTTGCAGTGGTAACTCATGCATTATGGAATTGCTAATGAAATCTAATTTATCATATTGAAAACATCACACGCCTAAATTTTTTATTTACCTCTGTTAGCTGTCAAGGGCGGATTAAGATTATAGTGTGCTACATCCACCAAAACTTTGGCTTTCACACCCTGAAAGGTTTGGATGGCTACAGATACGTGCTGGCCAAGTGGGGCTAATGAGTTCCAGACTCTTTACCAGAACCCTTTGCCTAAATCCGTGGACTGCAAGCACCACTAAGTATCTCAGATACATGTCCTTCTTCCTGACTCCTGTGCTGGATGCAGGTGGAAGCCATTAGTCAGCATTTGCATTGTACCTTTTGACTTGATGACTTCTGAGAGTCTCTTTTTGGTTGTACTTTATCTCCTTCCCTCTCAATTTATTGCTACAGAACTCAGCTCTGTAGACAGGAACACATGGATTTTCCAAGTGCCTATTTTGGTCTGAATTTTTGTCAGTATGATTTCACCAGGGTTGTGAACAAAATATGTAAGGTACGGTGTGGGTCCTCCTGCAGGCAAAAGTAGTGTTGACTGCAAGTAATTATTCTTTGGTTTGCTGAAAATACTTATCCAAATGAAGCTGGTCCATCTGGGTTGCAAGAAGTTAGACTGAAAGACCAAAAAAATAAAAAACTTCCTTGCTGAAGTTTGGTTCTGAGAGATGATCGCATCAGTATGTGAGGAAAGAATAACTTGTGTGTCACTGTTTGAAGACATGTAAAAAATGCAATTGACCTGAAACTAGTATTGACCAGAGTAAGTTCAGTTAGAAGGTTAGTTATACTTTGATTCTGTGCTGGTTGTCCCAGCTCAAGGTGGCACTGCTGAAAGGACCTTTTGCCACTGGAAGCTTGGGTTGATGGAGCTCCTTTCTGCACGGGTGCCTTTCTTCCGCCAGGGTTTGCCCTACATCAGGGAGGGGAGAAGGCAGAGGCAAGAGCTGCTGGCACTCACCTTGCAGCACTTGGAACTCGCCCCACAAGGATGACTTAGCTGGTCGCTTTGTAGGCAAAGTCAACCTACTTTGCTTTAGCAAACCAGAGTAGAGAATTTCAGTGTGACTGCTTTGGGTGCAACTGTGTCTTGAAAATCCATCAGCTTGTAGAAGAAATTATTCAATGTTATCTGGCTCTGGAGATGAGTTTGTCTTGTTTTTTTTCCTCGCTTCCCTTATATGTTGTAACTCTCTTTAGTGATTAGCTCAACAAATACACCTTTCAGGAGAAAAGAGTTTTTTTTCCTGTAAACATTTAATTTTTCTACTGGAAAACTGAGTATGCTTACCCATTCTAAAAGACTATATGTGTGTGTAAAACAGATGCATGCACTTTCTGAATATTAGAGTATGTAATTGATAGGTTCATGGCGTTATAAATTGGAGTTTGGACTGTTGCTTTCCCAAACCCACACAGGATTACCTGGTGATATAAAGGGTCTCAGTGAAGGCAAATGCTTTTACCAGAAACTCCTGTCACCGAAGTCTTGGAGGTGGCCCATCTTGACACTAATTACTGTCTGTTGTGTGATTGTGTGTTTGATCTCAGAAAGGACAGGATTGACTCCATTATTTGAAGTGGCAGAATTTGAACTATTTATTGTTGTCAGACAAATACTAAACTGATTACTGAACTGCTACAGTTTACAGCTTTTTAAAAAGCTATCAAGATATAATTTAAAGCCTTTTTGAATTCCTGTAGCTTGCACAGCTCAATGCTCTCCTCTCTTTTCCCATTAATGGCAGCAGCTCTGGTAGTTACAACAACAAACTACATGGGAAATTATGGCAGTTTAAATTGTGAACTGTTTGCAAGTGAAAGTGAGTGAGTGCTGAGCTCTATTGCTTTAAGAATTTGAATAAAAATATTTATCATGCAGGGGAATAAATTATATAGGAATAACTAAATATCTTGTTTGAGTTATTTCTGCGCATCTCATTTTATATCTTTGCTGTTGCATTCAGCATTTTTTGGGGCTTCACAAGGTAATATCTATAGCACAGACCGAAGTCAAGAAAAAATTTTGAAATTTACCAAAGAGACATATATGTCCACGGACACGGGGACAGACACACACACATATCAGCTGTGGCTTTTAGATGTGCTTAAGTGGCTTTCTATAGTACATAGACTATCTGACTAATCCAGCCTAATCCAGCATCTGATGTCAGATAGGTGAGACCTTCATAACTCCATTTTCAGTTTCTCCATGTCTCTGTTTTCTGTCATTTACTTCCTTTGAATGTCGCGAACATCAGCCATTCATACAGATGAGTACTGCGGTTCTCTGGGTCCCCTGGGTGATGTGGCTGAGATCATTCTGAAAGATGCTTATTCTCTGGATTTAAAAATTCATTCTCTTTATATTTTCATTTCCAGCCCAGCTGTCTGTGATCCTTAAAGAATATTTAATTCTGTTTGCTCACTGTGTTTCTTGATTGAAATTTAAATAAAAACTCACCCATCACATTCTTCTCTGACAATTTATAAAAAATGTTTTTCAGTGCAGAATAATTATGTGATCGCATGAGTTGGAGTCTGTTCTGTGCAGTGTAAGCCTGATGTCTACAGTGGTGACTGAGAGGGAGTAAATGGCTGCCTAGGCTGGCCCAGAGCGGTAGGAGACTTCATCAGTGGCAGTTCTCAGAAAACACACACACGAGATTATTCGTGGTGCTTTCCTTAGTCTGTTTGCTGGCCCATGGAGCCCCAAATATGTTTCTCCTCTCTCACGTGCTAAAAAACGTGGTTTTGTTGCTCCTCTCATCTGTGCTGCACTGGGATCAGTTAAACAGGGGACTCAGCACTGTCATCTCTTCTCATTATACTGCAAATCTCTCTGGCACTTCAGTCTTCTAAAGGAGTATCTTCACTGAAAAGTGTTTTGTCATGTGCCAGTTACATTTACCAATGGGCTAAAAATAAAAGAGATTAAAAAAAAAAATCTTTTACTTCTCTGAAAATGGAAATGTGTTTTTCTGTAAAACTCTTGGTGACTGAGGAATTATGATTCCTTTTCCCCATCCATTCTTGCGTGTATCAAATGGGAGAAATACAGTGAACTAGATGATCTTTAATTCATTGGGAAGCAACTCTTTCCCTGCTAAGAAACGAAAGGTGTCATTTGTCCTTGGGAGTGACAGATGTTACTGAAGAGCTACTGGGCGTATCTGAGGTCTCTGAAGCTCATACAGGTCTAAGGATCTTTGGTCCTGGAAGATATTTTGACATCTGGGTTTTAATTCTCACCTTCGTTAGGAATCTTATTGTTAAAATGATGTTGCATGAAAATGCACATCTTTTTCCATATGCTCTTCTTTGAATTTCTGATCTGCACTCCCTCTTTATTATGTCTTTAAGTGTTTTGTGAACTATGTACAATGTAGTCTATTAGAAGTCATAATGCTGGGGTTTGGACTGTATGTAGCAATAGGTGTTGCTAATTTATATGCCTCAGATACTGATAAAAATAAAGATCAAAAGTAGTATTTCATTCCTCAGGGAAAACAGATCAGACTGTTGATGGAAGACTGCCCTAGATTCATGAACAAAGTATTGACTCATTAGTAGGTTGATTCAGAAAATGTTCGTTGTTTTTTTTCCCCGAGTTAGGTGGTCTGCTTGTTTGCAATGTCAGAATATTTGCAAACAAAATATAGATTATCGCTTTCCTAGGATGAAATCATTTGTGCTATTTGAAATTTGTTGATATTTTTCACATTTGGTGAAGAGTAATTGGCACATAGGCAATTCTGGCAAGAGAGAAAATGCAGAGAGGCACTAGACTTCATCAAGCAAAAAAAATAATAATACATAGGCCAGCCAAAGAAACATACTTCCAATGTAGATGCTTCCCTGCAAGAGCAGGTGGGGCAGTACTGCCTGATGGGCCCCAGTACCTGACAAGACTCCAACCTTTATTTGCCGCAGCCAGCAAGCCAGTGAAGGGATTTACTTGTTATATGACCTATCACTCTTAATGAATGCAGTGTAATGAACTGTTTAACATTTGTGAGAAAATATTTTTAGAAAGAGAAGAGCTTGGTCAAAGGTAACTCCTTCCCATGAGTTCAGGAAATTATTTCATGTATTATTTAAATGCCCTGTTGGCAATTTGCTTTGACTAGTTCTGGCAGCAATCTGTTGAGGAAGATGGGTGCTTTGTCATGGGCAGAGAGGAACCTAATGAAGTTCAACAAGGACAAGTGTAGGGTCCTGCAGCTAGGGAGGAATAACCCCATACACCAGTACAGGTTAGGGGTTGACCTACTGGAAAGCAGCTCTGCAGAGAGGGACCTGGGAGTCCTGGTGGACAAGTTGACCATGAGTCAGCAGTGTGTCCTTGTGGCCAAGAAGGCCAATGGCATCCTGGGGTGCATTAAAAAGAGTGTGGCCAGCAGGTCGAGGGAGGTTATCCTCCCCTTCTACTCTGCCCTGGTGAGGCCGCATCTGGACTACTGTGTCTAGTTCTGGGCTCCCCAGTTCAAGAAAGACAGGGAACTGCTGGAGAGAGTCCAGTGGAGAGCTACGAAGATGATTAGGGGACTGGAGCGTCTCTCTTATGAGGAAAGGCTGAGAAACCTGGGTCTGTTTAGCCTGGAGAAGAGAGGACTGACAGGGGATCTCATCAATGCTTGTAAATAGAGGGCGGGTGTCAAGAGAATGGGGTCAGACTCTTTCGAGTGGTGCCCAGTGACAGAACAAGGGACAACAGGCACAAACTGGAACACAGGAACTTCCATCTGAACATAAGGAAAAACTTCTTTCCTTTGAGGGTGACAGAGCACTGCAACAGGCTGCCCAGAGAGGCTGTGGAGTCTCCTTCTCTGGAGATGTTCAAAACCCGCCTGGATGCGTTCCTGTCCAACCTGCTCTCAGTGAACCCGCTTTGGCAGGAGGGTTGGGCTTAGATGATCTCCGAGGGTCCCTTCCAACCCCTACCATTCTTACGCAAAAGTACCTCTAAATATGTCAGACTATTACTTACAGCAGCTGTATATTTTTCAGGCTTCTGTAAGAGCCTGAAGTTCAGTAAGAAGTATTTGATTAAGCAATATAATTTATATACATGAATATAATTGTGTATACTGTGGCATGCTTTTTTCCAGCCTAATGAGTTAAACTCCAGCCCTATACTTATTTGTAATCTATCTGCAAAGTTTGCAAAGTGATTTTATTTTTAATTAAATGAACCGTGCGTGTTTGTGTTTTAATATGCTGTTAAATTATTTACTGTGGAGCATACTAAGGCTTTCAGCTATATAAACAGTTATATATGTATATATATACACACTCAAAGTGTGGGGGGAAAAAACAAGAAAAAAGCACTGCAGCTGTAAATTAAAGGATTATGAGTGGTGATGGTTTTCATTTTTGTTGTAAATAGTTTTTAATATTTTTTGTGTTTACTTTTTTTTGGTTGGTTGGTTGTTTTACAGTTAAAGAATCTGAGTTTAGAAGAATTACAGATGCGATTAAAGGCTTTGGACCCTATGATGGAACGAGAAATTGAGGAGCTTCGTCAGAGGTACACTGCAAAGAGGCAACCTATCCTAGATGCGATGGATGCAAAGAAACGGAGGCAACAAAATTTCTGAGTTTGTTTTACTTTTGGAGTCAGTGTGGACACTGGTAACTTTGTAAGTCTGAAGGAATTCCATTATGAGAGTTTTCAAAAACCCGATCTTTCGAATTTTCCTTCACAAGCAAAGACAATTGGAGCAGTGAAAGAACATGCATATGGTGTTCTGCAAAGGCAGTGAAACACAGTACCACTTGTTTATATTTTCAAATGTTTAATGTAATACAAGTTCAATCTGTTACTTCCCAATCTTTTTCAGGTGTATAGTGGTAACTTGGTGTTGTACATTAGGAGTTGTGTTTTGGAGCACCTGGAACGATTTCTTGATTGCGCAACACTACAGAGCCTTATGTTGCAATATATTTTCTTCCCACCTAGTAGCATATTTATTATGTAATCTTTGGTTATCCTATTTATTTTATGCCTATTTTCTTTTTTTATTAGGAAGTACTAGGATAATATTGTGGAGAGCAGAGTCAGATTAGACAAAATTGGTCTTTTAGTATAATGAAAAGAAGCTCGCCACTGTATTATCTTTTAAAACTCCAATTTCAACAAGCATCCCAGTTCAGGACAGCACTTGAACATGTATCCAGCCTATTCACATCAGTAGGATTTAAGCATAAAATAAGTAATAGGCACATGTTTTTCTGCTCTCCTGAACCAGGGACTGTGGCCGTAGTTGAGCAATACAGTTGTTATGCTACAGAGCATTGTTTTAGAGAGTATTTCTATCACTTTTACGCACACTGAATGATCTCTCATTAAACAAGAAAACAAGTGCCTAATAATTTTTGATTTTTCTGTTATTCAGGAGAAGCAATACTTGCAGTCACTCCTTCAGTGTAAATTTCCAATTGCTATTGCAATTCTGACCAGTATAAACCTCTATTTTGCACCATAGTTTTATAATGAAGCAACAGCTACACTTTCTAAATATGTTTTATGGTTCATTTAATTTTTTAATCACTGTTTTGAGGGGAGTTATTAGTCGTCTGGGTTTGGTTTCACATTTTAGATCTGAAGGGATAGTAATTTAAAAACCAAAGAAAATCAATTGAATACTTACATAAGTACTGAAAAGAAGCAAAGTTTTGCAGTCCTCTGAGGGTTTTGTCCTGCAATCGCTACACATTCAAAATTCCTGTGGTTTTCTGTGGTAGGTTTTAGGGAATCAGAAATGCAGGACCAAGCTCTTAATATCTTTTTACAAGTTCTTCTGTCTTGATTTATATTGTGGGATATCTAGTAGGTAAAACTTACAACATTGCAAGAAATATTTCAGACTTAGTAGAAAATGTGATCCGCTTACTGAACAATCTACTGTGTTCTCTATTGATATCTTTACTATGGTTGCCTTTTGTGTAAATAACTTTACTGTGATAGTCATACTTCTTTAAAGAATACAGCTGAAAAGATCTTTACATTCAACCTTCAGCTGTTAAACTTTTAATGGTGACTACTGTATGGGCATCTTCTGTTAAATGTTTTCTGGAAGTTAGTAATCATCTCATACCTCTTAACATTTACCGTCATCGTATGTGGACCATTTAGATGGAACAGTGCAGAATTTGGAAATGGTGCATTATATCACAAAGCTTATGCAAAAGGAAAACAAAAGTTTTTACAAGAACAGCAATCTACAGCCATGCTGGGACCATGCTTGGGTTTGAGCTGTATACAGCCATTGTTGTCATTGTCCTTCTGTGTGTGTGTGTTTGCGTGCACGCCACCTTCTAACATGTAAACCCTAGAGTCAAATAAATTTTACTTGTGGTTGTTAGACCATCCTTACCCTCAACTCTCTTCATATTTCTTAAAGTAATGACCATTGACCATCTCTTATGAAAAAGCAAGAACACAGAAGATCCATGAAAATTACTTTAGGCAAGATAAATGCACCTGGTAGTCTTATGCCTCACATTTATACAAAGAAATGATGTAAAGTAAAAAATGGTATAATCATATCACCATGTCATTAGATTATAATCATAATGCAGCAAAAAATAACAACACCAACCTCTCCCTGTTAGTATGGTTCTTATTTATTTTTAAAATTAATTTCTAATTCTTGAACTTTCTATTCTCAAAAACTCAAAGGCGTGTGTATGTACATATATGTGTGTGTATACCTGCACAAATATGCATGTCTATATATAAGAAAAAATATAAAACAGATTTAAACCATCAGGAGAGCAACCTAGATTGCCTTTTCTTGGTGTGCCTTTTAAGCAAAGTGTCATTGTCCAGACACTTGCTTGCGTCATTAGCAGCTTGCTTTTCCCTTACGCTCTTAAACTTTTACCACCAAAAATAAGACTTTGATTTTGAATAACGTGGCTTTACAGTGTAATAGACAATGTAATAAAATGATCACCATTTTCATATTTTGTATATTCTGAAAACTTTAGTAATGCAGTGCACAAAATATGAATTGCCTATCCAGAGGGATTCCAGTGAAAGGCCATTTTAGACTAGAGCTGTTGCAGTCTGACATGTGAAAGGTATCCGAAGAAAAAGGACATCCTTTCTTCACTCCTGATCTGTCTGCATAGAAACAACTCGAACAAACTTTGTGCGCAGGCATGCACCCAGGTATGGATTATGCATGCAGGGGAAAAATCTGAAAGCTATGGGATAAAATAAAAGTGTAAACAAGCTACTTAATGGGTGAAAATAGGTTCTGAGATACTGTAAACTGGGTAGATATAGGACGTTTGTGACCAAAGAATACTTTCACCAATTAATACGAAATCAGTAATGTTGCCCTTCTGATAAGGTGCACGCTGCAGTCAGTGTGAGAGCTGTCTTTGGCTTCAGAAGCCACTGTATAAGGCTCTAAATTATGTGCAAGCATAACCTATAGAAATAGGTTTTATATTGAGAGGTGGATATGACTTATTTTTTCTTTCTTCTGTTTATATATGAATCAAATCATCCATGTTGATGACTACACATCTCTACTGGAGGATGAGCATCTCTGTAAATGAAAGCCGATAGTACAATAAATAAGACATTTTAAAATAAAGCCTTGCAGGATATCTGATAGAACTACTGACAAGTTAACCTTCAGTAAGATTTTAACCAAACAATTTCTTGTTTGCTTCTGACTTTGTATGTTTAGGTTTAGTAAGTAAAAAAAAAAAAAAATTTGAAAAATCATTACCGATTACTAAACATTTGTAATAAAAGCTAATTTTTAATGTATAATTGTCGTCTTGTTGTTCATTCTAACTGAAGCTAAATTATGTTAATAGTAACCATTAATGTTCATTTCCATAGTCATCCCTCATGCTTTTATTTCCTTTCTGTAATACTGTGAGCCCAGCTGTGAGTGCAGAAAACCACATCCCTCAAAGTCAGCTCTGGAAAGGATTTTTCCAGCTGTAAGACATTTCTGCAAGCTTTAGAAGTCTGAGGATCTCAGTGGAAGAGTATCAGGTCAGTCTAAGGACAGACATCCTCGATACTTTGTGGAACTCCCTCTCTGTGCAATCTAAGGTTGCTAAAGGCCTAATCCCGAGAGAGCTGAGCCACCACCCCAGTATGTTGGGAGTCTTCATAGGCATCCTTTACTTGGAGGTACATTAGCAGCTTTAGGTGCTCCTTTGATCTTTCTAGTGTAATGAGAACAACAATAGGTAATGCATAGGCTTAACTTGGGAAAAGTGATTACATTTAATGTCTCAAATTTGATTCCATAGCCCATTTCTTTTCTGATTTTTAGATTATTCTCTAAGAATTTGCCCATTAAGACACTTTAGTAAAAGGAACTCATGAACAAAACTTCTTAGTGAACCACGCTGTTTGAAGTGACAGAATTCTGCTGCTAATCTGAGTTAATCTGACAATTATTGGATGATATAATTATTTACTGTTTATTTATGGTAAATAATAGTTTGCCTGTATTTGCCCATGTATATTCAGGTAAGAGTGCAGAGCAGTTCAGGCTGCTTCTCCATCCAATGTGTTGAACTTCCAAATATAAATATGGCTCATGATGAGTGAATCCGTGCACAAGTACATGAGAGAGCCTTCGTCACCGTTAATAGGCACTGGTGCTTCCAAGCAGAATGTATAGCGTACAACTTCTGTAAAGCACTTTGTGTGCACACTGTTTTATTAATGTGATACGATGAGGGTTACATTTTCTTCTTAAGTGTATATGTGATTATAAAACTAATTAAAAAGACCTTATGATGTGAGGAAGTCTTTATTTCTTTGCATTCATAAATACTAAGGGCTCCAGCTTACTGTGGCATTTCTTTCTGTGCTTCCAATGGTGATGATGGATGTTCTATAGTGTCATACAGCTGGCTGGGAGATTGGCGTTGGGATATTGTGCAGCCGTGTTATGCCCACTATTGCCAGTGAAAGCCTTGGAGAAGGCAAGTCCTGGGTAGTGTGCCAGGTGAAGTAATGGCTTCATCTTTTTGGGGGCAAGGCAAAATTACATTGATTGGTTCAGTGTGAAGTCATTAAGTTGCACCTGGGGACTTGCCCTGTTAAGCTTGTTTTAAAATACCTTTCGCACAAAATGTATTTCTCCTGTCTGTTTAGTGTTTTCATTATGGAAGGGACTACTATTTACATGCTGTGCTCTCATCCGTTTCGTTTTGTTTTGTTTTAATTTGTTACAGTTTTTAAAGAATACTTGAAAATTCCCCATATTTTGCTGCTTCTCTTCCCCCTGCTCAGGAAGATGAATGTGGGCGTTACTTTTACGAGTGTCCCCTGAGCCAAGTGTTCTTGGGACGCTGCACAAATGCAGATGTCAGCAACAGCTTTTATTCTTTTCTTCTGTTCAGAGATCACTGAAGTAAAGTCTCGGCTGTCCTGTTTTCCTTTCATTTGAAAATATGGGATGTTCAGATTCTAACCAAATCTTTCTCTTTCAGAACATTTGTTGGTCCCAGACAGACTAGATACTAGGTACTTTCTTCCATTGCTTGCTTCACAAATTCCTCAGGACAGATTCATTCTGTTTCACTAGGCCTTAGAGAGTCTTCCAGGTTAGAGAAGAGCTATGTTTGTCACAGTAACAGGAAGAAAGAAATCATTAAAAAAAAATTCTTCAGGGAGAAAAGAAAAAGCATATGGCATTTGCACCTGGCCAGGTCACTTATGAGGCCAACTATAGATGTGAGGGGGAAAAAAGTGTTGGCTGACAAAAGAAATCAGGTAGTCATCTAGGTAACTTACTGTTCTACATCACTGTTTCACATCTGATTTTCTTCTGTTCATGTTTATTGTCTTTTATGTTTGTGCTTTATTTATTCAGTTGCCACTTTTAAACACAGGAATTTTATTTTTTTTACTTTTATAAGTGGAAACAGTGCCAAGTAAATAAACATGGAAGAAAACCCCACTCAAAGTCAGTGAAAAGGTGGTGTTCTTTCCTCCTTTTCTCCCTGACTCCTTTCTGGGTTTGTGAAGGCATGGTTTTGACAGCAGATGATGTTTGTCTCCACATAGAGCGGCTTTCCATGCTTTAACCCTGGGCAGGTATGGCTAGAGGTGGTTTAATCAAGAGGTCTGAATGAGCTGTACACCTACTCAGGATGTCATGTAAGTGCTGTGCCCTGCTGGGAGCCACTGTCCCCCTCATACCCTCCTGTACTGGAGGCACTGAGGCTCCTGCAAAGCGTGAGGAAGCAATATGAAGCAGTGGGTACCACTTTGCCACCGAGAGACTTAGCATGAATCTGGAAGCTGTTGATCGGCATCAGGGTAGCACTATGCTCAGGTCTAGGAAGGCTTGCAGGAGCCAGCACCTTATCTCAGGGACAAGGCCACACTGTGGTGGCAAATGGCTTTTGATGCAACTTTGTTGGCAGGACTGCAGTGTGGCTATAGCCCCTGATGCTGATGCAGGCATGCCCACGCCAAGGTATCTGAAAATCATGCTTAAACCTTGGAAAGGAAAAAGTTCCTTGTGTCCATTTTTATATTGACATACAAAAAAATGCTTAGTGGCTCTTAGGAAGATACCTCAGTGCAATGGAAGAGTCTATGTAACGGCATCAGCGATAGATTGCTCTGTGCCCTACACCAGGACATTTCTTAGCCCAGTAGCACTATCCCTCGGCCTCCTAAGTTCTTGCTGCAGGCACTGGCTTTAGCTTTGATGGAAGTGATGGTGGGAGCAGGGGGGCTGCACGTGCTATAGGCAAACAGCAAGAGCTCTTGCCTGGTGCTGGTACTTGTTTGGTGCAAACAGGCCTTTCTAAAGGCCACTTCAGAGGGGTTAAACTGGAGAGTAAGCAGGGAGCTGCCTGGAGTCGCCCAGCAGGGAAGCATTGGAAGGAATTAAACTAATCTGATTCTGGGCTCAAATGCTGGTTTTCTGTCTGTCACAATGGGGGAGAGTGTTAACGGTATTTGCTCATGCACTGCAAAGCCCAGTGACCTTCAAATGTCTTTTCTTTAGGTGTCACAACTTCAGAAATCAAATTTGTAATATACACAAACATGCTAATGTATCTGGATATATTTTTCTCTGTCAAATTAATTAAACTCTATGTTCTTTACTAAGGACCTGGACTCTTCTCCCTGCGGATTTTTTTTCTGAGGACAGGTATTTTATATGACAGTATTTCTCCCTACCCATCTCCCAGAGAGAAACACAGCCCTCCCAGGCCTGTTTCTCCCCTCAGGGGTGGTGTTTGGAGCTGACCAGTATAATGCTTCTTTCTCTGTACACAGGTGCATGCAGACACACACACAACCACCCCCCACCCCCCTTCATCTGAGAGGACTGGTGCATGAGAAGATGGCTGTGGCCCTCAGATGTTTGTAACAGTACTTTTTCCCCTCTTCAGATCTTTCTGCTGCTTTGCACTCCTCCTGGGCTTCCAAAGCCTGCATGGTTACTGTTAAGGAAAAACTCACAGCCGATACATCAAAGAGGGAGACCAAAAGCTTTTGATTTGATTTATCTGACACTAAGCCTTTAGTGTGATGCATCAATTGATATTTCATTTTTATTACAGTACAATGGGGTATACAGGCTTAACAGCAAGAGGTGTCCTTTTGATCTCTCATTGCACGTGAAAACAGGTGTCATAGTCCAGAGATTATGGAGGTCAGAGATTATTTGAAGAAGGATTAAGTAGAGTTACCATTTTTCTTAGCAACCATATCCAAAAGCATGAGATTCTTTTTAAAATGCAGGCCTTATTTCAGTCTGTAGATAAGTCATATTTATTTGTCATATACCAATTTTCCCCACTGAAACTATGGAAGAATATGAGAATTTTTCAAAGTGTTTTGTATTAAAAAATGCAGAAACAAATCAAACTCTGTACTTATAAACACAATCAATAAAATAACTTTTTTCTGAGTCTCCTAAAATTTGGGAAAAGTTTTGTTTTGTTTTTCCTGTTAGTTGATCTTTACAGAATAAAGTTCTTGAGACCATTAATACATGACTGTATTAATATTAATCACTGCACTGATTTATGTACCTGTATAATTGCTTAATCCAAATCTGATTTACCTCTGAAAAGTGAACAGAAGTCTCTAATGCAGTAAGTGCTGGTCCAGTATTTCAGTAAATACGGCTGAAATACTGCTCTGACTCTTGCAAGAGTCTCTCTCATCCTGTTAGAAACTCTAAACCAACCAAAAGTAATTTGGTAACTCACTATGGGTATGTGCTAGAAAACGTTGATGGACTACATACCTGTTGTATTTTTTCAGCAACCTATCCTGCTAAGGAAACACATCCACCACTGATTGCTCAGCTTTTATAGAAACACCCTAGCTTTTCGGGCTGTTTATATTCCACAATGTAATGTGGCTGAAATTGATGGCAATAGTGTTGTTTTAGATTTGATAAACCTGTTTCCCCTAGTTAGTGTAATTATAACTCTTTTGTTGGCACCTAGATGTTTAAACAGCCCCCAAATACGTAATTATTGGGATAAATAAGGAATTAAGGATCTCTAGGATCATAGAACCAGCAATACAGTAGCCCCACATCCCAAGAATGAATGGAAATTTATTCCAAGAGTGGGTATAAGTTTGAAGCCTTTTAAATGCAGTTAACATTGATTTATTCAGCCCATCAACTGACACAATTTTTATACATCTCATAGCACTTATCTTCAGCCTCCACAAGAAGCACGACAGTTAGTTCCTATCTTGCAGCTGAAGTAGGAGGAAGTCTTATTAGCAAAGTGTTTGACTAATATTTTATTTTGTAGACAGCTGCTGAACTGAAGTGCTTAGTTCAGGTCTTGGCTCTAGAACGAAGAATGACAATTCAGTTGTATTTAAGAAGAGGTTACTGCTGCGTTTCTGAGCCGTCTTCCAGCTTCTGTCCTGATCCATGGAAATGAGGCTGCTCAGGGCCGAATGGGCACCGTGCTGCAGACCCGAACAGCTGCTGTGTCCCCGTGTCGCAGCATGCGGCAGAAGTTGCATGGCCTTACTTTCCCAAAATACCATGAGGCTGCCAACCTCCCGTTTAGAGCTCCCTGTTGCTGACCCAAGTGAGGGGAGGGTATGCCTAACACCCCTGGCTGTGCTTAAAAATTTGGGAAACTGAACTTTGCGAAACTGGCCTTGGTTGTTTGGTCCAGATCTCTAAATGAAACTAGGCAAGATGTGGTTCTCCCGTGCACTTTGTAAGCAAAGAATCTGAACGCTCTTCCAGCTGCAGCTTTGCTTTCCATTCAGGTTTATTCTTCTTTGCTGGACTGTATAGCATTAATGTTTTATTTAAAAAGCCCAGAACCCAAGCAGACTAATCTTTTATTCACCATGGCTTTTTTTTACCTTCTGTAGTAGGATGGAGAGATGCGTTTTGCTTTTTTAATTGTGCTTTCTCAGGAAGGAGAACTTCCAGATATACCAGCTATCTTGTTTCAGGAAACATTAACTGTCTGTCAAAGCACGTAGCCTTTTTCTTCTATATTCTTGCTGTGTCTAGGCTGACCTCTCTCTGAATCTAAAGGGATCCTTAAGAAAATCAAATGCACCTAGAAACACCTGCCACCTCCTGTTCCCAGCATGACTCCCATCTCCCAGCGTGTTGAATGGTTCCAGTGCTTTGAGGCTCCTGCCCAAGCGTGAGGAAGCACATTTGCGTTTTTTTGTGCTGGTAGATGGGCCAGTGCTGTTAACAACTCACAGGAAGACGGGTCCTTTGTGCTCTCCTGCGCTGCCCTGGTAGCACTGGTGAGAGCTCCAGTATGGTTCCAGTTTATTGTGCTTGGGGAACAGGAGAGACAGGAGTGGGGCTGCCCTCACTAACAGAAGTATAAGGGAGGCTCGGTGCATTTTTGCCACTAAAAGCATCCAAAAAAATGCCCTATATTTATAAAGCATTTGCAGTACCGCAGCTGAGAAGTCCCATGCAAAAAACATCAAACCTGATATCTCGCCTGCCAGGCTGAGTACGAAAGGATCAGTGAAGGAGCTGCATCCTGTATCGGGCAGCTGGAGATGTTCCTCTCGTAGGGACCTGCCTTGCCTCTCCACCGGCGGTGCAAGAGGCGGGGGAGATGCATAAGGGGGAATTGGATGGGGACGACCCGCTCTCCCTGCAGGTGCCTGCAAGCCGCACCAGCCTCTTTCCAGGTTCCAGCTGTCTTCTTTAAAGCGTGATCCCACAGGGAATACCGAGAGACGCTTCACCAGGGAAAAATACAGCCAGGGCTTCTTCCTTTGGGTTTTCAGGGTAGGGATCAAAATGTTAAAAAAGGACCATACTAACAGTGACAGTAGGAAGCGGTGCCTCGGTATGGAAAGATCTTAAGAAACAATATAGAGAACAGATTTTTCCCCCAGATAAACTACATTTTTGATGTGTTATCTTTTGCCATACCTAACACACAGAGGTGCTGCCCCATGATCTGGAGTGCTTGGGCACTGGTACAATACAAAAAAAATAAAATTTCCTCAGCAATTAAACATCTGGTCATTAAAGGGGCTATGCTAGGGTGTCAATGTTCAGAACATTTCCTAGAATGGGACAGAACATGAACTTCAAAAATAGCATAGTAGTTCAAAAGGACAATTTCCACTACAGTTGGTGGGACTGACATTCCTAAGTCAGGAACTCCAGACACTGATTTTGCCATGTTACAACCCCACCACATCACCCGGTCATCATAGGTCGTGGGGACTGCAGGAATAGCCACGTCAGGATATGGCAGGCAGACAGGGTGAAGCAAGAGGTACAGGACGTAAGATGGGCAGAGCGGTGGCTGCTGGTAAGCAAACTGTGATGTCTGAGTACCACTCATCTTCCAAATGTGATTAAATGTTTTCTTTGAAGGTCAACAGTGTAATCAGTGGAATAGTCTGCTCAGAACTACACAGACTTGTGCACCATGCAGAGCGCCTGCGCATGTGGTGACCACAAGCAGATGTTGGACTGTGCATCTGAAAGTGGGCAGCTCTTTTAGGGTGCTTTAAACAGACAGAAGAAATCGGCTGATTTATAGCAGACTTTGTCCAATCCCCCAAAAACTTAGCCCTGTTTATTTCTGAATAGGGTTCAGTGAGAAGACAAACCTCACTGGTATCCTGGAAATAAAAAAAGAGTAGGAGGTGCTGATGTTTCTTCTGTACTTCTGTGAAGCTGAAGTGTTGGATTTTTGCCACTGCCTCCTATAGCCAGATGTATGCATTTATCCAAGTGAGGACTTAGATGATTTAGGGTTGTGTGTAAAGGGTGAGGTGATGTCAGGCAAACAAATTTCTGCAGTGTCCAGTGGGAGGTCAGTCTGAGTCTCAACACCTGTGAGACGATTCTCTATCCTCTGTACTAGCAGGAGAAACAAATACCGGAGCCAGACCTTTGCCAGCAGTGTCATGCTATCTTGGAAAACACTTTCTAGACTGTTTGGAGGTTTCCTCCTCCGGTTGATAACCTATAATTTTATATATGAGAGGTGAAGAGATCCACAACCCTCAATGAGGGTGATGTTTCTTAACAACTTCAACAATTGCTCTGAAGGCACAGACATTATGGCTGTTTCTGAATCAACTAAGCAGAGAACTGTTGCTTTGAATAATGTATTGCCCGTTGTTGCATTGTTAACCCAGTCAATTATTCTCAGGAGAGAAGCATCATCTTCTTTTTTTTTTTCTTCTTCTTCTTTCTTCTTTTTTTTCTTAAGAAAAAGGCAGAGTCAGTAAAAGATGCTTCAGAAACTGGATGGGAATATTCTTGTAGCCCTGCCTAAACAGCAGACAAGTCACAAATAAGTTACAGGAGATCAAATTAATTTCTGGTGTAACTTAATGGGAAGCCAGGTGCATACTTTGGGAAAAAAACAGGAGAATAAGGTGATGAGAAAAGAACAGTTCTGGCACAACGCCTCACTGAGGGATATGAGTGGTGACTGTGGGTTGAATATTGTTTGAAAGTACCATCAAAGGTAGATTAAAGTCAGGAGTATTGTGAGAGGAAATGGATAACTAGCACAGCAAAGGCAGTTACTCCGGGGGCTTTCTGCTGCTTACATGTGCACAGCTGGGGCCTCTAAGGATGGGGGTTGTTTTGGAAGAGATGAAAGGTCACGTCAAGTTGATTTAGTGCCTACAAGTGGTATTGGTATGTTGCTTAGTCCCTAATCTGTGAGGTAGAGAATAAGAAGCTTGCACTATTTGCTCAACTGAAAAATGTGGGTTCCCCACCGCAACCACCAATTAAGAGCATTTCTAAAAATAGAAATCAAGCCTGACGTATATGTTTAAAAGAAACCTATCTTCACAATGAGATGCAGGCTTCTCTTTGATTATAATATATACTCAGCATACCCTGAAACTTAAATCAGTTCTTAATCCCTGGTGAAATACACTTTTTTATGCATTTAATTTTCATTTTGTGGGACAAAGCTGAGTTCTTGAGTGTGTTATACACTACTGGCACAAGAAACGCAGTACAAAGAACACCAGATACAGTAGTTCCCTGCAGTCTCATAAAGTTCTGTACAAAAAGGTATAAATACTGGAGGTATTAAAGTTGGAAAATTAAATGCAAAGTTCTTTGTTTTTAAGTTTGCAATGTGAAGTAGCTCATGCTATATATAATATGTGAGGAAAAAACAGTCTGCTTTCAAAACGGATGAAGTAGTCTGCAGGGAAAGAACTAGCAACTGGTGAAAGTAAGTGAATAATAAACCAGGCAATAATACAAAATCTGAACATACATAAAAAGCTTAATCACAATCTATATATAGATTTTACATCTCAGGAAAATAATGTAACATATTGCTTCTCAAAGTCATCTCTGACTCTCATAATAGCCTAGATTTGTCCTAGAAATCAAGATTCTCTAACAGTTCGTTCCTGGCAATAAAGTAAGTTGCCTCATTTGAAATATTACCAAAATCCTCATTTAAGCAATTCAAAGCTCTCAGCTGAAAGAGAGTAGGAGCAGTGTTTTCACCGGTGCCGGGAAGGTGACCATCACAAGGCAGGAGGAGCACGTGCCAAGTGCAACGTTCTTCAGTAAACTGCACATCCATAGTAAGCAGATTTCTGACCACAACAATTTTCAAGTTCCAAACACTGGAGAAAGTGGCCAATTAGTCCTCTCGTCCTTCATTTCTGACCCGCTGTTTTTTAGAAGTGAAGGTGCCCTGGTCTTACAAAACAGTGATCGGAGAAGTCTGGCAAAAGTACTGACTACTCAAAAAGTACACCACCTCTTCTCCTCATTGAGGCTTTGGAGAGGTTGACTTTCTCCTTCAAAGTGTAAACATTTTTCTGTAATTTTTATTAAATGAGAGATTAGGATTCTCAGCACTTACTAGACTGAGCCCTAGAATGGAGGTTACTTCATAAAATGGCAGGAAGGCTGTGCCTCGTTCTTCCTTACCTAGCTATTCTGGGGGAGCTAAGACAACATCATTACTTAAATCAGAACAATTGTTATCTTCCTCAGTGAAAAATTCTGTTAGTCATAAGCAAATATTAAAACTGCTGTACAAAGCGATACAATACTGTACAATGCTGGCTCAAACAGATTAAATCTAAGCAAAAGTAATGTAGAAAAAAGGCTACATCCCCTAGGATGGTTGGGGAACATGACTTGCAAAAAAGAAAACTAAAAGGAAGCTTGGCAGGTATAATCCTGTGAAAATAAGCACGTAAAGGCATATGGTTGCTGTCTATAAATGCACCATGCACACAAACACTAAGAGGAAAATGAAATATTTAAGCTAAAGAACAGCGGTGGCATGAGAAAAAAAAACCCAAACAACTGATATAAAGCAGCCATTAATAAAACTATGCTAAAAGTTGCACAAGCCTTGAAGAGAAGCGCAGCTCTGGAATGCTCTTCCGGAGGAGGGGGGAGCAAAAATCTGACTACTTTTAACGTGGAGTTAGTTAAGTTTATGAAGGGAATTCCTGTGTACTGTGTAAAGTCATTGCCATGATAATAAGAACATATTAAATTTCAGTACTTTATTTATTTAGTGTCTTTGATCCAAAGCACTTATATAAAAAAAGCAATAATGAAAATTCCTTTCAACCGGTACAATAAAAGTCATAATTCCTTGGGGTATTTCATTTTCCTTAGTAAAACGCAATTTGGACACATTCCATTCAATATTTGCAGAAATGACAGAGCATCAGCCCTACGAATAATAATAAATCTAGAACATAAGATAAGCTATAGGTTATTGAAATGATGTGTTGCAAAGTTTGGATCCAACCTTTGCAATGCTAAACTAGCAACAGCTGAGGGAATTTGTGACTCTTTGGCAAGTTTACAGGTCTCTTCAAATAACTGCCCTGAAAGTCATTGGTTTTCAACTCTCTGAATCTACTGCTTGTGAAACTGAGATAAAACCAGTGCTTGGAGCTGGATTCTCTGAAGGCCCCCAGCCCACAGACCTAGTGAGAACCTGCAGTGTCCTTGACATCAGTGGGGGGGTTTGCCACCCTTGTGGTACGTAACCCAACGGGAGTCTATGATGTGCTGCACAAACCCAGCTCTTCCTTCCCTCATTTCTTTCAAGGTGTTTCAATCCAACAGGCAACCTAGTGCTGTGCTGTGGTTTTATTTTGGGGGGGTGTAGGTGTCTGATAGTTTACACACATGCAATATGAACCAGGGACAAGACTATATTGAATTTATGCCTGTGTCCCAGCAGAGAACTTGAACCAGCCCTGCAGAAGTGAAAACCTTAGCAAAATGTTTCAGGTTTGGACACCTAATTCGAGTTAACTCGGTCTCCCTTCAGAGCCGTGTATATGGCCCTTTGATTTTCAGGGACGGCAAGCAATGTCTTGCTTATTAACTTTATAACTTGTGTGGACTCTGTTGAAATCTCCAAGAGTTTTATTTGTTAAGGTTAGAAAGGACCTGTTTCCCCCACACTTCGTGGCCTAAATCAACTACTAACTAACGTGAGGGGATGGCGTTCAAAGGAAATGGTGTGTGGGGTACCTTATTTCACACTGTATTCTGTGATAGACCACGGGGCATACAAGGATCTGACCCTGGGTGCTCAGTTTTCTGGGTTTAGGTGGAGCTGGTACAGCAATAATATCAAAAGATCCAGACCAGACAGCAACCTCTAATAGCCTAAAAAAGGAGATTACCTATTAGTACCATATTTGCTTTATTCTGCCAGTTGGGCCACTCCTTGTTGTGGAATACAAACACAGGCTTCCAAACACGACAATTTTAGCTTCGGTATTTTAATTTCTCTTCTAACTAGTTTGAATTTATTTTCTGAACCTCTCTAGTCTTCACAAGTGAAACCAAAAAATAAAAACCAATTAATTGGAACATTATATGTAATGAATGGGATGGAAAAGCAGCAGGATCTGAAGAGAAATGCTGTTCTGCCGACTGAGTGCCAGTAGTTTGTTTTATAGCACAGATCCCTAGAAGTACAAAGAAAGGGAAGCAGTGGCTTCTGCCTGTTGGCTACAGGTGTTTGTTCTCTGTACAGTTGTGTAAGGGAAGAGACTGACCACTCAAAAAATAAGTTTATGCATATTCATGGTTACTCTTGAAAACCCAGGTGATCTGCTCTCTCGTCTTTTTTTTTTTTTTTAAAAAAAAAAAAAGTACAGGCCAGCTGTGGAAAGGATTTAAATTGACCATGTCACAGAAGCAGGTAGGAGGATCTGCCAACAGTGAGTGCAGTATTAAGCTCTTTTTCTTTATCTGTTCCTTTCTTAGGCCCTTATACTCTTCCTTAGCTGTAAGTTGTGGGTTTCTTTCTGAGGGAAAATGGGTTTTTTACAGTTTTTTTTTTTTCGTAGAGTTTGCTTGGCAGAAAGCTTAATGGAGTTGTCTGCCATCAACACCTGCTTTCAAGCTTTCCTGATAAAATTAGATTTTATATCTCAGCATCACATATGGCATCTTTATAATTAGTCTTTTTGCAGTATATGAATGTCAGTTCCTAAAATGCTGCCTGTACTGTTCATGTTGCTTCATTAAACAAATCCAAGTTTTTCATCGGAGCATCTAATTGTTGAAACCCCACGTTTTTGTGTGTCTAACCTCAGAACCAGGACTGAAACAGAGCCTATCTTCAGCTTCACTGGAACTGAGCTGTGTGCAAATCTGAAAATGGGAACCTGAGATGTCTTCGTGGGCCTCCATACCTGGAGTCACTTGTGGAAATGTAGTCTTTGAACACGTAGCTGTCTGAAACGAGGGGCTGGCTTCTCCAGAGGGCTCAGTATTGATCTAATCTGGGAAGCAGAGATAGGTCTATGCTTAGGAGCTTCTGAAATATTTTACCATACATAACATTACAGAACAAGAATGCCCAGCTTTTAGCACATGTGCCCAAGAGAAAGCGAATCTCCATTGAAATGTGAAGCTCCGAGGTGTTTCAGCCATGTGACAACCAGAATTACCGGTCAGAAAGATGGGGAAGAGTGTTCCCGTGTCAGTGATTCATAGGTGATTGTTTTAAACTGTTGTAAAATGCATGGAAGGTCCTTCGCTAGCACAGATACCAGTATAGGTGATAGGTGATTTTCTTCATTACTCCTGTCACAGCTGAGAATTTTTATTCCACTTGGGTACGTTCATTTCTCTGCTCAGATGAGGAAATGCACAAAGTAACAGATCATCACTATACCGCTTGCACTAATGTCATGGAAGTGGTAACATTTATATGGAAAAGTCAGCATTTAGTACCTATGCAACAGGATGAAAATGTGCAAACTGTCAACTTGTAATAGAAATGTCTTCAGTTTCTCAAGTGCAAAGTTAGTGCAGTGTCAGCAACACTATCCTCTAGGAAAAAAAAGACGACGAATAGGAAAACATTTATAAACATAGCTCTTGATAGCTCTCATGCAAACTGCTGTCAAACTTGTACACTAATGCAGTGAATCATTCAGGCTCAGCTCACTGGGGGTACTCCTGCTCATATTGGTAAGACTGGCCATAAGGGATTTAACTTTATAAGCATAGTAGTCCCTTAAGTTGACTGATGGAACTTCTTTCATGCCATCACCAAAATCACAGCTTCTCATGGCACTCTCTAACTGCTTCTGACGCCTATAAAAGTGGGAGAATTTATTGAAGATCAGTGTAATGGGAAGCACTACCACTAGGATACCAGCTAGGATGCATGCAGATGCCGTCAACTTGCCAGCAGTGCTCCCTGGCACAACATCCCCGTAGCCAACTGTGGTCATGCTAACGGTAGCCCACCACCAGCAAGCAGGGATGGTGGCTAACCCCTCATTGTCTTCTTTCTCAATGGTGTAAGCCACTACTGAGAAAATGGAGATGCCAACAGAGAGGTAAAGTAAAAGAAGCCCCACCTCTCTGTAGCTATACTTCAGGGTGGCTCCAAGAGACCTGAGACCTGTGGAGTGTCTAGCAAGCTTTAAGATGCGAAAGATCCTCATGAGCCTCAGGACTTGTGCAACCCTGCCTAAATTTGCTAAAGTTGGACTACTTTCCACCACCAAGTTGACAATTAAGGTAATATAAAATGGAAGGATAGACATTAGGTCAATCAAATTCAGGGCATGCTTGAAAAATTTTAAAAAGTCAGGAGCTACTGCAAATCTCGCCACCAGTTCAAAAGTGAACCATGCAATACCAAAATGTTCCACGATTTCAAAGCGAGGGTCTTCCTCGGGGTTCCCGTTGCTGTCAACAATCTGAAAGTCTGGGAGGCTGTTCAGGCACATGGTCACGATGGAGCCCAGCACCACCACTATTGAAAGGACACTGAAGATTCGGCTTAGGACTGAGTACCCGGGATTATCCAAAGCGAGCCAGAGCTGCCTCCTGATGTTTCCAAAGGGTTGTTTGTCAAATTTAGAAGCATCATTGTAGAATGCCAAAATCTCATCAAAAGAAGATGTGGTACTTTCCTGGTCACTTTGTTCCTCCCATTTCTCTTGGTCTGGTTCCATTTTCCTCCCATGGTAGCTGTAACTGCAGCAGGAGTCTATAAAGAATTCATTGATTCCCCAGTATTCAATCTCCTGGCTGAAGGAAAACACGCAGAGTTCACCCATCACATGGAGCTTGCCGGTGTTATAAAAATGTAGCACATAAGGAAAGAGCTCAGGGTTCCTGTCAAAATAAAATTCATTCTTGGTGTCATCATAGTCGTCGCAGAGCTCCAGTATCGACTCCTTTGAGTGGCAGCTCAGCAGTTTGCCCAGCCTGGTCTCAGGGAACCTCAACAATGTGTTGGATCTCATCTTTTTCTTAAAGCCTCCAACGTTGATGCTGATCTCATTGTCTTCAAAATTTGCGTCCGATAAAGCCTTCAGACTCTGCCCTGTCATAGTGAGCTCCTTCCAAAGGTGTACAGGGAATGAAAACCTAGGATGCAATTGCACAGAAAATTGGCAGAATGGCCAAATCCACAGCATGTTCACCTATTGATGCCCTTTCCTTTCCT
>VZSZ01001952.1:467793-506304 GCA_013398815.1 Ibidorhyncha struthersii | reverse complement strand
TTTGGCTTGTGGGGCAATGCCAAATAAGGAGCAATAATTATTATTCAGGTGCTGTAATGACTGCAGTTGACGACGATCCCTTCTACTGAGGTTGGAAGTCTCATTGGGACTATCTGCATGCATAAAATATTTATTTCTCTGCCAAAGTGTGTGAAATCAGTGAGTGTTAGTTCCATTCTGCGAGGCTGGTGTAAGATCTTTAAAAAGTGGCAACTTGCCATGAAAAATGTGGCAGGCAGTAAAAAGAGATTTAGCAAAGGCCATTTACTAAGGGAGCAGGGCAGAGAAAACGCTGACAAAAGCTGGCGTGGAGGATACCCAGGGAGACTGTTGGACCCAACAGGGGAGTCATTGCGCCCCACTCCGGCTGTGGAGTGCCTGAAGCTATGGGGTGGTGGATACCTTTGGTTTCCTTCTTGGTCTCCCTCACTGTCGAGCAGCATCTGTGGGCAAGAGAGTGATGAGTGCTATCTGCAGCTCAGAAAAAGAAGACTCAGACAAGGCAGTAAGTGAGGCAAAGAAGCCGTCTTGCAAAACAGTCATGTGTTTCGGTGTCTGCTTCTGCTTCTGCAGGGTTGTCAGAGGGCTGTTTGTGCAGCAAATTGTGTATCAGGCATGAGAAGTTAGCTCTGAAGATAAAATGCCATGCACATGAGGTCACTCACTGAAAGAGATTGTTGCAATAACTGTCTGCAATCCTCTATAGAAAGAGGTTTTTGAAGGGAGCCCACAGCTCATAGGCAGCTGGGGATCAAATCTCTGCCTCCTCTGCAAAACACCAGACAGGGTCAGAAACTCCGGAAACATAGAGAGCCATTTATGCAGCTTTAAACCTCTGCAAGCTCTGTTGTGAGGTAGAAATTGCTAGAAAGTGGGCTGTTTCATTATGTAGCCGATGCTTTTGGCTTGGGGAAGATTGGTTATTCCGTATGTAACATAAACACCTTTTTCACCAATAAAACTCCCAGCAACTCCTTATGTAAGCTGCTTAGACCTTTCTTAAGGTTTTGAGAACTGGCTTAGACCTGGTCTTTTTTAGGGTGACACAAATGCAGGAGTAGTGGCTGCCTCTCCTCACCCCATTCCAGTCCCCTGAGCCCATGGGGGACTGTTATGGTTGTTTGTTCCTCAGCTTGGACCCAGCGCTGACCCTGCACAATGGTGCAAACCTGCCTCAGCTGGAGGGGACAGGTAGGTCATGCTTCTCGTTGGCTCCTACAATATGTAACATAGCTTATAGGTCCCCTAAATTGTCCTTAACACTTTGTGACACCAGTAGATCTGTGTTGCAGTGAGAGCTAACAGAGTTTGGACAGTGGGTAGGTGCCTCCTTCCAAGTCTAGTTCACCAGCACAGTTGTGCTGGAAGACTGATCTCTGTGAAGCTCCTTGCTTTCCTTTGTCCAAAAAATCAGACCAGTTAGCTTGGAAAACCCGTACACACTGGTCAGCTAACTGGTTTCTCCTAAAACAGATTCCCTCATAAGAGCTGCAGCATTGACAGAGCTGTGATCATACCAACACCTCACAGGGGTGCTGGCATCCCTTTCAGCTACCACAAACCGCTACAAATTCTGTTGGTCTCATCTCTCATTCCTGTTTATTTTTTCCATCTGATCCTGTTGCCTGTAGCCTACACTTTGCAAACAGTGCCTCTGCCTTTAGCCTGTTTTTTTACAGAAGAGAATTATGATGCTTTAATTATTTGGAAGAGAAGAAGGTTTTCCACACATCCATTTAAAATATCAACCACATAAATGTCTCTGGTATTACAGAAATGGAAGATTTTTGTATAGGACTAAATAAAAAAATTGGATGAACATCGGAGGCAGCCAGAGAAGAATGTCATTTAGCTGATTGAGCAAAGACACTGGAGAGATGCTTGAAATAGAGAGGAAAAACTAACTCCCCAAAGTCTGAAATCCCACATATTTTTCTTATTTGAAGCAGTAATTCCGGGATACTGGGGCATCCCATTAGCCATTCATGCTAGGATTTCTACAGCAACAGCCAGGTTTCAGTTCTCATGCTTACAATAAACGCTTGACATTGACAAACCACGCAGAGCGAGGCTCACAAGGTTTCCAAACCCTGAGCCCAAACAGGAAAGCCAGGGAAAAACCAGACTGTGATTTCAAAATGAGAGCCTTTTGTTGGTTATCTTTCCAGCAAGCAGTTCTCTCTCCAAATAATTTTGTCTGAGCGCAAACACCTAAGTTTATTCCTCCTTAGCTTAATTAGAGCTGGTGGAGGGAAGTGCGCAGGGCTGAAGCTACAGAGTGTAAAGAATGCGGATAAGTGTCTTTGATCAGTCTCCACAGCTTAGACCAAAGGAAAGTCACTGCTTTCTCTTGTGCTATCAGTTCAGCAGAAAGTTACACAAGCACGACAACTCCAACTTTCCCGAACAAGGAGCAGAGCTGCGCCGATTCGTCCCATAAAGCTACATGGCAATCAACAAAATAATGTTTTTGCACTTGAGAATGTGTGACTTGATTGATAATATCTAATTTTACATGACTTTTGAACAAAACCAACAGAAAGATATGGAGACTTTTTAGGAGCAGTGGGAGAATGAAAAGCTGAATGAAGAAAATTGTGCTGCACATCATCTTGTCTTATTACTGTTAACGCCAGCAGTCATAATCAAGAGTTTATTGTACAGGGCAATCTGGATGATTAGAAACTGGATTCAAGTTCATAAAAAACATCTTGACATAAAACTCTTTTTTTTTTTCACCAATAACACCAGGAGGCAAATTTACTCCCTCCCTCTGCAACCTCTTTTAATTCAGTGGAATTATACCAGAGATAATTTTAGCCAAGTATCGTCAGGATTCTTTTAAAATCATATTTCAAATAAATGTACATTTGCAGAAATATATTATGTCATGATGAAAGGTATTGATGTTGTAAATGTAGGTTGTCCCTTCGTCTACCATTTGTGTATCTGAAACTTGGAAGGAACAGAATGTAAACAGGCCAAAGAAAAGTGTAACTATTGTGGTCAGTCAGATTATTTTCTTCTAACCTCTTCTGCAATTACAGTAGAGGCTCACTTTCCTGTAGTCAGTTCTCTGAGCTTTGTCAGGATGACCATATCAGATCCAAATGAACTCAGATATATCGGATATCTGGAAGATATTGCTAGAAATTTGGTCACAAAATGAATCATAACTTTCTCTACAGACAGCATGAAGACACATCAGAGGGGTCACCCAGGATTTTTTTATCATTTTCAGAAACAAGAAGATTCTCACATTGTCTTTCTTCCTATGGATTTTTTTTCTCCTCCCCATGAATCTTTTTTCCCTGCTTACTCTCGTCAAGCACTTCTCGTCTCTGCTCTGTTTTACTCTTTTCCTATCAGTATGGTGTGCCATGCTCAGTTGAACCCCTCAGTCCTGGGCTCTGTTTTTTCCCCACCTTAAAAGTAAAATGTTTCTTTACTATTGCTTAAACCGTTTCCTACTCTGGGCTAAAGTGGTGGAGCATTTCTCAGGCTGCCCAGTGCTTCAGCCTGCTTAGGTTGTGCCTGCTACCAGTCAACTTGATTTTTCCCCCCTCTGGTGACTCTGGTGGTTTAGTATTAGTTAAGATTAGCTCATGATGAGTTTACCACTAGATAGCTTTGTGGGAACATTGCTGCTTCTCTTCCCCAGCTTAGTTAAATAGCTGACAATGAGGGGAAGGACTTAGTGAGCTGTGACCCCACCAAAAGAGAAGCCCCAATGACAGAGGTTTGCACACAAACTTCTGTCTCTGCTTCATGGGTCAATAATGTTGTGTGGTATGATATAGACATACCATGTGGTTATCCAAGCCTTTGTACTATATATATTGCTGTGTTAAAAGCATTTCATTCTTTGAAAATGCAGTCACGTCTGGGGTGGTACATGGATGCTCTGCAACAATGAATAGCAACCCAGTGCGACAAGACAGGAAAAGAACAATAAACTGAGAAATATATTTAGAGTGCAACTTGATAATACTGAAAATAACGTCTGCATACTCTCCTAGACCTCCAGATTAGACATTATGTGGGATTTACACAACCTTGAAGTACCTTTCAGATTAAATGGCTGGGCCTATGAAATGATGAAAATCACTCGGCAGCACTGTAAGAGAGCTACGTCATATTTATTTCTGCGCTGAAACTTTCATTTTATGAACAGTAGTTGCAGACACCACAGATGGAGATTTGAATGTGGTGTGATACAGCACATCAGGAACTAGTTAAGGTACCTGTTTTGCAATCTGCAGTTTACTCCTGTGAAAAGATCCCATGGCACTTTATCCGAAGGTAGGGGTGTTAGCCCCTGCATGCTGGATTCGTTCCAAGTTCTGTTATGTGCATCTGGATTATTTCTGTAGTTTTAAGTGGATATACTATTCTTCCTCTCACATCCTCAAAGCTTGTGTATCATTCCTGGCAATAAGAAGTTGGTATGAACACCCCAACCAGAGATTATTTTAATTTAAGAAATAACTGTATTCCTACTACTAAGCTGCAGAGTTTTATTTCCTGGTGCAAATAAGCATGCTTTATACAACAGATGCAATTCCGTGCCTCATTTTGCACTTTTTAGCTATCCATTTATGAGTAAAATAAACCAATCATCCTAAATCTCTAACCAGTTTCAAAATAATTTCATTTAAAAGAAAAAAAAACAAACAAACCACACCAAAACCTAAGAATTATTCCTTTTTTCCTACTTGGAGGTGCAATGCCATACTGCTCTATCTAGCTGATAAATTCTTTAAACGGTGCAATAAAGAGGTGTGCTAGAACATGTGCAAGTCGGCGTTTTCACTGAAGAGTTCATCATCTGGCCCACAGAACTACCTTAAGGCAGGAAGTTAAGTTATATGAGGAGCAGCCCTCAGGCTGCTGCTCTTGTTCAAAGATGAGGCTGACCACGGACCAGGGACATTATTTATAATAGATGACACGTACGGCACAGCTGAGATCATGAATGTTCCTGTTGAGAAACTATGCACTGAATGCCACAGGGCATCAGAGGCAGGCAGTGTAACCTGTTTATACCCAAACTTTTAAAACTCGTCAACTATTATCAAACTGCAATCTCTGTCTTAAACAAGTTGTCTTACACCAGAGAGGAGGGCACAGCAATGGGAAGATGTTGGAAGAGGGGAAAAAGAGGAGAGGCTTTAAAACTAATTTTATCACCTTTAGCAATCTAGCCAGGAGAAGAGGAGCATATGCTGGCGCAGACGTTGCTGCTAAGCAGTGCCCCAGCACAGATGTGCACACTAGGAACCCTTGATTCACTGTTTTATGGCAAAGACACCGAAACTCCAAGCCTCGCTCCCATTTGCAAGGCAAAAAACACTTCCATACATCAGGCTTTAATGACTCTTTAGGTCTTCCGCCTCTGCCAGGTGCAAATGACTTTTCATGTAGGCCAGCAGCACACTTCCCCCTCTGACTTGTGGTTTTCTAGGGGGTTTGAAATGCCTTTTCCCCTTCTGGAGGGCCCAGTGATTTATTCCTCTTTTCAGCAGCACCACGCTGGTTCCGGGATGCGTTCTGGGGGTTTTTGGTTTGAGCACAGTCTGTTTCTAAGACTGCTGCTGCTGCGGTGTGTCAGGAGCTGCCCCGAGCTTTCTGATTTCTGAGAAAAAGCCTGAAGATGAATGAGGTTATAAGGAAGCATTGCTAACTGCTTTTGGAGCTCTATCAGCCCTGAGTTTAGCAGGGTAACGTATTCTTCCTTCCAGTGCCAGCCGTCGTATTTCAGCCTATCTCCTCAGAAGCCAACAGAGAGATACAACAGGCTGAACCAATTGAAGCTGTTGCGTGAGTGCGTCAGGTGGGCTGATACTTGATGAAAAATCTTTAAAGGAGTTGCCCATTTAATAATCATGCATTTTTTGGTGAACATTAAGCCCTCTATTGTTATGTTGAGCAATTACTCTTGGTTTAACACAATGGGGAGATCAGTGTCTTACACTGGAGGAAGCTTCCTACTTCTGTTCAGGATCCACAGCTCCAGAGTTAGATGCGAGTTTCTTCCAAAAAACGAGCAGGAGTTAGTCTTTTCAAAACATGGTCATGGCAACTCAGTGTGTAATATTTGCACAGGCTATAAGAAGACCAGTTTCAAATTTCCATTTGGCTTGCAGGGATTTGAAGTCCTACAGAGGTATTTTCTTCTGTTGGCAGTGGAGTGTTTGGCGGTGGTATACAAATAATTTTAGGTCTGGAAACTGGATGACCAAATTAATATCTTAGTGTGTTCAAACTAAGTGCCTGGCAGAGCTGCTGTTGCAGTTACATGACTTCCCAGACTGGAACTGACTTGTGCCTGGGGCAGGTGGGATCCATCTCAACCCGTTCAGATAGACATGTGCAAAGTTCCTCTTAAAACCTAAGTCCATGCACCTAATTGCAGCATTAGATCTCATAATGCTTTTAAAATCTGGTCCTTTATAGTCCTCACTTTACTTTTTCCGGTGTTTATCTTGAATGATCAGGTGTTAGACACATTGCTGTCAGCTGTGTGTAATTTCTGGATTTGATTCTGATGCTTTAACAGCCATTGCCAGGCAAGTGCTGCACAAAATTGCTGTGCAACTTTTTTATTATTAAATTCTAGGTGAATTCACATTTAAGGTGTTTGCACTCCCTTTTTGTCTGCTTTTCACGTACATCCTAGCAAATAAGTTTGGTTGCAGAAATGTTTGCAGGAGCAGTGAAATTTTAAGTGAGAATGAAAAATATTTGTGGAAAGCAGACTTTGTATATTTGTGGAAAGCAGACTTTGTATTCATCAGAAACCTTGCTGTAAGAAAGATCCTGCCTATCCAGGGAGTCGAAGTATGCTAGGTAGCCTTTAATTAAACTTGCTCGAATTTTGAAGATTCAACCATTTGCAAAAAAAACTAACAAATGGCATAGATAGCAAAGACTTTGGGGATCACTGGCTCTATCAGCTTGCCGTCTCCACATCATACTACAGTTCACTTTCTATGTTGGCTTAGAATCATAGAATCATAGAATCGTTAAGGTTGGAAGGGACCTTTAAGATCATCGAGTCCAACCATTAACCTAACCTGACAAAACCACTTCTAAACCATATCCCCAAGTACCACGTCTACCTACTCCAGGGATGGCGAATCCACCACCTCCCTGGGCAGCCTATTCCAATGCTGGAGCAGCCTATTCCAATGCTGGAAACCGTGTCAAAAGCTTTGCTAAAATCCAGGTAGATCACACCCACAGCTCTTCCCTCATCCACCAAGCGGGTCACCTTATTGTAGAAGGAGATCAGGTTTGTCAGGCGTGACCTGCCTTTCACAAACCCATGCCGACTGGGCCTGACCACCCTGTTCTCCTGCATGTGCTGTGTGATGGCACTGAGGATGATCTGTTCCATGACCTTCCCAGGCACTGAGCTCAGACTGACCGGCCTATAGTTCCCCGGGTCCCCCTTCCACCCATCCTGTGGATGGCTTAGTTCCATCTTAAGAGTGAGAAGGGTTTTGGTTCCTCGTGTTCCTGCTGGGAGGCTGCAGCCACATTTGAGAACAACTAATGGTCACTCTGGGGAGAGACAGACAAAAAACACAGGGGAGCACGTAGATGTTTTCAAAAACCAAATTTCTGCTCCCATCCTTGCTGTAACTCTTTACATATGGTGTCATTAGTGCATAGCACCTATAGTCAAGTCTTTTGAGATCTGATTCAGCCTGCCCCTGTTAACCAGGCCTGGTTAAATTTTTCTTCTAACACAATATCTGAGTTTGCTTCCCATGAACACTCATCTCTGTTTCCAATGAATTTGCTTTCAGCAGCTGTTTCTGCAGTTTAAGTCATTGGGCCCAGATTCTCGGTCACACTTTTTGCTGCTCGATCCTGGGCTGCTGCTGAGAGCGGCTGCCAGCAAACTGTGCAGTATAATAAAGTTCAGAGGATGCAAAAGATCAAAGGGGTCTGAAAAATGACTAACTGTTACTGCTACCTTTACCCAAGAGCTGGTGTTTGTCAGAGTGCAGCCGGCTGAATTTACACTGGATTATCTGAAAGACAAGGCTCTACTTAATAACAGTCATAGAAATAAATTCCTATTAATCACACCTAGTATATTCGTATGGTGAGACAGTCATCTGGATCTGAATTTAGTCTGAAGCATGTGTACTCTTCCATTTTTTTTAAACTTCAGGTTGTATTTCCACTAGCTTGTCCAGCTTGATAGCTTCAAATGTTTAATGTCCAATGATACAGTACACAACAGCACTTGTCTAATTTCCTGTATTGATTATTCAGATATCATTTTCATTGAGTCCAAAAAGGCAGGCAGAACATTTTACCCATTGCTGAGCAAAATTCTCCCTCTCCCAGTCTGCTGTTTCCTCTGTTTTCACTTACAAGGCTTTTCTTTATCATTGACAAAGGTAGATAAATTTGTTGTGGAATTCTGCACATTTTTATAAAAGTGACAAGTTCAGTACACAGAAAAAAAAGCAGAACCTTCTCCAGGCTCCAGACCTGAGACCGTCTCCTTTCCAGGGCTATCCAATTGTCCCAAGGTACTGCAGTTTATCAAACAATTTCCTCTTTATTCCTCATCAGTATCAGATGCAGGAAACCTGCCAGTGCTTTTTATCTTATTGGTTTAAATTAAAAAGTGGAGTTTCTCAAGATTGAATGGAAGATCCATTGAATGGTTCATATTAAAATGATGTTTTGGCAAAGAACACAAACATACCTAAGGATACTCGGTGTGTGCTTTCAGTCAAACGTTAAACTTTTGGCACAGCTGCTTCCACGTTGTTCTTTTATGCCATGATATGATAACACTACAATAATACTTAAATGCTGACACAACAGAAAACATTGCCAGTTTGGACTCCCAGGCATTGGCAAGCTTTTTGTTATATTTGCAACCTAGCACTCTCTGTGAGCTTCACAAAAATGTTCATCGCTTTCAATGGAGGTGGAGGAAAATGAAAGAAAGAAACAAATTGCTTTACAAAGTGTTGAGTTGGAGAGACTAAATATCACAACAAACGGAAGATCTGTAGCACGTCAGAACCTTTTTCTTTCTTCCTTTCCTTGAAAGCGTGAGGTTTTTCACTGGATATATCTCTATAGGTGCAATCCATTTCCATTCCACCATTATGTCATCTATAATTTAAATTTACGAGACAAAACTTTAGGCTTGCCAGGGGAGCAGCTGGAGCGCTCTATTCCCTTTGCCATAGAAAATGTAGATGTGCTGAATGTATTGTGTCTGACAAGCCCCATTGAAAGTGCTCCTATCTTTTCTGACAAATATCCATCAGCATGTAATATTTATTCTTCTGTTTTAGTTCCCCCTGCAAATAATTGACGGTCCCTCAGCAAGGGGTGGGTTTCCTGCTGAGGCAGCACCACATGTATGGCTTGCCCAAGCTCATATCAGATGCTCTGAAATGGAGGCTTTCATAGGGCTAATGGATAAAATGAATGAAGCAGATGCATTGAAAAGTAGGGAAACAGGTTTTTCTCCTCAAAACTGCATTTTTAGTTTTAGCATTGCTCCACAATGACACATTTATATGACATGTATTGCAGATAGGATGACTTTTCAGACTTTTTCACTTCTTGCATTTTATTGTCTAACCTACCCCTCGTTCTTTGCTATACAGTTGCACACTTTAAGTGTCCTTATGCTTCCAAGTTGAATTTTACTGATGTAGACAATATCCCTGATGTTGTCCTCTATTACCCCCTTAAACTAATATTTTCAGGGGTGACAAGGTATCATGTGGTTTTGGGTGGACAACAGGAGATATGTTATGGGACCCAATCTTCTGAAAATGTTACTTATTCCACCTTTGAAAACTGGATACCTCCCAGGAACGTCCTGGCTTGGTCACCCCAAATAGGAGCTGCTCCTGTCACTTTTGGCCAGTGAGGTGACTGAGGTGATTCACGAGGGCAGAAATATTCAGGATGGGGCCACACGTGATGGTGAAGCTGGTGCATCACTAGAGAGCACAGAAATATTCTTCCTCTTCCCAGGGAAAGATCAAAAAACGGCCAGTTGCTTTCTGATCCTGCCACAGTTACTGCAAGTCATGATGTAAACCACCGAAAGAGCACAGCTTGATTTTTCCGGTGCCAGAACTGTGTTTGCAGAGCTGGTAGCTTAAGAAATTTCTATTGCACAGAAGTTAATGTCCTTAGTGATTGTTTCTTTAAATGTAAGTGGCATTTTAATAAACACTGTAGGCATTTTAATAAACACTGTAATAAAAGTACTCAGTGCACTGCCAGTATGGCAATTACTGACTCTTTTGGGGACAAACCCTACGTTATTGTGCAGCAAATATTGCCAATAAGTGTCTTTTATGTGTCTACCTCTGTACTTAACCCACACAGGTAAATGTGTCCCTCGTAGCCATGGTGACAGTCCCTGCTTCCTTAGGTCATCATCTTCCTTTTAGCTCTGAAGGTCCCGCTAGGTGAGGTGTGTAAAAACGATGTCACGAGAATTAATTTTATGATTGTTATTTGTTTTACACTAGAGATCTCAGTGAAAAATCTTAACCTAGATTGCAACCCTCCTGTGCTAGCCCTGTGCAGCAGGCAAAGGCAATTCCCGGTCCCTACTAAAGAGAGAAGCACAACACCCCAGAAACCGTGGAAAATACATTTCCAAGGAAATAAGATGTGATGAGAAGAGGGGCACAATAACAAGGCTGTGAATAACATGATCATATTTACGTGCATTTTAAATCCGTGTCTGCATTTCTTTAAGGGTTGGTCATTGTTTTATTGTGCTGTTTTGTTTGTTCTAGAAGGATTCTGTCCACTTCTAGCCATTTTCAGGAGACAGTGCGGAAATAAATATGGAGTAATGTATAACATTTTTATTATGATATTAAATGTTTTTGCTATTAAAATTAAGTATAGAAACAAACTTGGCCAGACTTGGCTAAAATCTATAAAGAGTGGGGTTGAAGAAGTTTTGCCCCAATTGCTATTACAGTGAGATCAAACGTAAATAGTTGGATCTATAAAACAGTGCTCCAACTTAGAGCATAATGTTCTCCAGCCACCCCATTCAGGGCTTTTCATGCGCAGTGACCACTAATTAAGTTGAAAGGAAGGTGTTTCCTTTGTTTAATGTCGAGCGGGACAAGGTATCTTTGGGTCATTTTGTTTGTGACTCAAAACACTTTCAAGCATGTGGGCTCAATCCTTGTGTAGTTCAAAATAAAATGACCAGTGGCATTCAGCCACAGGAGAACACCTGAGGACACAGAGGATGGTCCTGACCATGAAGGACTCGAGAGCGAAAGTGTATTTAAGGGCAAGCTGTTTATAAGGATTAGTGGCCTCACAGAAACCTTTTCTACCATGACTGCAAAAAAAAAAAAAAAACAGGTAAAGTTTCTGAATAAATGTAACTTAGAGAAATACAGTGTTTTCTGAGTTTGGCAGAGAGATGTCAAATGTTCAGGAGGAGATGGCCTGGAAAAGGTGATGTCCCCAGGCAGAGTAATGAATTAAGACTTCCTTGTAATTTTTCCATTGCTGTTACAGAATGAACTGACTGCACTCTTCATGCTCAGGAACGAAAGTGGTCTTTTTCTGCACCAGCCCCAGACGTTCACATTCAGCTATTTCTTTTGTTATTGAGAAATGAAAAAGCAAAGCTTTTTCTGAACATATTCACAGTCAGTGCTGAGGCAGAAATGAGCTCTGTGATTTTTAGTGCTTTGGATATTAGGATAATTATCAGAAGCTAATGAGTTTTTAAAGGTTTCTAATGTGAACCTATGATTTTAGAACCCCTCTCCTGTCAGAATCTAACTAGGTTACAGACAACATGACATGATCTAAGGCCCATTTCTACTAATGACTAAAGCATGAAGGTACAGCCTCCTATGAATAACGCTCCTTTACGCCCATGACGGGGAGAAAGCTTTGGAAATCTGCAACACGAGGCTCATGCACTGTTGCAAAATAGTTTCAGAAGTCTGTGGGAACAAACAAGTTACAACAAACAAGTAATATCTACTCGTGCAATAAAATAGGCTTGTCAGCATTCAACAATGTTGAAAAGTATTGTTAGGGTGAGTAAAATTTGAGACAGGGAACAGGATGGTTTAAGTTGTCCGTCTTTTGAGAACCAGCGTGTGCTGATACTAAGTGAAATCTGTTACCATTTGGTGCCTTAATACACATGAAATGGGCCAGTGGGGTCAGTTCACTCCTTAGTGGACAAGTACAGGCATCGCAATGCGGTCTTCCTAAAATGAGGCAGCCTGGCTGGCAATCTCAGCAGGAGACAAAAGATAAAATGTGAATTACTCTCTGGTCCCTAGGTGTTTTTCTCCTAAACCACGGCTGAAGCACCCTGAGAGTGGCTGCAAATGGAAAGGTACACTGCTAGTGTCTTTTCGTAAAAGTGATTATGCATGCGACTTTGGTCTGGAGTGCTGTCAATTTTGTGCCTATTGAGAGTATGCTTTTTCACTACAAAAAAAAGGAAAAGGGAAAAAAAACCCCCTTAGGTAATGGAACAGTGAGAGTGGAGTCTCTTCCATTATCTCTTGAACATCTCTTGAATTTTACCACCTTTCATAACACTTGAGGAGTGTTGCCAGTTACAACTCAAAGGATACTTAATACTGTGCCTTGCTGGTATTCACCTTAATTACTGCACTGACAGTGTTTTTGTTAACCGTGAGTTATGAAATGACAAAATTAGAACCAACCCTCATCCTCTGTCACACTCACTAAACCACCAGAATAATAAAGTGCAGAATACCTTCCTGTGTCAGGTACCAGCATATGACTGCTCAAGCTCTGTTCATTTCCGTAGCAGCGCATATAACGTATGAAGTGAGAAGAACAGAGCAAATCAAAAACAAAATGTAAAAAAAAAAAAACAGGAAAGAAGTATCTTCTGCTCTGTGATAGTTTCACTTTTGAGGGGGGGAGGTCAAAGAAAGTGGTCAGCTAGAGTGATTGCTCACCAGATGTGTCACATATACACTCATTCTGCATCATTCATTTAAAAAAAAAAAAAAAAAAAAACAGAAGGGAAAATAAAAAGCTTTCTGCATAGAAATGTTCAAAACTCATCCAAGCTGAGTGTAACCTATATAGATCCATGTAATCTATCTATATTGGACTGAAGTTCTTTGGTGCTTTGAGACTCCATTATGTTGCATGTGGTTTCCATTCTCTTGTTTTTATAGCTTTTTGGAATTTATTTTAGATCTTTTGAGACCTCTAACCATTCCCTGGCTGGAAAGATGGGGTTTCAGACTGTTCGATTTGTTTCAGATCTTCTCATTTCTTGTAGCAATCCTTTGTGTGTTTAATTCAGTGTTAGACTTAATGTTCTTTGATTCCAAGCATTGCATCATTAACTAGCCTCGTTTTTCCTTTTGTGAGCATGTACTAGTCCTCTAGAAATAGTGTTATTTCTTAATAAAAGATAGTTTCAATTTTATTGGTTTTGTTCTTTCTGGTTTTATTGGGGAAAATTTTCCAAAATTTTAGTTATTTGATTGCATTGTTTTCAATTAGTTATGGTATGGTATGTTTCTCTGGCTCTGTTTTTTTTAAATGTGCATGGAGGGAGGGGAAGTATGGACCAACTCTTACAACCATAGGATTGCTTGGCAGCTTTTGTCAATACTTCCAATAGGAAATTTAATAGGATATGGAAAATAAACTGTCAGAATGAGACAGACCCTGCCATAGGCAGGACCCAGTTGTGGAAGTAAATTCATATAAAGTCTCACTGAAGTCACCAAAGCCAAATCAGAAATGGTGTGTAAAGAGATCAAACAAAGGCTTACCATCAGTTGTATTCTTTTGGGTTATTTGCTGATCTCTTGGGGATTCTAAGTTTGCATAACTCACACCAAAGAAATGAAAAGAGTTATTCCTGGAAGTAATGTAGAGATTTCTTTAACTTATTTAACTGTAACTTATGATCCGAGGGCTGGAGCCCCTTTGCTGGGAGGACAGGCTGAGAGAGTTGGGGTTTGTTCAGCCTGGAGAAGAGAAGGCTCCAGGGAGACCCTAGAGCCCCTTCCAGTGCCTGAAGGGACTACAGGAAAGCTGGGGAGGGACTCTTGATCAGGGAGTGGAGCAGTAGGATGAGGGGGAATGGTTTTAAACAGAAAGAGGGGAGATTTGGATTAGATATTAGAAAGAAATTCTTTACTCTGAAGGTGGTGAGACAGCGGTGGCCCAGGTTGCCCAGAGAAGATGTGGCTGCCCTATCCCTGGAGGTGTTCAAGGCCAGGTTGGACAGGGCTTGGAGCAACCTGGGCTGGGGGGAGGTGTCCCTGCCCGTGACAGGGGGGTTGAAACTGGACGAGCTTTAAGGTCCCTTCCAACCTAAACCGTTCTGTGATTCTATGATTATGTCTTACTATCTCCGAGTTTCATAGTTTTGGAATTTTTGTAATCATGTTTCCTTCTGCCAGGTCTGCTGGATTGTGAATTCAGACCTACTTTAGCTATCTTAAGCAACTGGATGAAAAGAAACTACATTTCAATAATGAGTGATGCCAATAACGTAGTGGCTAGGTTGCATCATTCACCTAAAACCTTTCTATCCCTATAATTTTCCTACTCTTGTGGTTGGAGGAATGAGCTGCTTTTTGTGTATATCAGTGGAAAATAACAGCAGCCCTCTTCCTTGCACAACTGCTCTAGCAAGTCCGGTACGTGACGCAGAGCCAGGTCTCTGCCCTTCCTTCTCCATTAGGATGACGTCCTCTATTCGCAGATGCAGCAACAGCCGTACCACCTTTCTGTATATGTCTCCTGAACCTAAGATTTCCAGCTAAGACACAGAGAGTTTTTCTCTTCTAAGTTACAGAGAAGGCGTAAGTATTTGCATTAGGAACTCATCCAAAGACTGGCGGGCTTGAACTGATGTAACTGGCTTTTTCTTTGACATCCGCCATTTTAGGTTTAAAGGCACAAAGCCAGCTGGCATTTAGCAGCTTATCACTGAGCAGCTGAGCTGTGGTAGAGATTCATGTTCTGTAACCCATGGCAATCCAAAATGAATCAGTTTTGCTTACTCACCAAAATGGGCCACACTTGAAATTCATTTGAGCTTCCCTAAAGCCATCTATGAATTCAGTAGGACATACTACAGGAACATGAACTGCTTCGTGACAACAGATATTTGCTGGGTCAGATCTACACTTGCTGCTTGTGCTAGAAAACTTTACCATGTAGCGCTAAGTATGGTGTTGTCTTGCTTTACATCCTCTTTCAGTGGAAATATTCTTTTTAAGCAGTGACTATGCATATTTATTTACACCTCATATTTGTGTTGTTTTACAAATCAGTGGAATATATAATCAGATACTTAATTGGGAGCGTGCACCACTGAACAGGAAGCCTGCAGTGATTTTGCGGATAGCCTGTATAGCGGTGCACTACATGACATGGATGACTGGGAATCAATGTTTCCATGTGGTGATCGCAGTGCCAAGTACACTAGTTAAACAAAAATTGCATGCTGAGACTGACCATTATACGGCAGATTTGAAATAAAGCATGAGCTTTCTGTTCATGAGATGAGGCATCGGTTTTCTATTAGCCAAGCGCACATCAGTGGCCATAAACAAACAAAGATGAGTCACTACAAATTAAGTGGAAAATATGAAAATGAAAGCTCTCCGCATCAGGCTGATTTCCTAAGGGTGAGATACTGGCCAGCCCCAGCAAGAGTTCTCTGAAGGGGGCAGGATGCATTCATCCTTCCAAATTCACACCCTTGCACGTTCCCATGGGACTCCCCCACAGCTGCAATACAGCAGACGTGGTGAAGACTGGGAAAGGCATTATTTTACGCCAGTGCAACTTCTGCTCCCATCGGTTTGCAAGGAAAAAGTTGATATTCTTGCCTTCCCTGTTTAATTTTGTATCTGCGAGCAAAGGACAAAACGTGCAATGTGATGTTGATGACTATCCAGGATATCCCATAATTAATAGCTGCCGCAGACACTACAATGAGGCTGCTTCTACGACACTGTCTAAAGATTCACTCGTTTTCTCGCTGCTGCTGTAATTTCAATGAGTTTCCACCTCAGGAGCTCCTGGATTTCAGCCATTTGCTCTCTCTGCTCATTTCAGTGCCTCCAGAGAGGGGGTGAACGACCCCTCTGGTTGGAAGCACTCCCCTGGGACCGCGGGGCCCTTCCACGGGAAACCGTTAGCATCATTCAATACTTTGGAGCACCGGTCCTGAAACAGCATGACTTATTGCCGTGTAAATGCCATACACACAAACTTGCTATTGCCTGCCACGCAAGACCACTCCGCGCTACCAACCCCCTTTTTCTTATTCACACATTCAGGAACCCATTTCCAAAAGTCAGTGCTCACTGTAATTATTTTCTTCAGGTTCTCCATTGTACTCTCTCGAAAATTGCTACCTATTTGTTCGCCTTCCTAACAGAGCAGAACAATTGGCCCAGGATCTGATAAAACAGCAATGACTGAGATTTTCCAGGGGCATGTTCTTGCCATGGTTTTATTTACCTAGTACCCTCTGTTTACATTCTGACTCCAACTTTATCTGCAGACACTGATATTTTTTTTGGTGGTGGTGGTGGTGAGGGTTTGGGGTTTTTTTACAGTGTCGCTTGCAAAGCAGCTCCTGGGACAGCAAGCCCTTGCGTGGTGTGCTCATCATGCATATATTTAGCACCCTAATCTCTGCAACCAGTGCTTGTTATACTTTTCTTGACGTTTTCTGGTATGCTTTCTGACATCTGCTTGCAAACTCCTGCAGCCTTTTCAGTCCTGATATGCACTTGTTTCATCTGATGTTGTTTTCATAGTCTTTAGATATGCAGATTCATTGCTTTCCTTCAAGTCTTGTCTGCTCAGTCGTACTGGGACAGTCAGTCCTAAAGGCTTTTTGTGTCGTTACTCACCCCCAAAATCTTTACAGAGCCTTTTGGAAACAATTTACTTCATTGGTATTTTAACATTAAGGCACTTTTCCTTAAAAATAAAACGAACAAAACAAACAAAGAAACAAAAAAAATCCCAAACAAACAAACAAAGCCAACAACGAACTGCAAATTATAAACTAACATCCTCTGAGGAGCTGTAAGGACACAAGATGTAAAGTCCTGTTTTCCTACATAAACCTGACAGTGTTATCGCATATTGTCAAAGTAGGAGGGATGGTAAAACACTCCTTTGCAATGTAAGTGGTTGGGTCAAGGTGGGTTTGTGTGTCCTGGGGCACTACTTGTTGTCAAAAAAGACCCTTTCAAACCATGGAAGACTCCAGCAAGTGTCATGATTTTCTGACATCACATGCATGAGATGTCCTTTTTCGCCTCCTTCCTCTCCCTATTGAAGGTATTTGAGCATTTTACAATTCTTCCCACCAGTATGCAGGTCTGTGCATCCTATGCACAGCAGCAAGACACAGCTTCTCTCTTTATCTGTATGTCTAAGCACAGTAATTATACGTGCAAGTATTAGGATGATAACGAGAAAAACCTTTGAGATTTTGGATAATTCTTCTCACGTGATTCTCAAATTGCACCGAAGTAGTAAAGCATCACATTCAGATAAACAATTCACAACAAATGTTTTGACAAATCTGTTGCCTTTTCAGTTTGAGATATATCTGTGAAGAGATTTTGCAGTTTTTCTCATTTGTTACTGAAAAGTGTTCAGCCATGATGTCTATAGAAGAAAAGCATCACCCCATGAATCGGTAAAGTACTGTTTGCTAAAACTGCTAATGCTTACAGTTCTCTCATTCACTGCCCACACTGTAGTTGCTCCTGCCTGTGTACCTTTTTGCAGAACAGGAGGACACGTTGCCTTTTTTGTCAACGTATGCATGATACAGGCATATATGTATGTGAGTTTCTCTGATGCTGCCTGCATGCCCATTTATGTAAATACATATTAATGAGCTAGCTTCCACCATTCATGCAAATCCCTAAAAGCCCATAAGCACACAAAACAGGCAGGGCCTGGAATAATAGCCCACTGAATTTCCTTTTTTTTATTAAAAAAAAAAAAAAGTCAAATACTAATAGATCTATACCATCATAAACCCTAAACCAGATTCTGTTCTCAGTTAGATGGGTCTCTGGTCACGTCACTGTAAATTTAGAGTGACACCACTCAGGTTAGTGCTAGCTAATAATATTTATAGAACAAATGAAAAACAATCGATAGTACTGTATTTTTAGTTATTTTGCTACATCAAATGGCCATAAAGCGTTTGGGAGCTGAGGTCAAATTATTCATATCCTCTCATCCTTAAATAAAAGAAGTAAGCAAGCTGCTACGAACTATTGTGAGGGAGTTATGTAATATGTTAATTAGACATCACTGTATTTTGCATCACCATGTTAACATACAAATTAAATTAACATAGCTCTGCAAGTTGTAATCCACTTCTGAACCCTGGATATCCTTTTTTTTCCCATTTTCTAGTATTGTTATTTGATATTGATCATGAAAAGCTTGCTGAAATAATCGGGGGAATTTTTAATTCAATTATATAATACCATATAGTTAAAATATTCTAATACATAATTATTTGCTGCATATCGTAAGTTAATATGTAACTGTGAAACATAATATTTCAATTATGCTTTTAACACCTGTGGTTAGGAAGGAATGAACCTTGTGTAGTCTGTAAAATTCACAGGCTTCTTCTTTCCCTTGAAAAATCTACCATCATCACCTCTTTTTTTGCTTAATCAGTTTACTTTCAGTAAATTTACAAAAAACTCATGTTCAGAGCTCGCGTTTGCTGTCTCTCAGCGGAATTCCTACCACCCACCCAGGGCAAATTCCTGGACCAGACGGTGCTGCAAACTAGATGACTTCAGGCAAGCGCTAAGGAGACTGACCTACTGGTTTTTGTTTTATCAGGAGTCATCTGAAAGCCCATGAATTCTTGACAGCCTCTTCTAAAGGGAACACATCTCCAGTAAAGCCTGTGTTATAGTCACACTTTGAAAATCGGTGTTCAAATGGGATCAAAATTAGGCAGAATGAGTTCATCTGTCTTTCTTGATTAGACTTCATTTTTTTTTTCCACAGACACCAAGAGAGAAGATCTCAATTTTAATGTAAGTTCAGCAACAATTTTATAGAATATCACGGAACCGAAAACTAATGATTTTTGAGGCATAAGACACAAAAGCATAAGCAATTGGGAGAAAGGGCATTGTGAAATGTGTAGTGATCTTGCAAGGTTTTCCTTTTCTCTGTATGCTTCTACACATCAGCAGCATTTTTAAATGAAAAAGCAGTACTTTCATCTTGTTCTTTCCCCATCCGAAATTACAAGTGATCTCTGAACTTGGTCTTATATTCTACGCAGGTAACTTTTGTCAATATTGGCCATACTGCTTTTTCTCTCCTCTTCAGAGATGTTTAAAAATCCTCATGATTTTTTTTTTTCAATAAGAAGAAAGAACTGACAGTTTTTTCTTATTTCACAATGGCAAATATTTTTACAGCATGAGAAAATATCTGTAAATGATGATAACTTCGGACCTTACTGTATTATTTTAGGGTAGAGGTGGTGGAGGCCAAAAGGAGAACTGATTTTCTACCGAAATTGATGTCTCCTTAGATCTGTAAACATTGAGCTAAAGTACTTGACTTCCTGAGGTGAAATAAGTTACTTCCAGCAGTTGCTAAGATATCATTAATAATCATACGTGCAATAAATAACAACATGCGAATTAGCTCCTAAGAGATATATGGCTGCAAATTGCAGCAACAAATCACCGCGTGTGTAAGAGAATGATCATTACTCCAGTGTGTACAAAAGCTGTTTTAACAACTGTATTCTTTATGGTGAAGCTCACCCTAATTAGCCTTTCAGATTCCCGAGGGAAACGTCTGCAGAGCATTTGACATTGTGATGTTTGATCTAGCGGCGGGGAAGAGAGGTTTGTTTCTAAACCTAGAAAGCACGGGGCCACGAGCTTAGCTTTCAATTAGGTCACTTCTATCAATGGGGTTGGGAAGCAAATAGTCCTTTCAGGAAAATAGTTTGGAAGTAAATGAATAATTAATCAGTTTGGTATATGTAAATGTTTCACAAGGTAGCTCTTTAGTGGCAGAAGCATCTTATTATGAGCTGCATGCGCCTAAGTACACATGTGTACGCAGTAAAAAAAATCACTGCTGTGTTTCTTTCTCTTCTGCTAGTTCTACACCAGTGAGGTTTTTCCCATCGACCTACCCTGCTAACAAGTGTTGGAATTTTTTAGGAAGCTGCTAAAATATTGCAGCAGGTCAGGTTTTGCTAACCCAGATACCAGGGAGGCAGATTTATGTTGGTGCTGATACAGAGCCATCCAGACTCTGCAAAGGTTCTGGGCTGGAATCAGTCAGGCAGTGAGGTGTCTGAGGGCTGGACACCCCAATGGCTAAATCGTAGGTGATTTGCTTCCTAAAGGAAGTCTGAAAACCGGTGTTGAATTTCTGAGCTTGCATGGGAAGTCCGAGGTGCTTTAAAAGGCGGCAGTCTATTACTTGGCATATGGTACAACCTGAGCAAACGGGCACACAAAAACTGGTACCTCTCCCATAGATAGCAGATTTGCATCAGGCTATTTCCAGGGCTGGCTCTTTTTGCAATGCACCAACCCGTTTACCAAATGGAAGGAAGACGGTGATGGTGGCAGGGAAGATGCCTGTGTGGTACGTGACAGCTGTTAGGGCATCACTCAGCAAGCAGGATGCCTGAGCTCACACTGGTATTTCCAGCGATCCGAGGAGAGCGGCCAAACAGCAGTCTTGGGAAGATGGGGTTAGAATATAAAAAAGGAACAGCTACTTTGTTTTCTTTTTTTTTTTTTTTTTGGAGAGAAAGAGAGAGAAAGACCTTTCCTACTGGCTCATTGAAATCGCAACGTGCCCTTTTCTTCTCATATGTTTTATAGAGAACCTAGAAACCTTTATGGAGCTATAGATTCTGCCATGATTGCAAGTTACCTGGTGTCCTTTTGTGGATTTAAGCCTGTATTTGATACCTATGTAGTATCCAGGGAATGGCTTCAGACAGCAGTGTTATTTGCTCAGGCATTCCAACTATAAAGCCTTGTACCTGGTGTTTGTGATTACCTTTGACTAAATAGATTTAAAAATCAAAAAGAAATAATTTGGTAAGACATGCACACATAAATAAGCACTTTTTTAAAAAGGAAGTATTAGATAGGTTTGCTGCTGTACTGCTAGCCTATTGCTTGTTACAGAATCATATTTCTCAGAGTAAAAAAAAAATACGTTTTCACTGCATGCCCCGACAGCTCCAGCTCTAATGAGAGCAGTTTTTAAAAATTCTTTCTAATAAGTTGACACCATGAAATGATGCTGAGAGCTTAGAAACTAAAGAAATACGGGGAAATCTGCTTTTGCTTCTTGTTTGAAACAACTCCTTATTGTGGAGAGAGAGGAATCATGTCATGGAAAACATTTGTTGCAGTTTAAGTTTGGCTACTATCCTAAACCACTCTTGTGATCAAATTGACCCAATTCCCACTTCCCACCCCTCACCCCAGACCCTGTCATCTTTTATATGTATTTATTTTTATAAACAGCTGATGCAAACTTTGAAAAAGGTGTAACGGGGATCGTATTTTCATATTCCAATGGAATACACTTCCCTTAAAAGGTGTGTGTTAAATGCCACAGCATACACAAATATGGGTTTTGTGCTTTTATTTTCACTGAAGGTGGAAACACCGTTGGTGTTTAGGCAGGGCTTATACGTTAGAGGAAAACTGATCTAACTGAAATGTAAGCATTGACTTTCTTTGCATAACAATTATGGACTCATTTAATACTTCTTTTTTTTGCCCTCTATTGTATTATGAATTGACACAGCAATATAGATTAAGTGGATCACTGACTGCTCTGGAGATGTAGTTTTGATCCTATCTTTAGTACAGTTTTCTGAAATACGTAATATATTTGCCCAGTGGAAATGTGATAACTTGAAAATTCATAAGTCTATTGTAGTGTAAGGCATAAATCCTGCTGTTGGGGAGGGACTTGTAGGTAGGCTTGAGAGAGTATCTGAGCTAAGGATTCGCTCCTGAGAGGGTCGGGTTGTAAGGCGCTGAATCAACAAGCACTTCAGCATGTGCATAAGTCCCTTTGAAGCCAGCCAGACTCAACACATACTTAAGTGCTTTGCTGAATAAAGGTGGGAACTAGTGTGTTTAGCTTTTAGCACATGCTCAAGCATTTTTTTCTAAACTGGGGCCCGAGTCACTTAAAAAAAAAAAAAAAAAATTACACACACATGCACTGGCACCACATGCTAGACAGTTTATGAAGAGTAAGTTTTTCCACAACAGAATCAGCAGGAACTATTATTAAACGCAGTCATGTCAATAACGCGTAGCGTGGATCTGTGAGCCAAGTGGAAAATAGCTCTTGTGCTCAGCGATCTGCTCTGACGGGAAAATGGGACTCCCCAACACCAAAGCAAAGTAGAGGCTACGGAGTGAAATTGGTAAGTGGAAAGGGTTACCAATAAAAATCCAGATGCTTTCTGGAGCATATGTGAGTATATATGAAGCTTGAAAGTGTGTTGATTACTTAAAAAAAAGAAAAAAGTTTTTTTTATTTTTTCCCTTCACTCGGCCCTTTTTAGTGATTGCTATTTTTCAAGGTATGCAAAGAAAACCTGAGGGGTTTTTTGCTAGTGTACAGGCCTCTGGGTAATGTCCTTGCTTGTCCTTTTCCTTGTTCTTTTATGTGTCAGCAATTATTGACCTCAACCTTCATTTTTGATGAGCTATATAAAATATTAATAAATGATGAGGAAAAAAATATGTTGTGGCGCATGATAAAATCACCTGTATTACAAATAAAATGTTCACTTCTGAGATCGCCAGCTATTTTTACTTTCAGTGTTTGAAGTGTTTAAACACAGCAGTGCTTTAAATTAAATGAACAAGAAAATCCATTAACAAATGGGGTTTTGTTAGACATGGATGAAAATGCTGGTTCCGTACTCAGGACTGGTAAAATATGAGTGGGGATAGTGTAAAGCTTTCTTTAGTGAAAAGTATAAAGAGAGCCTCTATGGTCTGTTTTTAAATAGAGGATCTGAGACAATAGAGAAAGTCAAAGGGAGAACTGAACTTTGCATTTTAGTAAACGTAACCCAGGGGATGGGACGAGACGATTATACAGAATATTCCTTTTTCAAGAGGAAAATTTTGCTTGTCCTTATTCCCTGTGTCACGCATCTGTTTTTCTAACAGAGGTAGCAGCATCTCTGCGAGGAATGCACCTTCTCCAGCACAGTACAATCACAGACCTGCAGCAGCTGAGTTTATCTGATCCTGCTGCTCTCTTTCTGCAAAATGTGTGTCAAAGAGAAAACCATCAGGCTGTCGATAAGACGATGTCTCGCAAAAAACCTGCAGTTTTCGCGCTACGGCAAGGCATCCTGCAGGATATGGATAGAGGCAAACAGTATTTGTTTCAGACTTGGTTTGTTCTTTGGAGATTTGAAAGCTTGATTTATTCATCAGATCTCAGGCTGACCCTTTGTCACAGCTCAGTCTAGGAGTCTGTTAAATACAAAAGGAAAGGAACGTGCATGATTATGACATTGGCAGTAGCCAAGCCAGAGGAGCCAGCAATAGTTGTCTGGGCTGGGACTGGGAGGCAGGGACGGCTGGAAGGCAGGCACAGAGCCGTGATGGTCCCTGGACATCCAGGTGCACGTTGCACCACTGTTGATTTGGGAGGCTAAGCCCACCGTCCTTACTGGAATCGCCCACCTACTTCACTGCTCGCTTCTTAGACTTCTCTTCTTGCACAGCAAGGCTGACAATGAACACCTTCCTCCTTAACCCGTGACCTCCAACTCAGACGGAGACATGCAGCAGTCATGAAACAAAAGGAAGGGTTTTTTTTTGTCTACATGAAGGAGGCACATATATACTCCGGTTAGGGCTACCTGGGGGAAAGAAGTCTTGGTGCTCTGTCCTTTCTCACTACGGGGGGGAGATAACACTTAGATGCACAGATGCTTCTCCCCACACTTTGCCCATCCCTCGTGGCTGGAGGCAGAGGGAGCCCCGGCAGGAGGAGACCTGTGGGACCCTCCTGGCCCTTCTTCACCGCAAAGATAGAACTGAGTGCATCTGGAAGGTCTACAAATTGATAATATTCTGCTGTTGCCAGGCAGCACCCGGCAAGGAAATTCCCCAAAGAGGGACAATCTGGGATGTTTACGCAGTCAGCATTTTGTGAGAACTTATGCCACAAGATAACACTGATTTAGGTGGATAATTGAGCTATACTGGTATAGGATATGTTATGAAAGAGAAGTTATTAGTCCTGTGTGTCTTTGAGGTTTCTCTCCATTTTTTTCAGAGGGGAAAGGAGCCTCTCTTTGAAAGGATGATGGAAACGGCGGAACCTGGTTTTGTGCAAATGGATCTCTGCAGCTGGGATGGACTGCACATCCCCGGCTCCAGCTGTGTGCAGCAGCGCAGCCCCTGCTCCATGCCAGGCTGAGACCCCGGTCATCCCCTCCACTGGCTCAAGCTCCTCTGCAATAAAGCCCCCGTGCGTGCCTCAGGAGAAAGCTCGGGTGCATTTCAGCCTGGGCAGGATGACTAAAGGATTGGGGTCTGGCAAAGGGCCACGCACGGAGCGGGAGTTAAACGCAGACGTTCCCCCTGAAAATCCATACACTTTCATTACGGATGTTTGCTGGCCGAAGTCGCTGAGTTGTCACTGGTTAAATTTGAGTGAATTAGTCTTTTCCTGAGATCACAAACTGTCTTGAAGTGTTTTATGTGGGCAAATGAGCAACACTATAGTCAACAAAGTAAAAAAAACCCAACAAATTAACACAGTGTGGCTAAGTTTAGGCACCTACATCCATATATAGTTTCCTAAAAATAAGTCTGGCTCTCAGAAGGTCATAATTTTTTGAGAACGAAGCTAGTAATTTAGGTAGCTAGATGTGAACTGAGGTGCCTGAGTTTAGCGAGTTGGGAAGTAACATTTTTGACTTAAAACCAAGCCCTTCTGCCTTTGGAGAATACATCCTTGCTGGAAATGCAAGAAATTCGTATGTACAGTGTTTTACAGACATGTTCTGTTCTTAATTTTTCCACAAAGAAACAATGATTTAAAAAAAAGAAAGAAGTCTGTGAGCTTTTTTAAAGTAGAAGATAATTAATGTAAATCAGTCCTTAGAAACAATACGGGCTTATTTTCACATTTGTTTAGGATTAAGCTGCTTCCACAAAATACTTCCACATGTATGCTAATTAGTTTTATAACAAAACCAACCATCCCACAATGAAGAGTGAAGACAAAAGTCTTATGAACCATGCCTTATTCAATCAACATTTATCTCCACGTTCCAGGCCAGCGGGGTCCCCTTCGGGGTTAGCTCCTGCTGAGCATCGTGGACTCCCACTGCTCAGCACCTGACCGAGTCAGAAGACCTCTGGGTGCCCGGGAGGGGATCATCAGCGTCCTTTAGGAGAAGAGCAGGTTGCTGGTGTGCAGGAGGTTGCGCGCATTCCTCCAGAGTGCTGCCGAGACACTAACTTTTGTTTCACGGTCCCAGCCATGCAGGAGCCAGAGTTGCAATAGGTTTATTCTTTGTCCCACTGTAGGGTTAGTAGCATGAATTCCTCTAGCTGATGCTTTTTCTTTTCTCAGTATCAAAAGCAAAGGCTTTTGTTTTAATACTGGTCCAAACCAACTGAGTGTCAATAGCACATTGATACAGTTATTGCCATGGGTAAATTGTATATTCTTACTTTTTTTTTTACTTGTTGTTTACTCCATTCCTGCTCCTGGAACCTGCGCTCTGAGGGATGATGGCTCCTTGTCTCAGCTGTGACTGAGTAGCTCTTGATGTATGTACTTATAAACACATTCAATCCTAATGCAATAACCTTCAGTTTTTGCTGGATTACTTTGTATATACCATAAATGAAGTCTATGTCATTCTAGGATGCCATTCTAATGTTTTGGTTGTGTATCTGAGTCTAAGGATGCAACCAAGAGAGGATTTGACGTCAAGGGGGTAGCAGAGCTGCGATAGCCCGGTGCAGCCTGAGTTGCTGGCTGCAGCAGAGAAGACACAGCAATAGCTTTGCTCCCTGTTCCTGCCTACACATGTGGCTCTGCCCGTGTAACTATTTGCGTCTCCACACTGTCAACTGGATCACTAAAATGACCAAGGTTAAAGATAGTCTCTCTTCTGGAGGGGTAATGAAAGGGAACTTTCTATCCAGCCTTGCCCATGAAGTCAGCACGTAATCTAACCGAGCTCTTGGAACTCTTGGAGCTTTTACAGTCCAGCCTGGTCTCGTGGCCACCCTCACAGGTGCACTTTTTCTTGTGTTCTTTGTATCTCCCCAAATTTCTGGTTACATCGCAACCTGAGTCCTGAGCACCCAACAGATGTGTTGCCATACTATCAGCGATGCAGATGAGGATTTTCTTTAGTAGAAACCAGAGCATGGGGTCAACTGGTGAGTGTATAGGTGTCACCTGCAGGTGGGCTACACACACTTACCAGGAGGAACAAGATCTAGCCTGGATGCTGTTTCCTCAGAAACTTTCCTTTGTTCTTTTGTAGCAACACGATTATTTAAAGGATCGAAGTCATACTTTAACAGAGTTTTCTTAGAGCCAGAATAAGCAAACAGACTATGGAAAAGAAACAGCAATAACTGCTTTTTTTTCGTGCAGTTTGGTATATCACACTCATGGGTCGCAAATTTAAGGCCATATCTGAGTCCTCTAACCACCTCCCACTGTCTGACATCTATGTCCAGCATGCATAGAGCATGATAATATTTTGGTATTTTGGTGGATGTCAGTAATTATTAAAGATCATGCCCCACAATTGCTGTATACAAAAATCATATTTTGGATGCAGATCAGGAATACATGACTTCTTTTCAGAGTGAAGAGTGATTCTGCCATATCAGACATCTGTCGATACTGCTATTTCTGAACTTCAGTAGATGCTGCATCACACAGCCACTATGTTTTTTGTTGTCAAAGCAATTTCTTCTGCAGTTCTTCAGCTGCCTCTCTGCTTTTGGTGCCTGATGCTCTTTACTGTCAGTGACTGGGTGGACATGTGTTATTTCCAGCCGTGCAGCCTCTCTGCCAGAAGCATGAGCAGCTTCTACAGAGCTGTTATGTTTTTTGATCTGCACGTAGATATGCTCTTAACGTCTCACAGAGACCTGGCTCTTGGGGTGGTTACAGCTTACCAGAGACAAATTTGGTACAAAATACCAAAGATTCCAAAGGTGAATGGAAAGTGTACTCCGGTTCACTTTTGCTCATTCAACATTGAAGGTTGTCCCAGGTGAAGGGTATCAATAATAACATACTAAGATCCTTGAGATTTATTCTGGGGTGAATCCAGCATGCACCCATTTCATGTAACTTGCCAGATCCAAAATTGAAGCTATTTATATCTAAAATGCATGGCTGGGAAATTTGCAAGATATTGAAAACAGTGTATTAACATCTGTGCTTTTTTGGGTGATAAGAGACTATAGACATGAAGGCTAGGGTCAAATAGATATTTAAATCATGGTACTTCCATCTTCAAAAGATCATACAGAGGATGTGAGAAGGAAGACAAAGGAGAAACCTCTCAAAGCTACCACAGACAATGGCAAGGTGTCAGTGCAGGGTGCAGGGGTGCATCTAAACAATAGGATACACTTGTGACTTCCCTGTATAACAAATAATGTTAGTGTAATTAAAATTATGTTCTTAACTGCACATACTTCTGTATGAAGCCTTTTCTCTTTCTGAAAGAAGAGCAGCTTTTGTTAGTGTACCTTAAGATGTTTCCAAAGCTGCATAAATCAGGGCAGATGGAGTCCAAACCTGAAGAAGGGGTAGGGAGAGAGGTACACAGCTGCACCCCTTTGTGTGAAGCTGTGTGGATGTACTTCTCCAGGCTGTGGGATTTGAGAAGGGGGGCAAAAACCATCNACAGGAGCAGGAGTGTTCCTCAGGGAGCTGTATGCATCCCAACACAGCACTCTCGTAGCATATACTACTATAGCAGTACAACTTCCCTGTATAAGCACCTCTGAGGCTGGAATGAACATTTCCTCTTGGTTTTCTCCTGGGAAAGTATCTGTCTTCTACTGGAAGAAAAAATGAGGTCTTCCACTGGATCAACATAACAAAAATGGATGAAGGATTTGCTTCATTCCACACAGGCAGAACTTCAACTGAATAAAGCAAATTTTTGCTTGACAAAAAAAAACCCAAACCAAACCAAAACAAAACCTGGCTCCTTCACTGTTTCCTGGGTTTTTTTGACAGGAATGGATTCTGCTTTCAGAGGATGAAAGCAATTCCACTGTCTAAGAATTTCAGAGTTACTCAAGGTGTAGATCTTTCTATCATGTCCTGCAGGATTTTTTTACTTTTTTTCTAAAGAATTAAATATTAGCATCAGTGCATAGGCTGATGTGATTCCATAGCACAACAGGAATCCCACTGCAGCTTGGAATAGTTTTTAATCTTCTACATGGTATTGGAAACAGCTGGATTAGGGCGGACACAACCTTGGAGGAGATCAGCCAAGCAAGGTTGTAAGGGTGCATTTTCAGAGCAACATGTAGTCATTTAGCCACGCGATTCCCATTAGTATAAATCACTAAATCACTATGCACCACTTTTAAATATAACCCCTAGAGTCACTTTCTTAAGGAACCTCAGGGAGTAGTTTCACAAAATAAGTCTGAAAACGCTTTATAGCACTAGCATTTGCCTTAGTCTACTCTGAAAGTGGTGTTCTTTGCACTACTGCACTTGATTAATTAGTTTAAAAGTCTTGTGTAGGTGTTTTGCACTCTGCCATTTATATTTGAAGTCATCAATCTAGGCTTCAAGTAAGACTTTAACAGAGAGGTGGAGTTACATATTTTTCTGTTTACCTTTATTCAGGATTGTACATTTCACAGCTTTCAGCTCTATGTCTGTGTGCATCGCTAATGAGCTGATGGATACTTGGACATCTTTCTGAATAGACCTAAGACAGCAAGTAAGGAAATATGAGTATTTAAAATGGAACGACCATTTTAATTTTTTCTCTGTTCTTAATAGTTAAAAAATCTAAATCTAAATCTTCTATTTCAAAGTAAACTGCTATCCACTTTTAAATAATAATACATTTAGCTGCTTGACACGTCAGCTGGAATGATTAAATTATGTAGCAGTAGAGATATCTCGGGAAGCAATGACAGGTGGTACAAACCTACCAACAGTAGTTTGAAATGGTGGAGGGGGGGAAGCATTTTCAAATGTCAAGGCAGCAGCAGCAGCCTCACTGTTTTCTTGTGAAATATGGTTTCTGGGTTATACACGTGTTTGCCATTCAATCATCACCTCTCATCTTTAATACACCCTTTTCAGATCTGTTGGGACTGAGAGGTGTGTGTTTGTAGATGTGCATGTGTATACACATAGGTAACTACACGTAAGGACAAAGTCATGCTCTTGCTTGTCTTTTTGTCGTTAGAAGGATGTTGGAGAGAAAGTGTGTTTGCAGGACATTGTGCTTAGCTTAGGCAGAAGCATGCTGAAAGAGGAAGGCCCCACCTGGAGTGAACACAAAACCCTGCTGAGAAGCACAACATGGTGTTTTTCATTTCAGATCAGCCTATGGAGAGAGAAGGACAGATGGAAACATCATAACTTCTGCACTTCTTTCCCTGAAAAAGCTGCATTTCAGGATTTGTTAGCTAATCCACCCCCCCTGCACATCTGAGAGTTCTTTCCTACAGTTTTAATGGGGCACTGCGGTCTAGGCTGTTTCAGTGGTAGGTCAGGATTGTGCTGAGAGTTCGAACCCCAGGAGAAGTAGTGTCTGCGCTCCTTCTTCCTCTTCTAACGCTGCTGTTGAAGGAGAGCTGAAAGCCATTTTTTTGTATTTTATTATTCCAGAAGCCATGTATATGTATGATCTGTTTGGAGCTCACCACTTGTTGAAAGAGGTCTCTCTCTATCTCTCAGTTACAGCAAGTCTGAGAAAACCATTCCCACTAAGTTGTTGAGATATTTGCAAGGAACAGCTCTTGAGTCACCCTGAACCCACTTAGTTAGATCCATCAAGCTGCAAAATCACTGAGGACTAGCCCTGGGTGGTGATGCTGGACGTACCCACTGCAACACTGCCTTTTACACCAATGCCTTTTAACAGGAAAGTCTCAGACAAAGAAATTGGGGTCAACCACATAAAAGACTTAACATTTAGATCTTGAAGCACCACTTATGCTCGCAGATGTTGTTGGATGTCTTTGCTGTTGACTCATCCCATAAAGTAGGCAAAACCCAGCAACGGAATGCTGCTGCGGGTGTCAGTCCAGATGAGGGCTGAGGGAGGATCAGAAGGTGCAAGCTGGAAGCAAACCTCCCTGCTACTTAATTGGATGTTTAGCAAAAGGCTTACATGTCTAAGTGCTTAAAGTACACTTCTGCTTCCTTCAGGGCCTGACTAACCTTTCTTGGCTGGCTGTTTGCTGGGTTTGGAGCCACCGAAAGGCATGCCCGACAGGCAGTTGGGTGTCTCACTGCTTTAGGCTGAACAGCTTGAAATGTCTCGTACAAATGCGTTTGGACTAATTTCTCCAGGAGATGAGAGTGATCCAAACTGGGTTTTCCATGCTCAGTATTAAACATTATAGTTTCCTTTTCAATGTGGAGCCTATTTTTGCATAACTTGATTTATCCAGCCTTGTGAATCACAGGGTTCTGAGAAGACCCTTGGTCCTTCTGGAATTGAAAAGTAATTATTCCATTTCTCTAATGGGACAGGAAGAGACAAGTCTGGTGATTCATTTCCTATACTCTTCACTGTTTTTTCTCCTCAGAGGTAAGGGTAGAACCACTCCTCCTTCCCCTCCGTGGCAGGTTCCACCTCAGTCTAACAAGCGTTCAGCAGTAGCGACCTCCTGAAGAAGCGGTCCCCATGAGAATTCCCTCTTTGCAGGAAGCCCACATGCTCTCATTAAAGCTCTAGATAAGACATACCCTCTGGATTCCTTTTCCCTATGAATCAAATTCAGCATCTGTGCAGCCTAAGAATGTTAATTCTGTAACCACGCGCTATCGCAAACAAACACTGTAACTTAATTTTTGATTGCTCATAGGGAATTAGAGAAAAACAAGAATTACCTCAGAAAGAGCAATGGGCTGTTATCCATGATTGTCCAAACCTTACACCTCCTTAATTTAATGTCTAAGTATGTTTTCCAATAAATATCAGACTGCTTTGATTTCTAACATTATTTTTAGAAATTGACAAAAACAAAAAGCTAACATGATTTTGCTCAAGACATAAAAAAGAGGAATTGGAGGAAAGAGTCCTTTAAGGAATTTTAAATGATTGGAAAGATCCCTGTCTACACGAGGAGAGAAAAATACTATTTCTCTGCAGTGCAAGTTACATATTGAGTAGTTTTCTTACACAGAAAATATCCATTAATCATGTCAGAATACCTCATTTAGTTTAGGTCTTTATGTCTAGCAAACCATTTAGGTTAAACTAAAGGTCTGTAAGCATCCTTTTTATGTTTGAGGGAATGCTGTGTTTCAAAGTCAGAAAAATCCATGATTTTTTTTAAAAAAAGCTTCACTTTTTTTTTTCCAAATTGATATTCCACAGTATTCCTTTTAAAAATAGGAAGCAGCAGAAACCATTTGCTGTTTTTGAAAGAAAATATGTTTTTTAGGCTCACTAGGCTCTGTGGTGTTCCACAGGCTGACCTGGCAAGGCTATGAAGAGCCTGGGATCTGGGAGGCATTGGAAACTTGGTGAAAGTCCTAAGGATTCAGGAGCCAGAACTTGAGAGCTCCCTTTTGGGCAGGCTGTTAGGAAGTGCAAAAAAAGCCACCAGCCTTCAAGATCAAGGTCTTGGTGGGTTGAAAGAAGGCCAGAATCTATTAACTCTTAGAATTACACAATTCAATTAAGCACATCACCAAGGAGTGAAACCAATGTGTTGGTAGGGAATCTGGGAGGAGGCTGTGATTAGTCTCCATAGATAAGAGTGGAGTAAGGTGAGTAGGTAGATCTACTGAAGCCAACAGAAGATTTTGGTATGTGTGTGAATAGGTGTAAACGTATTGTTAATTAATTTTGGTGGCAGATGGTGTCGAACTGTCAGAACAGTGAAGATCTGAAAGAGACTTTCAATGACATGCAAAGGGGTCAAAAAACTTTCTCCTACGTTGCAGAGCTCTGGTCCTAACTGTTTAATGGGACTCTAATACGGCAGGAGGGGGTAGACTTGATGAACTGCAATGAACTCGATGAACCTTGCCACCCTGTATTCAACAAACTATTTCAGTTTCTCCAAATCATCATTTTCCTGCAACGCCGTTGTCAGATTTCCAAGTTGCTGTACTTACATGACAACACTGTGGATGAGACTACAGGGTGATGACACCAGTCGGTAGAGGGTGTTCAGTAGATGGTACCATCTTCTCCACTGTAGGAGAACCTCACTGCAGAGTGAGGCAACTTGATGAAACCTTTCAGATATGATACTGGTCTTTATAAATGCTTCTACATACAGTCAGGTGGAAGTTGGTAGGGCTCGAGGTCTGAATAACATTGCAAGTAAGTATGCAAAAAAGGTAGGTTTGTCAAAATTCTCCCTCAAAAAGGGCAAAATTTAGCCATTCCAAAAGTTTCATTGGCATGATGTCTCTGTGCACAAACTGTAAGTGCTCTGTGTCACACAGTCCTAGGGACTTGATAAAGAGCACTGTCATTCCTTTCTGCCCATGTGGTTCAGTTTGCTTCAACTGGAAATAAGTACGTAGGACGAGGAAAAGAGAGCCGGAGACATCTTAACTTGGTTGTAGGTACAGCCTGGCTGGACACCCAGATCAAGAATTTGGAAAGTAATCCACAAAGCCCCACAGCTTACAGGCACCCAACAGGAATTTTGCATTTATTTTAGCAGGACATGGATTTCACTCTGGTATTTATAAAGTTGCGATGTACTAAATCTGTTCCCTCCCAGGGAAATTTAAGGGACAGTTGTAGTACCTTGGACCTTTCTCTGAAAATATTGCATCATCAATTTTATCGGCAATATGCCTTGAAAGAGCTTCTAACTCCTGTGCCAAAATAAGATCTTTCCTGGTGATTCCTTACTGGCAAGAATATGTTTCCTTTAATCTCTTGAGGGTTTTTTGTCTTTCGTCATATCAGGCAATGGAATTTATCTTATTTATTTGGTCATGATGTCACCTGGAATTTCTTGCTCTTTACCTAGGATTTCTAAGCTGTCAAAGTCTTTCCATATGTGAACATAACAAAAAAAAAAAATACAAGTGTGGAAAAAAATCTCAGTAAAGTAGTTTGAAAATAAAACCTGGGTTTATTTATGATATAGAACCAGCTCTGCGCTTTCTGTTTAAACTTTCAGAGGGAAACTTCCAAAGCTGAGGTGCTCTAGTTTGCCAGTCAAGCCCAGAGGGGATGTTTCACTTGAAATTATAAACCTAACAATATTGGAAATGCTGGAGGAGCCTTAACAATAACCTACCTAAATTGCTATTACATTCTCTAAAGTGTATTTCATTCTTTTAGAGTCTCTGTTTGAGAGACAGTGCAAAGAACTTTTCCATCATTTTATTTCCCTGTCCTCAATGCTTTGTCCTTCTCTGGAGTGCTCTGAAAATACTGGTCTTAAATGGAAGGGCACACCAAAGTGCCCCGTTAATCTTTCTGTTCAGTTTTTCTGTTATACCTTTTCGTCTCATCATAGTATCCCCAAATTTGACAGGCAGCACTGTTCAGGACTACCTAATGTTCTGTGGATATGCTTGCATTTGGAGCGACTCATACAAATTAAAGTTATTCTGGGAATATATTCAAGTAATCAATGACGACAAGCACTAATAGTTGCTGGAATGACACCAGTGCAACGCAAGTTACTTACGATCACAGTACTGGTGATTATTGGGTATTATGGGTAAACTAATGAAAAACAAATTTTGTATAAAAAAATCAGGATTGTGGTTAGGGTTTGAAAGTGTTTAGAACAAAGAGATATTTCTTTGTGTTGTGTAGACAATGCCCTGCTTTCCATGCATGAGCCTTGATTGGAGCCTTAAACCCTTGCCCAAAAAGCAGAAGTGGGACGACTCCCACTGAAGTCAGTGAAACTGATCTTATGGAGTGAAACACATGCTTAAATGTTCATTGGACACAGAACTTCCATGAGATTTGCACTGGGATTTTTTAAAATTTTTAGCTACCTGATAGACGCTTTTTGGGGTCATAGGGTTTTTGCCCCCAGTGTTAAATTCTTTAGGTTCTTAATCTGGCCATGAGCACTGCACTCTATCATGAAACAGTCACTTCCCTGATGCAGAAAAAGTCTAAGCAGCAATAAAAGGCAGAGAATACCATAAATACTAGTACGATGCTGTTTTATCCCTGCACCTGTCATGATGGCAGATGAAAAGCAATGTGTTCCGACGATGAGCACCTTTAAGAACCTGTCCATCTCTGCCTAGGGCAAACAAGCAGAACACCAAGTACAGACTGTGTCCCAGAGGTGACGGGCTGCAGCAGTGCATGACCACCTCGGCTGCCGCGCTGGACTGGTGAGCAGGAGGGGAAGGACTGCAGCTCTCATTGATCAAAGCCACCAATTATTTGTAATCAGCTGCCTATGCAAGACGAACAAGAAATGAGTCAGCCAATTTATCACTAGGTGGCTTGGAGGTTTCTTTGTTTCTCCTTTTGTGTGCGCTTTTTTATTCTTGGGAAATGTTCTGGTTTGGTAATATTCAATAAACCCGAAATTAGAAAATTAGAGACCTTTTTTTTTTTCAAAAAAACAACGCTGAGCCTGATCTGATGACACTTTTGTTTCCCTGAAGACAGCATGGAAGTATTATGCTCTATCCTAAATCAATTGATGTGTTATTTTTGGCAAGACCACTCACTTTTTTGCTAAGAATTAACTGTATCAGATGTTTCAGTAGCCTAGCAAATGAGTAATGGAAGAGTTAAAAAACTGGTTTTGTGCATCCTTTGATGTTAATCATGTTAACAACAAATGTTTGCTCATACTTGGTCTAGACCAAATCTTTATCTATAGAGTGTGTAGTTGAAATGAATGGGAAGGGTAATGGTATATTTGATGAATCCATTGGTTCTTTGTTTAGCTTTTGTATCCAGCCTTTTGAACAATTTAATGCAGGCTTGAGTCTTTAAATTATACTTTGAAGATATGAAGAGAGCTATCTGTCAGCCTGTGGTCACTGAGTCTTCCTGAGCGACACCTAATGATGCCCATGGGTCAGAGTACAACTGATCATAATTTTTTCCAGTAATTATTTTCTTGATGATTTTCTTGGTGAAGGATGTTGCTTTCACTGTGTTGAAACATTTTTAAAAGTGTTAATTTCAATGACATTTAGGATGAAAGAACACTGAAAGAGAGAATTGTGATAATGAACTGTTCTGGTTTGGCAGTCCCACGACTGATCATTTTGATTTTTCCTTTCAAACTGGTTTTGTTAAACATTCATTTTAATAAAATGTTTAATGTAGACTGAAACAATGAAAGACATAATGAAATACTCACAAAAGAAAAAAAATATCTCTATTGACCACAAGTACTTTTTCAAAATAAGCGTTTACAAAAGGTCTCTTAGAAATCTTGGTGGCCAATTAGACTAGTATGATTAATGGACAGTTTCTGAAACCAACAGCACAAAGGAGAATGATGTAGGTGATGTTTTGCTCCCACTCATAACGCAGGCCAAATGACTCGATAAATGCTGGCAGTGAGCATGGCTGAAGCAAGAAGCCACACAGGGCAGTAAACCTCCATGTAGCCATAAAATGGTTATAACCCTACAGGTGACATAAAATGTCAAGCTGGTTTCTTCTGCCACTGCTTGAGGAGGACCCTCTGTGTCGCCTCTGTCACTCTTTCTTCCATGTCACCAGTGATCTCAGGGGCAGCAGCTCAGGTCCTCCCACTGTCATCTCTTCTTTGCCTGTTGAACACCCTCAAGAGAACAGCCCTGTCCTGTGTTGGCTTCTCATCTGGGAGCGGCCAAATCCAGGGCTTTGCTTCTCAGGAGCAAGATGTTAACTCAGGGATCACCTACCTTAAACCTTCTATCCTGGTCAAGCAGCTGTTCTTCCACATTTAGCACACACCCAGAGCTCATGCCTTTGGATTTAAAGCAAGATGCTTCAGCTGTGCTGCTTCTGCACCACTTGTGTCTTTCAGGAAAAAATTTGCTTTGTGCTGGACTTACCGTATTTTTAGACTCGAAAGATTTTGAAATCATAGAACATTTAGATCATAAAATAGCAATTCCAGTGTCCACCCTACTTTGCAGCTCTTTTAATTGCAAGTGTTAGGTTAGCCCTCCATTGTTGGGAAGTTCTCACTTCTAATTCAAAACCATAACCCCATAGTTGATTTTCTGCTATTAGAAAAAGCAGATGGAAATGATACATCCTTATCTCATTGGCTTCCTGGTGTTTAATATTTTCCCTACCACTTAATTTTTGTCGGCAGGCTTTGGCATATTGATTAAGCCAACTGCCACATATTCATGCAGACAGCCTGCAAAAAATTACTTCTGAGATGAATACTGCACATTATGTATGTGCATTTAGTGCATGGAGAAGTTAAAATTGACCTCTGCATGTTCTGGTATCCTGGATCAAGCAGGGCTGTGAGATAAATGTCTCATTCAGTACCTCTTTGGTATACATTCACAATGCAGTATGTATTTATCAGTGGTCCCAGCCCTTTGCTGAGTCTTATGGTTGTTTCTGTGTCCAAGTTCTTCTCCTCAAATCTCCAGTAAGTCTCACTCTCCGATTTCCTGCTGCTTGCTCCTTATCAATGTGAGAAGCAGAGGAGCATCTGGTTGGGGGAAAAAAAAAAAGAGAGGTTGGTACTCTTGCTCTGTTTCTTTGGAACTGCATTAAAATGTTATAGCAGTATATGCATAATACGTTCCCTCAGATGATCTGCCAGTTATGTAAAGACTTATTTTGTAGAATAACAATTGTAAAGGGGTGCTGGCAATCTGGAGTTGAAGTAACTTTTGTAAAAATACCATACCTTATACTTAAGTAGCTGGAAAGTTTGAGGGAACTTTTTGTGCTGCAGTTTCCTCTTTGTTAACTAAGGACAATGATGATTCCTTATTCTTTATTGTTGCACAGCATTATACTGTGAAGCAATGCTATTTTTTTTTTCCTTATCCTGTAAATTGAAGGTAAAGGTTTGGCTTGTTTGCAAACATTTTGATACAGAATTTTGAATCCAACAAATAACAGTCTTTAGATACAAAACTGCTTAGACATCATGATGAAAGGCACCTTTGATATAAGATTTTTGAAATAATGCAGTCTGTAATTTTTTCCAGAGGATGAACTTGTATTTCCTGTTTCACAACACTATGGTTTGGAAACTGCCAGCTAGACAGACAGATTTATGTTGCTATTAGGTGTTTTAGTTTTCTGTGGCTTAATGGTATTATTTTTATTTTTTTCTTTAGGGAGGCACTTTATTGTTTTCTCTTGCATTTCCCATAAATGTGTGTACAGGTACTGACTCGAGAAAAATAATCAAGGACTTTAGGACGTGTTTGTTTTTTGTTTGAATTGACATTGATAGCTCCTTCTTTTTCTTGTCTTTTGTTATTTAAATAACATTTAGAGGTATTTGCTTAAGAGCAAATAGTCCCACTTTCAAAGTGGTAGAAGAATGGCATGCAGAGAAAAATTTTTCCCCTCACTTGAGCTCTAAATTCAACGGCCATCAGGACAGATTGTAACCAAAAATAAATACGGATTTCTCTTTTCTTAAAAGCTTAAATATTTTACCATACTAACTTTAAAAGAAAGCTGCGCAAACGTCTCTCTCTATGGTGTTAACCATCCTTGTGTTTTTACCAGATTTTATGTAAAATGGTGGGGACTTTTAACAGTACTTTCCACAAAATTTGCAAATTTGGGGCTGTCCTTATAGGCCACTCATGTGTGTGGACTTTATGCCTGCTGACAAAGACTATGCAGCCAGTGGAATTCTTCCCAACAGCTCCGGACTATCAGATTAAACCTGGCGGTAAACTGAGAAAAGCCAGCAGCAATGGTGAAAATGCATAAACCTTATAAACCAGAGAGTACTGCAGAAGAATAAATTCAGTGTCTGTATATTCACTGAATATGTCAAATTTTTGGTTTACTTGTGTCACCTGGGAGATCAAATTAGTACATGGGAGGTATTAATGTAGTGGGAAAGCAGATCATATTCTGTGGTTCGTCACAAGTCACTGCAGCCTTTGGAGTGCATCCCTGGATATTTCTGACTGACATCGGTTTTGCAATTAGTGACACAAACAAGGACACAGAAGCACTATGTCTGCAGGAGAGAGACTGTTTTTTTTTTACAAGTTCTGGTA
>VZSZ01001952.1:447269-467623 GCA_013398815.1 Ibidorhyncha struthersii | reverse complement strand
TGGTTAGACTACTTAGAAACTTCTCTTGCCCTGTTTCATTTTACATGCCTGGTTTTGCACCGTCTGCAGCGGCATGATTAATATTCCAGGCAGCATTTCATAAAATCTTTTTTGCTGCTTCTTTGTGCCTCGTGACTGACATCTCTTCACTTCAAGGGTGATTTTCCTATTGGCAAGATGAGGACGTGCCACACCAAGTATCACCTTCAGGAACAAGGAATATAAGTACTATAATGAGATGGGTCTTTGCAGAGCCTGTAATTGGTGACAAGGCATGGCAGCTTCGTATCAGACACAGATGTACAACACAGGGCTTATTAATGAGGCTGGAACATCACAGTCAAGAGTCTTCCAGTCACTACCAGTCAGAAGAATGTAATATATTCTGCATGTTGTTACTATGCCCAGTGCCTCTAATTTGCATCACAAAACCTTTAGGTAGGCCAATTCAAGCTAATCCAGGATGGGATCCTGCTTCCTCTTAGATGGATTATCAGCGCTGTGGCCTGCAATCCATCATTCCTGATCCCAGCTCTCGAAGGCAGCAGTAACAATCATCTCAACTTGCAGATCTGCTCATTTAATTGGGTTAGTTTAGTAACCCTCCTTGTATTAAAGTCAACTTGGAAAAAGATGTAATATTTTCAGTTATGAAGACCTAGAAACTGGCCGTAGTAAGATTTGATTGTAGATCAAGAAATAGGATTTTCATCATGTTAAGAAATCTTCATGGAAATATATGTGGAACAAATAATGAAATAAAATTATTAACAAAGAATTCTGCAAAGATGCCCGCAAAGCAATAAGGAATTTCATTGAAAATCGGTTACTTAAGTTGTTCTCTTTGGAAAAGGACTTTAATGATTTATTATTATTGGGCTTGTGTATTCTGGGTTTGTCTTTTGTGTGCTTTTAGTAGTTGTTGGGAAAACACACTGGTTTTTAAAACCACAAAAACCGTGCAAAGAAGTGGAATTTGGTTAGACAGATAAGATTTTTCCTACTTTTAAATAATAATAGATGACTGTTAAAATAATGTGGGTTTTTTTTGTTTCCAGAGGGACATTTTAAGAAGAAGGATTTCATGTAAAAAGGGGCATCCATCCTAAACATGCTGACCTTGTAAGTCACGTTGCTTTTCGTTTCTAGAAACAATCCTCCACGTATTACCTGGCATGAGCAAAGTTCTGTGGAAACTGTATTAGTATCATAAGGTTTGGTAAGAAAAAAGGGCAAAAGAAAGAAAATCTGATTCCAAAAAACCTTTTTGGTGTCAGTCATGAAAATCTTTATAAAGAGCTGTCCCTGCCTGAGCACAAACATTCCCAGAGCATGCCTCATAAGAAGTGTTGTCAATTATATTTAAAATGTTAAAATTTAAGTTTTGATTGAAAACACTGGGGTTTTTGTGTTGTCTTGTTTTCAAGAAGCTGTGTTGCTGAAGTGACACCACTTATGCCACAAGCAGAAGAGGAGCCCGCCAGGCAGCAAGCCACTGCATGAGTTTGAATTGCTAATAGTGGCTAAATAACACTGCAGGCTTAACCTACAAATTTCTCTTGCTTTGCTGACACCGGCCTTTCAGTCAGTAATTCAGAAGAATTACAGCTGATGCCAATGTTATTTGTTTGTGGACAGTTTCATGGATAAAGTATTGAACATCTTACTTTGTCTAAAACACAGATTCACTCAAAGAAGTAGATGATCTGCCTTTTCTTCCAATTTAGCTTTCATTTATCACTTTCCTTTGAGGCTAACATGTTCAGATTTAATACTTTTTTTTATGTGTTAATGATTAAAATAATGACTAGGGAACTCACAGTCCTTTAAGAGGCCAGATGTGGAAATGCACGTGGTAAATTCACATAATAAAAATCTCCTAGTGCTTCTACTGGAAGCCAACTTTTTACTTTTTCTGTCAGCGTCTTGGGGTTTCGCTTTGTTCTTCTGGTCATGGTTGTGTTCTTGTTGTCTGACTTCTCTTAGGTTTTTAGCTAATGCACGACCCTTATGCCCTGTAAACAGTTTTTAATACCCAGTCAATGGCAGAAGTGTAAAGTGTAGTGATCTAACGTTACTTGGAATTTCTCATAAATTTTTAGAACAAAATCTGATTATTTTAAATTGAAGTTTTCATTAAAAAATTTCTTAGCATTTTAATGAATTCCAATAGAACAGAATTATTATCTTTTACAGGGAAGAAGTAATCTCCTCTCACTTATCAAATGCACTAGAAATCTATCCATTGACTCCAAAGGACCTTGAGTAAAAAATTGTTATTTTTCAGGGCTAAACCCACACTGAATGTTTTTGGAGGAAATGTCAAAGGATATCATAGTTTATTTGTGAAGTCTTGTTGAAGTAAATGGCTTATGTGTAGCCTTTTAAATGTGGTTATTATTTTCACCTGTTTGAGCAGAGTTAGGGTAATACTCAGGTACCAATAAGAAGAGAGGGAACACAACCGCATCCTGCTGTAGCCAACACTATAGCCAGTGCCTTCAAAATTTTAAAGGCATTAATTACAGCTTGGTTTTTGCTTTTTTCATTATTCCTGAAGGCATTTGAAGGATGAGTTCTTCTCCATCATGTCGTATGGATATTGCATGAACAAAATGCAGATACATGTCAACCCCACAAAGAAATGAGCAGAGGGCTGTCAAGCCACCTGGTGTGAAGACCTGCGAGTCATGTCACAGGACAGGGAAGAGCCACTGACCCCCAAAGAGAGAAACAGAAGGGATAACTCCTTTGGGAAAAATGGTCTAGCTCTTCCTTGGACTGACCCGATAAACACTGCAGAAAAAAAAAGCAATGCAGCTATGAGATGAAACGATTGTGGTTTTGCTGGTGGGGTCTAAATTGGCCCACTCGGATATTTTACCATTATGACAAAAAGGTCCTGTAACAAAAGTTTTAAGTTCTTGGCAGCCCAAAGTGGAACTTGATTATCAACAGCAATCTTAACCTTGTTAAATAAGGACCACATTTATAAATGTGCTTATAACTGGGCAGTTTCTATAATGAAATAGCTGGCCAGGTTTTCAAAGCATATTAGCCCCCATCGTATTAGCCCAACAGGCTTAGCTCCTTTGTGAAAATCTGGCAGCCATTGCTGCTCTTCACTGCTTCTGAAAATCAGTGCCATGATTAAAGGGCCATCCGTCTTTTTCCTTTCTTTTCAGTTATAATTTGGAGTGGATTTTTTCTATTGTCTTGATTTTGTACTCCTTTTGGCATATCAATAACTGTTAACTGAATACTGGCTTTGTTTTAGAAGAGGATAAAACAGTCAGTGCCTTTTAGCTTTTCTGAGTCTGCTAGTGCACAATTGTTCAACTGTAAAGGCATACATTTTTCTTTGCTAAACAACTGCCTAATAACAGCTAGTAATTCACAAATTATGGGATAGGTTGTGATCTTGCAGTCTGTTTTGTAAGTATGGTCCTTTGTATTTCATCTGAGTCCCACAGAAGGTCAACATGGTTCTTACGAGGGTTTGCTTGTATAACTTCCAAGTGCAAAACAAACCCATGCATCCATAAGGGATTGGAATTATTGAAAAAATACTAATGTAAGAAGTTCCCTATTACTGTACTACCTTTATAGATCACTAGAATGCTTACAATGTTATACTCTGAGTAGTTTATGGGGTTTTTTTTTCTCATTTTTTTGCTACTCAGTAGTTATGACAGGACAACCAGACATTTTACTGGTTGTAGTTGCTCATTTAGGTGCCACTTATTTTTCTTACGTGAGGAGTTGGGCATGTACCATGGGAAACAGCTATGGTACCACAGCAGAAAATGTTTATGTTACTGACATCATGAATCTATTATTGACAATTTTAATTCGGGAGGTTTTTTAATACCTTATTACAAATTGACTCTTGGAGGAGATTTCATACAAAATGCAGAAACAATTTTTTGCTCTCGGCTTGACGTTTGCTTCTTGTTTGTCTCTGTTCATATTACAGTTCCACTTCTGAGCTTATGAACCCATCCAAAGGCCATTCATAGAGTATTTCACTCACTACAGTTCTATGAACAGAAGGTATTTGCTTGACTCATTTGGACCATAACCTTCCTTTCTCAGCCACATCATCCACCAACCAACCATTTATGCACGTTGGAAAACAGACTGTCCTATGAGAAAAGAACCCCTTCGCCAGCAATGCAGAAATGGACAGAAAACTAACTGTTTTAGGACAATTTGTGATATTTATTTTTTTTACGTTTGCTTCCCCTGCAACAATAGAAAAATAAACCATGGTAATCTGTAGATAGGAGAGGAAGAACCAGAAGAAACAAATTAAAATGTTGCAAGAATCATGTCCTGAATGCAAGTTTGAATGCCTAGACAGATGACCTCCAGAAGACTTTTCTGTTTTATTTATTTATGCTTTAGATGAATTGGAAGAAGGCCAATAACAAGATGCCACTTTTATATTGTTGTAGCTCTGCTCATGTCAAATTGTGCTTATGCAATTCTACCCAGTGTCTGCAACAGGCTAAAATGCAAAATATATAGCTTTGGCAATTAGGAGAGACAGAGTCTCACTTTCACTTTCTGTCATCCAGGACAGTTTTTAACATTTTTCTGCCTTGGTAACAGCAGTGACAGACCAGGTAGGACATGTCCTCTCCCAGAGTGGACTGCTCTGCATTTGACTGGTGAAAATGGCCCCTATAACTCTGCTGTGTTGAGGAAGCACTTTAAATACTGGATGGTTGAACAAAGGGCTTAAATTTCTTGAAAGAAAAGGAAGCTATTCAGTATTAAAATCAGAGAATATTCAATGTGGCAGGTTCCCAAACATTACTGGATCCTTGTGTAAAGTACTGAAAGTAAAAGTACTTTTATGGCTACTCCTGTAAAAGGCAATAAAAAGTGTTTCTATAAACACTTTTAATACATTAACATTTTAATACATTAACAGCAAAACAAGGACTAAGGAGACTCTCCATCCTTTATTGGAAGTGGGGGGAAACATAGTGACCAAGGATGAGAAAGAGGCTGAGATATTTAATGCTTTCTCTGCCTCAGCCTTTAATAGTAAGACCAGTTGTTCTCTAGGTACCCAACACCCTGAGCTGGATGGCAGGAATGGGGAGCAGAATGAACATAATACAAGAGGGAATGATTAGCAACCTGCTACACCACTTAGACTCACACAAGTCTATGGGGCGAGATGGAGTCCACCCCAGGGTACTGATGCAGCTGGCAGAAGTGTTCACCAAGCCACTTTCCATCATTTATCAGCAGTCCTGGCAAACCCCAGAGGTCCCAGCTGACTGGACAACAGCAAATGTGATGCCTATCTACAAGAAGGGCCACAAGGAGGATCTGAGGAACTACAGGCCTGCCAGTCTCACTTAAATGCCTGGGAAGGTTATGAAGCAGATCATCCTGAGTGTCATTACGAGGCACATGCAAGACAAACAGGCAATCAGGGCCAGTCAGCATGGGTTTATGGAAGGCAGGTCCTCCTTGACAAACCTGATCTCCTTCTGTGATAAGGTGATCTACTTAGTGGACAAGGGAAAGGCTGTGGATGCCATTTACCTAGACTTTAGTAAAGCTTTTGACACTGTTTCCCACAGCACTCTCCTGGAGAAACTGGCTGCTTATGGCTTGGATGGGCATATGCTTCACTGAGTAAAAGACTGGCTGGATGGCCATGCCCCAAAAGTTGTGGTGAATGGAGTGAAATCCAGCTGGCGGCTGGTAACAAGTGGTGTTCCCCAGGGACTGGTACTGGGGCCGGTTCTCTTTAATATCTTTATCCACGACCTGAATAAGGGGATTGAGTGTACCCTCAGTAAGTTTGCAAAGACAGCGAGTTGGGCGGGCGTGTCAACCTGTTTTACAGAGCGGTCTGGACAGGTCAGATCAATGGGCCAAGGTCAGTGGTATGAGGTTCAACAAGACCAAGTGCCGGGTCCTGAGCTTAGGTCACAACAACCCCACGCAGTGCTACAGGTTTGGGGAAGAGCGGCTGGAAAGTTGTCTGATGGAAAAGGATCTGAAGGTGTAGGCTGACAGAAGGCCAACAGCGTGCTGGTTTGTATCAGGAATAGCATGGTGAGCAGGACTGGGGAAGTGACCGTCCCCCTGTACTCGGCACTGGTGAGGTCCCACCTTGAATACTGTGTTCAGTTTTGGGTCCCTCGCAACAAGAAAGACATTGAGGTGCTGGAGTGTGTCCAGAGAAGGGCAACAAAGCTGGTGAGGGGTCTGGAGAACAAGTCTTAACGAGGAGTGGCTGAGGGAACTGGAGTTGTTCAGCCTGGAGAAGAGGAGGCCGAGGGGAGACCATATCGCTTTCTACAGCTCCCTGAAAGGAGGGTGTAGCAAGGGGGAGGTCAGTCTCTTTTCCCAAGTAACAGGTGATAGGACAAGGTGAAACGGCCTTAAGTTGCATCAGGGGAGGTTTAGAATGGGTATTAGGAAACATTTCTTCACCAAAGAGGTTGTTAAGCATTGGAACAGGCTGGAACAGTGGAATCACCATCCCTGAAAGGATTTAAAAGATGTGTAGCTGTGGTGCTAAAGGACATGGTTTAGTGGTAACTTGGCAGCCCTAAGTTAATAGTTGGACTCAATGATGTCTTCCAACCAAAATGATTCTATGATTCTATGAAACACCAGAAAGATGAGTTTCTTACACAGAAAGATGTCCCTTCCCAGGGACCACTTCTCTGTGTGTGTTGTATCTCATTTGGTGGCACCTAAGCCTTGTTGTCTACTCATCTTGGGAACTTAGCCGTGTAATACCAAGACAGCAGAATTCTCCTTTGAGGCCAGAAGTTGGATATTGCAATGCTTTAGCACTGAGACATTTGTATCTTGGAGTGGGGGGAGTGGGTGACATCTTTTTGGTTGCTTTTGAAACAAAATACAACCAAAACCAAGTCTTAAATCACATAGCCACTACTTGAAAGCAGATGAACCAAATCTTGTGAAATTCTCAGCTCTTGGCTGTTATACTAGGTTCTGAGATTTGATATAAAGGGTCTTCTGTCAACAAATTTATCACATCCATCACAGCATGTATCCAGGGGATTAGAACTTTGAATAAAATTTCCCCCCCCCCGGCCTTCTTCTATGCAAAGACACATTTTTGTGCCTTTTAAGGAATACAAATAAGATCAAGATAAGCAGTAAGAGGCAAAGTCAGGATGGAGCTTTGTCCATTTACGTGAGATAAAACTGTGATCTCAGTGTTTGGCCTGACAGTTACTGGAATTTCAGTGGAAGTTTTCCCACTTTTAACTAACAGTTATGGAAGAGTGGCTTAGATAGCTATACAGCTGTAAAGCTTTTAGATAAATTACAAATAATGTAGAATGAACTCAGGTTTCAAACTCTTACTGGATTGAGCAGAAGCTAATTAATGCTGGTTTTCTGGATGCACTCTTCTTCCTTTAAATTCTTCTTTCTATTTCCAGCACCTTAATCAAAAACTCTTGACATTCAAAACAAAGACTGCTGTGTAGACCTAGTGGTTCATATGAGATATTTGTACACATGGCAAACCTGAGGTACTGGTTTTCTTTGCTCTTGTTAGGTCCTGTAATTTCCTTCTCATGGTGGGTGAAGAAGCAGGGAGTGGGCAAGGTGGCAGGAGCTACTCAACACTGCTTCCAGAGTGGTTCTACTGCAAAAGGAAGGAGGGAATACAGAGAGGCAGCAGAGGTAAAGCATATACAGAAAAAAAAAAAATCTTGTTCTTCCTGCCTGCAGGAAAACCCCATAGATATGAAGACTAATAAACTCCATAATTCTTCTCAAGAATCAGCAATTGATGATTAGACCGCAGTAATTTCCCTCGATTAACCAAAGCTCGTGAAGCCCAGTTGCCTGTCCTACATAAAGCCACTTACTGGTCCTCCACCTTTTTAATGGTCTGTTTCTTCCTTTCCCTTGGAAACTTCAGATCCCATAAAAACTCCTTTGGAAAACAGCTGGGTTGTACTCTGTGTAATGAAGTTATTTTCCTAACTGTTCTTATTTCTTTCAGAACTATCCCAACCTTCTTGCATTTTGCATGACATAGAAGGTCTGCTGCAATATCTTTGGAGAAACTAGCAGCAGTGAGACCCCCTCAGCCCTAAACACCTTCAGGGTGAAGGTGGAGAGCAATTCCTCTCTGATGCCTCAGAGCACTCCACGTTTCCAAGGGAAAACAACAAAATCCCCAGAAAGGAATGATTTTGTTGTCCCTCCTCATTACTTAGTTCCACAATATTCCTGAATATGGGAGAAAAAGACTCCCTTGGACTATCCTAGCTGTGTCAGATGAACTGAACCTCAGGGTTTGCTGGATGACAACACTGTGCTTCTGAAGTCTCCTGCACCAGGGTCTGTTATTGAGATAGCTTTCAGCGTCATCGCATCATATCAGTTATAATTAGGAAGGTCTCACCCATCTCCTCTTCACAGGTCCAAACCCTTAGGAGATGGGCAAACTGTTTCTCACACTTGGTAGCAGCAAGCCAGGAGCAGGACTCCAATTAAATGGTGTTTTCAGAGAAGTTGAATTATAGGTCAGTGACTACCCTTGTGCAGCGGGTTTCTCTGAAAGAGCAAAAGTGAAACGACCTGTTCTCTGATGAAAATCCCATCAGTGACAAAGTTTTACTGTTCATCACAATCAGTTCAACAGATGAGGAAGATGGGTTTCTTAGTCTCTCTAGTCAGATTTCTCTGTCTAAGCACTGTCTTTTTGTAACCAGAAACCTGTTTAAAAGGCTATTTAATTCACTCCCATCTGCTAGCAGGTTTCTGAAAGAAGCTCATGTGATGAGAAGTAAGATGTGTATGAGAGAAAAAGTTTTGTGTCTGCAAACTAAAGACTGAAGAAAAGTTCAGATGACCAACTCAAAGAAAAGGAGTTTTGCTAGAAGCTGAAAAAAAGACTGAGGTGTTCTTGCTTGTTGCTAAACAAATTAGGGGCCAGAGTTGCTGTTTTAAGCTCAGACTTTCTCAGGACTATCTAAAGGCAAACTCAGGCAGCATTGTTTTACCCTTTTCAGAACTGACAGTATTACTGTCAGAAGCCATCCTGTCCTTCCAATATGATTGGAAACCCACATCTTAAATGGACTTCATTTTCTTCTGAAACTGAACTGCACATATCCAGCCTTCCCACAATATTTTCCTGATTTCCAAACCAACAGGAACTGCACAAGGTACCCCATCACAGATTGCTATGGTTTTGTGAGAAACTGATGTTGCTGTCTCTTACAAATGGATTAAAAAAAAATCTGAAATAAATTTTGAAACATGGGATTCACAAAGCTAAGACACATGCCTAAACATGGTTTAGCAGTTATAAATAATAAAAAAAAAAAACCTTTCCTGTCTTTTCGCCTATCCTCACCCTGAAGAAGAATCTTACAGATAAACTGAATTAATAAGTAAAGAACCTACTAAATGAGCAGAGGCGAGGTCCCACTGAACCCTGCCACACATAGGCAAAGTCTGTTCAGTTAGTCAAGCGCACTACCAGAGCTGGACATAGTTTAACCAGGCTTTGCACAGTTTAGTGCTGGTTCTTGGATCTATGAAAAAAAAATGGTATTTTTGTAGATTTTACCACCACTATGAAGCCATTTCTAAACACAGTGTGCTGGAGGAGAGATTTATGCCACAAACTCTACCTCCTTACATGTGTCGATCTATGGAGAGCCCCCCCTGCCCCAGCCTATTCTGTTCCCCTGTGCCATTTGTCAGGCAGGTACCTACACCGACAGAAAAGGGGTTTTATGACCGTTGGCAGGAAAACTCTTCTTATGAGAATATTCTGTATTTGGTCTGAAAGACTCTGTTGAGTTTGCTTACAGTGGCACAGTTATAGCAACAGAAACTTTGTAGGTTTGTGCTTTTCTTAGAGGCTGTGGGGTTTTTGCATTTCTTGAAATGTGCTATAATGTTCACGTTCTGGTTGTGCTAGAGAAGTGTGGACGTTTCTGCTAACCTTGATGAAAAGACTGCACCATCTTGAAGGTTGCTTGTACCTTGTGCCTCTAGCTTACCATGTAATTTTTCTGCAGTTTCTTAAGCTGCCCCTTTCATGCACATTTCAATGGTCTCACTTCATGCAATTTTGGTGGAGAACACAGTCTAACTCAACCGGGTCCTAGCAGCCAAGGAAGTTCACAGGTAATGTTGGAGACCATCTCTGCTCTGATCTTTTTTCCTCTATTAGCTTCTGTTTTAATGTCATGTGTAGTTTTCAAGCCATAAGAGTTTCATAAATATGTTACTATTCACACTCCTTAAAAAAAAAAATAGTCTCTAGCAAGATCAAATGTCAAATCAATGTTTAAAATATAGTATAATACTATTTGAACTAGTGTAAAGATGGAGGTAAACTTTAGGGTGGCACAAAGAAGCAGGGGCACAGGCTGGAATGAAAGCATCCCTATGTGTTTGAGGAGCCATGGGGGAAAATGCAGCAGCTTGTGAGCCGCACGTTCAGGACAGGGAAGCAGAGGGAGACCAAGTAGAGCTGTTGTACCAAGACCTTACCCAGAGGTATTTGCCAGCACCAATGAGTGAGCACAGAGCTGGGAGTAATAATACACCATACACTGTCCTTCTGGTGCACAGGAGGCAGACTGGAAGGGATAAGCTGGCCTAAGGTGCTCTCTCCGTAGGGTCAGTCTCCTGCGGCAAGAAGAGTGGCAAATTCATTAACAACAGTAATTAACTACAGCTTATCTAAAACCATTGCATTTGTCAAGAATTTGAAATCAGGTTAATTTTTAAGGATCTGCAATCCAGCCAGGTTCTAACATTCTTCCAACACTAGGTAAATCTTTCCCCTTCTTTTCTGGTGATTTGTGGGTCACTGTAGTTTCCCAAATCAAAGTTTATGGCCCTGGGGTTAAAAAAATGAGCTCTCTAAGAAATCTGGTTAACTATGGACACGCTGCTGTCTATACATCATCTATGATAACTTTAGAATTGTTGCTACATGAATATGCTGAATATGAAGACACATATTTTATTATGCTTTGCAAAACAGATAATTACTACCATACTTAGGAATGAAAGGCGAAGGAACAGCTATTAATGGTGTAATGATTTACAGCCCAGCTTTGCTTCCAGACAAGAAGACTCCAAAATTGCATGACTATTCATTAAAACTTGCAAGTTCATTAAAGACATGGTAAGATTTCTGTAAGTCTTATTGAAAGCCAGCGACTCCTAAGGTCCAAATTTCAATGGGAATTAGGTACATGAAAATCTTAGGCACTTCGTGACATCCCACAAAGGCCTGTATAGAAAACAGATAAATACTTCAGACAACAAAATGCATTTAAACAAACAAAAATGGCTCATAGCTGCTTAATGTCACTATGGGCTTTGCTGTTTAAACTAAAAATTCTTTCAGCCCCAATATTTCTGTGTGACACATCTCAAGATCAGCCCTGGATTTAGCACCTACCTGGGACCTGCCAGGTTTCTGAGGGGCTGTAGGGTCCACTTAGGCAGATGCTGACTATTTTGCAGCAAGGAGCCTTTAGATAAAAAGCAAGGAAGAGCATGTGAGAGCCAGGAACAGAATAGAAGACAGACTTGTCCTTTCTAATGAAGTTTTACTTTTTTGTCTTCTCTTACGTAGACAATCCTCAACAAGTAGACTTCAGGGTCTTCCGTCTATGGTGGAGGGACTGGAGCACCATTAAAAGATGGAAAAGAAGAAGGAGGATGGTGTCCCTGTGACTTCTTCACGTATGGATAAGGTTCTTACAACCAGAGACTGGTCTAAGAAGGAGGCAGCACCACCCACTCACTGCTGTGTCTTGAAAGTGCAAATGGCATTCAGCTCTTCCAAACACAAATATGGACGCTCTTGGCCTGTTTGTTGGCTGGATCTTGTGGCACCGCCTTAGCATGCAGAGATTTCATACCTGTTTAAAAGCGAGTAAGGCATCTTGTCACTATTAATTATGTGCTTTAGTACAGACATTTACTTCTGGCGTGTTTGAACAAATCCAGCTGTAAATACCTTAGGCCATGACTGTAAGGGTGATATGGGACTGACCAGCTGAGGTGTAGGATCTCCAGCAATGCCTATCCTCTTGTGACAGCACAGTTGTATACCTGGGTTTGGAGCTGACTGAGTATATTTGCACAATATGTTGTTTTGTCACAGTTGCACAATAGCTTGCTTAGACCTATCCAGGGCATTTTGCAGTGCACCCCGTTACGGACTCTGAACATAGGCTGCACAATATCTTAAGAGCTGCTGGCTATGTTACCTTTTGTCTTAAATGTTTTAATCAGATATTGCTGTAGGTGGTCACAGAAGATACTTCCTAAAGATTCCCTTCCTAAAACATAGGTCCAAGCATGTGTGTGTTTATTATTTTTATGGGAAGAGATGAGAAGGTGGGTCAGACCCAAATCAGACTGTACTTGCAGTGTCTTAAAGCAACTTCACCAGAGTCCCATACACTTGATTTCAGAAGGGCTTCTCCGAATCCACCAGCCTGGGGTTCTTGACGCAGCTCGTGTCCCCTAGTCACGTCTCTATCACTGCAGAACTAATCCGTGGTGTACCATATTTTTAAATCCAGTGGCTTGGGAATTTTCCTTGGGACTTCTGCAGGGCTCTCTCATCTTTGATGTTCTATCATTTTTTCCCCCTTATTTTACATATGTGTTAGAACAGAACTGGTTAGCCCAACACATTTATGTCATTAGCAGAGGGTTTGTTTTTTTATGATGAGTGATATCATGTAATTTAATTGCTGGATTTCATAAGTAGGGTTAGCGATCTCTTCCTACTCCAGATCAGTAGAGATACCACAAGGATTCCTATCATATGGTGCACTTAATTATGATAAATAAGCAGGGATAAATTAAGCCTATAAAAGGCCCAGATGGATATTATATTTGCATCGTGAATGCATGCTATGATGAAAATATGGCAGTTGGAGGGCTCCTTTGAAGCAGAGCTCTGGATCCACACTTAATCTGTATTGTAAAAAAGATGTGAACAGTAAATTCAGCAGTTCATGACAAGCATATTGGAAGATTTTGGCTTCAGCAAAGAACCTCATTTCAATTTGTGTAGAAGAGAATGGGGGTGGAAAGCTCAGGCATGAAAGGTCGGGTAGGTTTAGCTGGCGTGTAATTTTTTGGTCAGTTGCAATTGAGACTTGGGACTGAAAAAAACCAGACGCACTGGTGTTGTTCCAAAGTTCCAGGAAACCTACCTGATTTACAAGTGTATTTGTATTTGGACCAATTACGGAGTGCAGCCCCTACAATTGCTATGCAAGGTCAGGAAAGATGTGGTTCATGTTAATAGTATGACTCCACTGGGAAACCGGTGGTTTTACTCACTTCTGCTCATGAATAAATTACATTTTTTAAAAATTCATAGGAGACAACAAAATCATAGGAAAAACAGCTTTTGCATTTAGAAAGATAGCTTACTATTGGGAGCTGAACATTGCTGAACGTCTCTAAATCAAGTATAAAAATATCTTTTTACATCAGTTTTATTTATATAGAAAAGCAGAAATAGGCAGACAGTAAGAAGTCAAATTTAACATTTACACTGCAAGTCTAAGATAACAGAAGTTAATTTCATGTGCATTTAAGCCAACAGTGTCCAGTATTATGGAAAAACAATTGGAACACAATGGGAGAAGCATCTGTGACATATACGGTTTTTAAGAACAAATTTATTTGTGCAGCATTTGTTTCTTGATTTTTCAATTTGCTTTGTAGTACTGTTATATCAGTTACGTATTGATGTATTATCATCATTGTTATGTATTTCTCCCCTTACCATAAGGATTCATACGACTTTAAGTCACAAAAGAGAAAATTATTTTTTTGCAGCGTTTGTTGTTTAACTATATTTTAAAATGTTTTCTGAAGCACTGATTCTCTTTGCATTACCTCAACTTCCTTTTCCCAGAACAGTTCATCTTGGCTTCACCTTTTCTATCTGTTCCATGGGTTGGGGGAAGAAACTTCGCTAAATTTTGAACAAATAAGTATTCCACAACTGAATGGATTTTATGTGAAATCCATTTCAATAATTTAAGTGATTGATAGTGTGGTGAATTCTGAGACACAGAAGGATTACAGCCAGTTTATACAAATGCAAAGCAACTTTTAAAATGCCATTGCAAGCTTTATTTGGCTTGTACAGCTCCAAGGGTCCTCATAGCACAGTATGTTAGTAGATAAAAAAAAAAACCAAAATAAAACCCCAAAAAACGAAGACGTAAAGAAAAGAAAGAGAAAAAACTGTGATTTTTTGTGTACTAAACCAAAATGGAATTCAATAAAAGCTGAGATGATGGATAGGCTTGTGTTCTTGGACTTTACTGGGGCTTAACTGTAAAATGTGCATCAAATCAGACAGCAAGCTCAAAAGGATAGGGGTCTACATATCCCTATATGTGGCACTCACGTCAGAGACCCATATTCATGTTCTTTCCCCCATGTATAGCTATGATTTTTATATCAAATGGGATAGATAGAGAATAGTCTGAGAAAATTTTTCCTCTAAATATCCAGTAACTTGGTATTCCAAACTATTTCCTGGAGAAATTTTATATGACAATTTCTTTTGTTCATAGAATGGAGGGAAGACAATACCAGAACTTGCTTTTATAGTATATTTTTGAGGAAGAGGCAGTTTACTTGCCGTTAGAACCCAATGGTACTGATGAATGATGAGCAAAGGTGGGACCCAGAATTAGGCTTCAGACCCTCTGGCAGACAAGGTTCCTCTCTGGTCCTCGCTCAACGCTTCCTTGCAATGAACTAAGATGCTTTTCAACTTAGGAAGTTGGGCTGCTTGTCTCACTGTTGAACTCTTTCTTAGGCATCTTATACAGTATCTGGGATCCCAGCTGGATCCTGTGAAATCTATGAGGTGGCAAGACTTTGAGGTTTCCAGCATTTAAGTCCACCTCATTTGCAAACCGAACCCTGCATATTCTGTGATGACCAGTTTCTGTGCTTGTAGAAACCACTCCTCTATTTCTGTCTATGGAAACTCTGTCTCCGCTGAATCTTTCTCTACAGAGGTTTTATTTTGTTTTGCTTTGTCCACTTCATGCCTCTCTGAGTTCTAAATTTTCCCACAGTCTTCTGAACTTAAAGAAATGAGATAGGTCAATTACCTCTCTCAAATTTTCTTTAGGCAACGCTTAACCAGTCATTTCATTTAGCATCCCTGCTGTTTTATCCAGATATAGAAGCAATCTAAAGAGTTTGCATGTGCCATGTAGTGGTCAATTTAAGGACTATAGCAGAGGTACATGCCACCTTTACACGTATACAGTCTTCCTGCCCATTGGTTCATTAGCTTTCAGTTACCAATATTACTGTTTCATGAGACTCTTCTTACTTAGACGTTTCATGGGTTCAAACTGACATCACAGTAGGAATTAATTCAGCAAAAGGCAGTGTGGGTTCGCTGGCACGTTTCCTACTTATCTGGATAGTGCAAAAATTATGATGAATTTTGTTGTGGTAGTGATCTTCTCTGCCCAGACTGGAGTTTAGAGGCAAAAACTGCACGTGACATTTCTTCTATTTGTACCTGTCAACACAACTTGAACGGCTCTTGGTGCAGGGTGAGAAATCAGACTGTTGATTTTGGGCAGGCACATTCAAGGACAAATATAAGAAAAGCATACAGAGATGTTACATGGTTTTTAAGAAGCCATGGAAAGACATTTTGATGTTCACTACAGTTAAGCAGTGTAAATTCGTTTGGTTTCATGAATAAACTATATTTGGCTTGTACCTGAATTTTTCATGAATTGTTAGTGTATTTTATCAAGCTGTTGAAAGAGTATTGCTTCCATCAGTTCTGTGTCTGTTCTGCAAAACAAGGTAAATAATTGATTTTTTTTCTCCTTACTCGAAAAAGGATTGCACAATGCTAAACAGGAATAAACAAACAACAAAACTTTTAAGAACTTGCATCACCAAAGAAAGAAACACAAACTCCTGCCTGCAGCTCATGTTGCTACACCAGGAATATCTCCTAATAGATACAGAGTGTACAAGGGAAAAAGCGTTAGTGATGGTCTTGCTTATATCAGCTCAAATGAAACGGCTATACCAACAAAAGCACTATCTTGCTCATAAAATCTTGTCTGCAGTAGAGATGTTGCTAGAAAAGAAATGCTGCAAAAAAAAACTCCAAACAGAAAAATTACACTCTTAGCTGACATTCCTATATGAGCAAAAGTTTGCAGCAGCTCCTGGCTCTTATTTCTAGTTGCTCCTTAGGAAGCCCAAGGTCTTATGCTGGAAGATAACCCAGAGAACTGTTAATGACTCCAATTAAGAGGTGTGAATATCATTTACACCTATCTGTTCCCTTTTAGCAAGAAAGACTACAGCCAGAAACACACAGAGTATAATCCTACAGAGAGCATTTCAAACAGAAAAGGTTGAATTTATTTGAATCATACAACTCCTCAGTCTGAAAAGGAAAAAGAAAAAAAAAAAGAAAAAGATATGTAGAGTATTTTAGAGGGACAAAAATAATAGTTCTCCTGCTGTGTGTTCTCACTTTGAAACAAATGGAAAAAACCAAGACAATGATTAAATAAAGCTCCAGAATATTGAAAATATTCTTTAGAAAAATACGTAAATACAAACAATATGTGATTTAGAAATGTGAGCCAAAAATATGTTTAAAAAAATAGACTTGCAGATTTTTCATTTATTGCTAGCAGGCACTGGTTACAAATTTTCAAATTATGAAATTCTGCTTCAAGTTTGCACCTGCAAATGAAAATATTTCTTGTTTAAAGCCACTCATTGCCTTCCAGTGTAATGGATAAATACAAATTAATCCATTTTTCCAAAATACTAGCATTTCTTCAGGACCTCTTCAAAGTGCTTCCAAGTAAACACAGGGCTGTAACCAGATTCCAGTTACGCATAATGTCAGTTGCCTAAACTTGGTATTCTTTTTTTATTGGAAAGGTGTGTATACCAGAGAGGTCATCCATCCCATGGACTGTGTGATCTAGTGTCCAATGTGCCGACCAGTATCTTACTGTCTCTTCTGTCCTTCTGGCCCGATCTTTATTCTCCATGAAGCTCTATGAAGAGGCTGCAGTTCCCTCTCTGTTCTGAGTTGGTACAGCAGCTACCACAGGTATGGGCGTCCATGAGTGAATTCCTAGGCAGCAAGGTAACCAGGGTAAGTTATTACACAGCTTCTGTCTTAACTGATATCTTCAGATTAACCCCCAATGCATCCCTTTTGGATAGGTTGGTGCACTTTCATTAGGAGACAGCTTCCATACATGAGCCAACTCAATGTTGTCATCACTCTAAGCAGTCTTGTATATGCTGAATATACTGTCAAAGACAGGGGAAAACAGTGAACTGGCTAGGACATCAGGAGTAATGGGGAGAAGCAGGGCATGGCAGTGGTCATTTATCAACAATGGCCATTTAGCAAAATCTTGTGCTTTTTTCTCGCATCCCTGCTCTGACTTTTTAGAAAAAGTGATTCTCTCTGTTGTGTCCAGCGCATCGTTTGGGTTTCACAAGTGTGCTGGCCTCAGAGGTGATTCCTCTCAAAATACGCAGAGGCTACCTGGTTAGAACAGAGCTTGTGCAAACATTTTGCTGAATTTTTTCCTTGCAAANAAAAAAAAAGAAAAATCCAGAAAACCCAAATAAAACAAAGCGAGCCCAAATATAAACCCCTCTGTTTTGCTTTAAATACATTTTTTTTAGTACAGGTTTAAAAATTACCACCTTGATATGTGTCCTGGTTTGAGGTAAAACAGGACCAATTTTGTTCAGTAACGTTGTGTCTTAGCTGGGCCTCTTCTAACTGCTGAAATTAACAGCACAGTGTGCAGACAATGATCACTCTCTCAGAGTGATCAGACCAATGTTTGTAGCTGATGCCCAGACGTGGTATGCGGAGAGGCTCTCGCTTATACTTATTGCTCTGACACCCGAGGGCAGCTCACTTTGNCTCTCTCACTCTCTCTTTCTTCACTTCAACCATCTGCTTTTGGTCCCGATCCTAAATGCAGATCCGGAATCCAGTTCCCGTCCGTCACTGAGTCCAGCCTGGGACTGCCCCAGTGCCAGCCGGTGTCGTGATTGTCATCTTGGGAGCTCGATACGGTTTTGTATATATTTCATTATTTCCTTTTTATTGTATTATTAATATCTCATTAAAGTAGTTTAGTTCCTTCTAAACTCATAAATCTCTTTTTCCCTCCTCTTTCTCTCTCTTTGAGGAGTGGTAGAGGGGAGCATCTGTCGGTCCCATCTGGGGTCCCCCACGTCCCCAGTGGCCGATTTGGCCTAAACCACGACAATATGTATGTAAAATTAATAATAAGAAGAACATTTTCCTGACACCCTCATTTGGGTAATAAAGACACCTAAATCAAGCAGCTGAGCAGGAGCAAAGACAAACTGTTTGCCACTGTGAGAGTGTGGGATAAAGAAGTCCATGGCAGCTAGAATTGGTCCTATATCCACCTTTGTTTAGGATGTGAGTCTATTACAGGCAAACATTGCACAACAGCCTACTGTGCTTGCCTTACAGCCTATTGTAATTTTCTGTTTGGGTGATTCTGTGCTGCTGATGAAAAGGCTTTGCTTCTTAAAAGAGAGGCTTTTATTTTTTAAGCCTGATTGTCTAGTACTTTGCTTCTGTGTTTGGGGCAGAGACAGGTACAAAAAGCCTTGATGCCATTTGTATTACCCTTAATTTGAATTTCCCACCCTCTGCTTTAAATTTAAGCAGCCTGAAGGCTGCTCTAAGTAATGTTTTGCTTTCCACATCATTTGATTGAGCTCCTGAAGCAGACTAGCTGTAAGCCTGATCTGATCTGCCCACTTGCAAGTCTTAGGATAGGGTAGGTAAAGTGCTCATTCCCCAGCTCTGCAGGAACTTCGTGAGTGAGGAATGAACTCGTTTCTGCCCACAAACCTTGACATCTTGTAAGTGAACCTTAAAAGCATTTTAATGAAACTGAGATTCAGCAAACTTGTTCATTAGAAAATACAATCATACCTCTTGTTTTTGATGTGTATGAGTAAGATTTCCTATTTCCACTCAGGCTACCAAAGGCAATGACTCATAGTGGTATTATTTCTGTTTAGAAAGTCAGGATATAGTGCTTATCACTGGTACATCACTTTAAAATGACTGAATTGGTAGTATTACCCTCATTTCACAAGATATTTGAGGCATGGGCATATCAAATTACTTATCCAAGGTCATACAGTATTTCAGTGGTAGTACATAGAGATTGATACTTCTTCTGCTTACAAGGCATTTAATATTTTAGGCTTGACTGTATCCTGTACTGCATATTTGCAGAAGAGGCATAGGACAAAATGATTCTACGGCAAGAATGCTTCTAGGAGAACTCACCAGTGTTTAGCAAATATGCTGTCACCGCCTTGTGTGGATGCAGCGAGTTACCTCCTCATTTTCTGGTACTTGCTCAGTCATGGAGCAGGGGAATACGTGGAGCTTTCAGCAAAGGAGTAGGCGAATCCCAGCTGCGATGCCTTATGTTTTCTTGGGAATGCTGGGAAAACAGTACATGTATTTCTCTGAAGACAAGGTCTGCCCCCTATATAGCCACCAGAGAGCTTGGGGACAAGTCCCTATGACATTTTTTGACTGACTTGGATGGCTCCGACTTGAGTGTTATAATGCTTAGAAAGCTGCTGTTTCAAAGAACCTTCTTCAATTTTTTTGTTTCCCCCCACCATCCATGTAAAGAGCTGAGTACTTGTGAAGAGCAAATTAAAAAGCCCGCCAGATGAATAGAAAACTACAGAAGAAAAAAGGACGGATGAACCCTTCTCTCTTGTATGAATACCCTGGCAACATATATAGTCTTCCTGTTCCTCTGCCACCATCACTCTTGCAATCTTGGCTGCACAAGTTCCCCTGCTTAAATAGGAGAAGGTTTAAATATTGGGTTTTTTTTTCCACATAGACTGTTACAAATGTTTGCTGTTAAGGTTATATCATCATCTGACAATGAAGAAGGTGAGATGGAATTTTCTCAGCCTGAGAAAAGCCTACATTTCAGTTGTTTTATTTAGGTCGTGACTGCTCTAAACATGATTCTCTTTTGCAAAGTGTGTGGAAACATCTTTCCATGTGCTCCATTTATGTGTGAAAATCAGCCTGAATGCTGTTTTTTGGTCTGAATTCATTGTTCTTAGTGTGCAGCGTGAATACTCAAAATCCAAAGTCTGGCAATTTGGGGATTTAAACTGAGTTTAAACATCTTTCTCTGTGGGTCCAGTTCAAAAGAGGACTTTCTGGGAATTTGGTCTCTAAATGG
>VZSZ01001952.1:414711-444296 GCA_013398815.1 Ibidorhyncha struthersii | reverse complement strand
CGAGAAACATCCAAAAAAAAAAAAAAAAAAAAAAATAAAGAGGAGTTTTGAGCCAATTGGGTCAGGCCCATACCTACACTTATAGCAACACTTCCACAGTTGGATTGGATACCAGCAAATGTTGAATAAAGGGGTAAAGATAATAGAACAGTATGGTCTTTAGCAAAACCATAAGGCGAGCCCTACCATTTCAGTCATAATTTAAGAGTTAAACCTGACAGTTTCTGGAGCTGTAAAAATGCTTAGTTGCCTTGTGCTTTCTGTTGACCAAGATATTATCCATTTGGCAGAGGATTTCATCAAGCTTTTCAGAGTAATGACCTGGAAGATTTTGTGATCCAAGAAGATGTGAGACAGAAAGAAATCATTGCCAAATTACAGATTGGGCATCCAGTTATGAGAACATTTTTACATCTTCTGAAAAGTCCTAAAGTGCTTGGATCTACATGCTGCTTCCTGCAGACAAACTCATAAAGCTTGGCAAAAAATCTGCAAAGAGTCTGATATTCCAGACTGAGTGTTTTGGAGACAAAGTCATGTTTGGTAACTAGCACTTTGGGGGTTGACTCAGGAAATTACATTCCCTTTCTCCATTTTGTTAATCTCTCCTTTCCCTCCAGGTTGTAATAAGAAAAAAATCATCTGGACATTGACACTGTAGATTGTTTCACATCGGATTTTAGATTTCCACCAAACACTCCCTTGGTAGTTTTCCTTCTTCTTGGAATATTTTCAGGTAGTGCTTTACAATCTCAGATTATAAATCACTGGGGGAACTAACTCAACAAGTCAAACCCCTTCTTTAGTCTCTCTTGCCTTGATTTGTAAAATCCACATCTACCTGCTTTGCTGCATGGTCTTGTGCAAGATCAGTGGAAAGAAGTTTCACCACACACGTTTCTTCCGTGCTTTCCCATGGGAAGCCTTATATTCTTCCTCCTTTTCTTGCAAATAATTAGAAGAGGAGCTTTGAGCACATCATTTTTAAAGAAACTCTTCATCATTTTAATTATCACCCTTACTTGAAACCCTGAAAAATGTACTCACAATCCAGAAAGTATGCTTTTGGAGAATACTATCGTTGCTGAGACTATATGATTGTACTGGCAGCCTAAAAGGCAGGAAAGCATTTAATCTACGTCTTGTTTTCTTTCAAACAGGAAATACTAAAGGATCAAGGTCTAAAAGTAGATAGATGTTGTACTGAAACAGCACCATACTTTGCTGTCGATGAGCCATGCCGTGAAGTGAATGCATGCTACTCACTGACATGATAGATTATTCCTGCTTGCAATAGAACGAATATTATATACATTATCGCTGGGTCAATATCAGCAATGTTATCACTCGGTCAATCTGAAATTCAGTCCTCCATAAATCAGTTTTCATCGTTTCAGGGATCCAAACAGCACTGCTATGTATTTGAATGATGTTGGTGCAAAAATAGGTATGAGATGAGTCAAGCATAGTACTGTATTATGTTCATTCTCCGCACATGCACGCACAAACACACACGCTTTCTAATTAGAGGGCCTTGTAGCATTAAATTGTTTCTGTAAAACACTCAAGTATTTTAAAGACCAGCAAGACCAACAGTCCCATTCCCAAGGTTCACAAGTAGTTCTGCTGCTGACCATTTACAGTACACTTAAACGAATAAGTACTTGACCCTTATTTTGAGGAAGTGTTTATCTTACCTATTTAAAATAAATAATATATCCACTTAGTCTCATGAAATGGTAATTTTAGTGCTTTTACACAGTACTGTGGCAGAAAGATAACTGGTTCTAGAATGATAACAGACTCTAGCATGCTCCAGCACAAAGCAGTTGCGCTTCATACAGCACTGTGCATCCTTTGCCTGTTTCTTGTAAATTAGAGGGGGAAAAATCCAAGCCATATCAGGGATGGGAATAAGAATATGCAAATAAGAACAAGTTCTTTTGGTATCAATAGAAAGACCGGTCCCTTCAGCCTCCTGCTTTACTTAGAAAAGTTCGTCGCATCTGACACTTATTTTCCTTAAGAAAAAAAATCCCAAATTGGATATTTGCGTGCTCCTCCAAAATGAAATCTGGAAGTACTTCTAATTCTAACAGGTATAAAGCTCTCCAGCACAGCGCTGGCTCGAGTGTGCTGTGTGATCCTCAAAGAGCCTGCTCTGCACATCATGGACGGAGAGCTCGACAGCAGACTCTGGGAATGCAATCTGGTGGAGGTCCAATTTCCATCCCATGTTAAGGTCAAGGGATTGCAGAACTCCTTTCACTAAAACTTGCAGGTCTCCAAAGTTCTGCTCTGGTACTCAGCACCTACAGTCCACCGCTGGCTAACAAATTCTGGAGCTGCGTCCAAGCTAGAATTGCCAGCTCATTAGTTGTAAAATACTGGACAAACTTCCAGCTGTAAAAGGAGACTCTGAAGAATATCCTTGAGGAATATGGGAGCAGCATCTGGAGGTTTTGTTTTGCCATTGCTAAAGTACTTCTGTCCTGTTCTCTGATCTTAACAACAGTCTGAAAGCTGAAAGTCTGATCAGCTCTGATGAACGAGGATCACATACAGCAGACAAGACTACTTTGGTGGGGGAACTGCCATCTTCAAAGAAGTGTTGCAATAATACCATTCCAGTTCAGTTATGAATCTCTTTGGTTAAAGGCTGGTCTGGTCACTAGTCCTGTTACTCTCACATGGGTATTCTGGCGGTCGCCAATGGTCCTTTTTGGTTTGCTTTGCCTGGGAGGTTTTGAGGTAATGTGTAATCAATTATTGCTGGTAATTTTAATCAGACAGAAAAGTACAACCATTATTCCTGAGTAGAACAGTGAGGAAATGAGGTACTCAACTTTGGTTGTGAAGGCACACTCGGCCCAACAACTAAAATAATGTCAGCTGGGGTAACCATTCATAGGTTTTCCAGAAAAACGATATTGAAGTAAGCATTGCACTTACTTGCACTAAAAGGCATGTATTTCCATGCCTCATTCTAAGCCACCATAGTGGTTTAGCCTTAGTGCCAGTGTTTACCTGGAATAAATTTGGAGAGCATCTATGAAGAGAACTGACTTAAGGAACAACTCAATGTTATTAAAAAGAATTTTCCAGTTATCCGATATCCAAAGAGGTCCTAAGGCAGGAAAACATTACCAAGTACTGACTGATTTATCCATCTCTTGCATCTCTTTTTTCAGTAATGGTTTAGTGGATCCCCGCAGCAATACAGGAACCAGCAGATTAGCTCATCTCTTGCTGATGTTCAGTGGTTTTTCTGCAGTCATACTTATCCCTTTTGTTAAAGTAACTCTCTCTGAATCCTTATGTATCCGCTTTAGCTGGAAGTAACAAGTTTTGTGCAACTTCAAAGTGTGGTATTATATACGGTGAGGTTGATTTACAGTGAAATAAAGTAAAGTGGCTGGCTCATTGCAGCTGAAATTACTAAAGCTTTCTGACTTTCTGTAGAGAAAAGTGCATTTGGTCTGCATGTTTCGTTGAGATTTCTACCAAAGAGTGGCCTTTTGGTCCTTTGCTGTTGTAACCGAGCGTCATGCTGTCAGAAACAAAGAATATGGGTGCAAAGCACCTCACATGTACTGTAGTCTGCCTTCAAGTTTTTGCCCTATGCAAGAATTTTAAGAAGTGTCTTTTAATTGACGTGGTAGCCTTAAACTCTTCCTAATCATCCAGGCCTTTTACAGCCAGCTATCTCAAAAACAGCAAAATGATGGGTTATTTTGTGTCACCTCACAGCCACTTTGCATACATCAAAGATCAAAATTATTAAAAGTCAGACCCAGAAGGTACTCTTAATTTTATAAAATTCAAAATTGTATCTACATATGTGATCATGCGCTCATTTTTTGTAACAGCAACCTTTAATTATTAGCTCACATTTAAGATTTGGTCACCTCCTGTTTAATTATGGGATCAGTCACAGCAACTGAAAGTGATTAAATCTGTATAGGCAGTTACTCTTTTCAGGAAGGAATGGGAGCAGTATTAATTGCTGAGGTGAAAAATGAAATAAATACATTTAATAACAGGCCTTGCCATCATGAGCAGAAACACTATCACAAAGCTGTGAATAAATATTATTTATATATTATCATTTATCATTACTTATTATTTATTACTAATTAGTCATTACACTCAGGAAGGCCAAATATGGTCATCACATATACATTTAATGTCGCTATTTTTTTGTCATACTTTTCTTTTTAGAGGGGTGGCGATGGTTGATCTAGAACAACTTCAGTGTTAAACAGGTCATGATGTGTCGGTGATACAAACAGGGTGGCTGTTGTAAACCCTCTGACTATTATTTTTCAAGTCAATACTAAGTTTGTGATTTGCTAGAATAGATACTTTTTCACATCTCCAAGCACACAGTAGCAAAAAGCATTCAGCTGGTGTGATCCATTCTTTTCCCCTCATGAACAATTCTAGGAAGAACAAAGGAGCTGAACAGAAGTCAGACAGAGTAGTTTAGAATTAAAGCAATGATTTTGTCTAGTGCCATTGTCTTTGATGCCTGGGTGCGCTGATGCCCTGAGAGGTGGCATGTCTTTCCTAGAACACACCGTGTCATTGCAGTATGTGCATAAAATGAATCACCCACAGTTCTTTAAAAGCATTCGGTCTGAACTGTTACTTCTTATCACAAAGGGGCATGAATATTTAATTCTTGAACTTGCAAGAAAAGCTTGATTTCTCTTGGTCCATGTGATTTTTTGGCAAATTCAGGGGGAAAAACCCAACCTTCCCAAAGTTTTTAAAGTATTTTATTTTGTTTCCAAGTAAAATAAAAAAGGAGGGAGGGGGATGAATTACATGGAAATTTCTCTAAATGAGCCAATTCTAGTTTTGTATCCCAGTCTGGACGTCAGGGAGGACTATACCAGAGTCCCACACAGACAAATATTGAGATCATTGGACTTCTGTTAGAAGAAAGGATGCCTATAGAGGGTGCATACAATGGGGACAATGACAGCTGAAATCAGTACAACCACCTGTGGTGAAGTGGCTCATTTTCTCTAGCTATGCCAGTTGACTCATGGAGAAATTCCAGTCTGTGCTCTCTAACACAAACCTGTTGCATCAGTGGTCTTACTAAAAAGAGATGAGTTTTCTTCAGACTGCACCACCAAGGTAAAGGCATGGGACTGTTAATGGGTGGCACACACAGACCAGAAGTGTATGTATGAAGCTTGCCTCTCAGAAAATATTTTTATTTGTAACTGTAGAGGAAGAGTTGATATGTGCTCCAACTCCGAAACTTAACTTATTTTAATGGCTGATTCTTTTTACAGCCTTGTGTTCTTTGTTGGTTAGATTAAGGGGTCTTTTTTTGTCCCAAAGATATCTCTCTTTTATGGACAGAAGCTTTTGTCCCTGGATTTCAGGATGCCTACATGAAGGTGATAGGATAGATTTTCAAGCACAATCCAAATAACATTTAGCATCTCTCCTTCATTTAGTTCAGCACTCCAACTGTGCAGGTAGAATGATTCTTGTTTCATCTTACACATTTTAATGAAATATTCCTATAATATTGTAATTAAATATTTTATCTTGATGGTATATTTGAGTAATCTTTGTCAGAGGATTTTGAAAATGTCAGTACCTCACAGTTTTGGGGGAGGGGTGGTGGTGGGGGTGGGGGTTGTCACATCAGAATTTAGTTACAGAAAAAAATGTCACCAGAAAATTTTGTTGGTTTTATTAATCAAAATTGTGAAAGCTGTTTTAGCCTGTGACAATATAGTTGTGTCATTCAGAGGAAATAAACCTAAGTCTGTTTTTTACAAAAACAGTCATACTCCATTAATTTAATTCTTTTCCCTACTTTTTTGCCAACTTCAAGTGCCTAATCCTTGTGAAAGAACAAGAGGTACTTAGAGTAAAAAACAGGAGTGAATGTGTCTAAGAGCACTGGAAAAGGCAAGAGCTCTTTGAGCAGCCTTCAAAGACAACTCATTAGCCTTTCCTGAGCTGTCATTCATAGCTGAGTATTTCAATTTGAAACATATAGGGAATGTATAGAATGATACATCTTTAATGTGAATGCATTTGTGAAATATACCAGACCAAACTTTTCCAATGTAGTATTTAGAAATTTGCTGTTGATCTACACAAACACAAAGTCAGAGCCAATGTGACAAAAAAACGAAACGGGCTGTAAGCTTTCTAAAGCTACAAAACCATGTTCTTCCTTCACTTTGTGTATTTTGCCAGCCCAGCGGTGGTTTCCCACTTTTGCTGCAGTGTACTCAATGCCTTTTCTGCACTGGTCTTTGCAGTAAACGCCAGCTCCATGACCCCTGGACACACCAGCACAGTTTGAGAGGAAAGGGGCAGGCATCAGTAGAGCAATGACAAGTTAGGAGCTGCTTACACAGTTTGCACACATTCAAATACGTGGGGCCAGCTGGGATTCAGCACTGAAGGAGGTCTGCAATGACTGGAAACAAGGTTAATGTTACTTCTGTCTTTAAAAAGAGAGGAGCTAAAGAGGACTTAACCTCAGCCATGAGAAAGGAAGCATGTCCTCTTAAAATCAATTTTGAAGAATGTGATATACAAGAAAAGTAGTCAGGGATCGTCATCATGCATTTACCAAAGGCAAAGTGTGCTAATCCAACCTGATTGCCTTAAGTAAGCATAAGAACAAGGGGGAAGGCACTGGCTGTTCTCTGCCTTGACATCACTTCCCATATCATTTGTAAAAAAAGAATGGATGAGAAGGCTTAGGTGGGTTAAAAATTTGCTAGACTGTCAGGCATGAATTCTAGCAATAAATGGGCTGATGTCCCACAATCACAGAATCACAGAATCTCCTAGATTGGAAAAGACCTGTAAGAGCATCTAGTCCAATCATTAACTTAACACTGACAAGCCCACCATTAAACCATGTCCCTGAGCACTATATCTACACAGCCTCCAGGGATGGGGACTCCACCACTGCCCTGGGTAACGTGTTCCAATGCCCGATGACCCTTTCAGTAAAGAAATTCTTCCTAATATCCAATCTAAACTTCCCTTGGTGCAACTTGAAGCCATTTCCTCTTGTTCGATCACCTGTTACTTGACAGAACAGGTCAACTCCCACCAGTCCCGCTGGCAGCCAGTAACAAAGAGGGTACTTAAGAGGTCTGCTCAAGAATGATTAATTGCAATTGATAAGATGATAAAGAGTGCCTCCTCAGCAGGTTTGCAGACCAGGGCGAGTGATGGACCCAAAGGCAGAGCCCCCATCTTCAGTTCCTAGGAGGATGGATGGGTCAGATGCTGAGCTGGGACTGGTTATTCTGGTGAAGAGGAGGCAAAGGGATGGTCTGATAGCAGCAGAAATCTGTCCATGTGAAGTCCTGTTCCAAAGACAGCAAAGACAAACTTAACTAGGTAGTGCCAGACTATCTTGTCAAAAGAACCACAAATTGTGGCTTGAGATACTCATATTGGACATCAGGAAGAACTTCTTCACCAGGAGGTAGTGCAGGCTGGGAAGTGTGACCCAGAGAGGCCGAGCAATCTTTGCCCTTGGATATTTTCAAGACTTAGCTAGAGAAATCCACAGCTGACCTGATCCACTGCTTGTGATAGTAGGACTTTAGGCAGGAGACTGGAGTGCAGACCTCCAAAGCTACCTTACAGTTTAAACAATGTCACATCGAGGCACAATGCAGAAAGGACAGTTCTAAAACTGTTTACTCCAGGTGAATCATGTCTATCTAGCTCCTGGTACATATAAGCCGTTGTTTTTCAGTAAAACAAACACACAAAAACCTGTTTATCATGTGCAAAATGTTATCTGTAATGACATTTGTTGTGTATTGTCCTCCTCCTTCTAGCATATTTTTCAGAGATCTGCCTGGTTGGTTTTACTTCGCTGTTACCTTAGAGTAAAGCTGAAAGTATTTATTTCTTTAACAAATTAGATATTAATTAAGGTAAGCAGGGGACTGGAGCAGATAATTGCTATTACAAAGTGTGATAGCCATGATACATTCCTTACAGGAAAAAAATGCTCTGCAGTTTTTTTGCAAGGCACTGAGAGAAAAGAGTGGTGATACAAGAAATCTAATAAGAGTATAGTATTTGCTCTTCTTTATTTACACTAGGGTTACAATAATTTTATGCAAGAATCACTTTGAAATTGAAAACAGCTTGGTTTATGATATTTTCTACTGTGACAAACAAAGGGAACATAATGGGTTTGAGTATATAATGGTCAGTGCCACAAATAAGAGTCATGCCACTTCTGCAGAAGTTTCAGGAAGAAAATATATTCTTAGGAATTTAAGATTAATAAGTTTAAGATTAGTCTCATATTCATTGCTGACAGAGTACTGTTTACAACTACATGTGGAACTGATTTCCAGATACTGATTTTCAAGGATGCAGGATATTTTTCTTAAATTCACTTTTTAGTTGGATTCTTCTTGCATAAAGTTTGCATCATTGTTTGCTGTCGTGTGATTCAGGGTTCATGATCAACTGTGTTACCATCATAATTTCATGGCTGAGTCATGAGAGATCACTGCTGTAAACCACACTGAGTCATTTTTTGTGATAACGCATCATGATTCATTGCTGTTAGACAGCTTAAGAGCAGGAATTTTGCCTTTATTAATTTGTATTTTGTTTACAGCAACCCTGCAGCTTTTACCCTGCTCTATATCATTCTCTTGCACAGCATATTTTTTAATTTTTATTTTGTTATTACTTCAGTTCTCTTTAAGTGAACACACAGAGGTAGAATAGACAGATGTGTGGAATTCAGATACTTGAACAGGGGTCATGCTTTAAGGAGTTGGTGCACGCATTAAACTGTACCTGTGTGAGCTAGTAGCTACTTACAGATTTAGGTCAAGTAATCACAATTTAAACAGAGGTGTAGTTAACCAGTTTAGATCAATAAATGTTCATTCAGGAACTCTAGTTCAGAATTTTACTAGGCTAAGGAGATAAGCGTGCATCTGTCTTCTATGGATGTACATGTGGCTAGGAATTATGACATACCAGTGAAACAAATGTCGCTTTTTGAACCTAAAGATTTACAACTTTGTGGCATTCAGAGAAAGTTAACAGCACTAACCTTTTCCATCATTTAACATACCTTTGTAGGCTAGTGGTGGTGTCTGTGCTCAGGCGTTTTTCCCACTTATATCAAAAGAGGATGGCTGTCTATCTTCTTGAGAGGCAGACATCAATGAGTGGGATATGTGCGACACACAAGAGGCTTGTTAGAACATCTATCTTTTGATGCTAATAAGGAAAGAGCATACAGCAGAATTTAGGTCTTGTTTAGTCTAGTGAATAACATAGGAAATGCATCCACAGACTTCAGTGAAATGATGCACACTTTGTCTGGGCGGAACTTTGTAATAGCACCTGGGATTCTCAGATGCTCTAAATATGCCATACTTGCTAGAAATAGAGAATTATCTTAGGACAGATATCTCTATTCAAGGAAATAAGAAGATATGTAACATTTCTGCCTACAAAACAGTCTGTTTAACAAACTGCAATAAGGCTAGCCTAATTAACCCTTCCTCTCAAGTAGAGGATGCAAATCGATTTATGTGTTTTTAGCTACCAGTACTCTGCAATGACTTAGTAGAGAGCAAGGTTTTCATAATACAGTTAATGACCCTTAGAGCTCCACCCTTTCTTTAATAGGCTAGATTGTAGCAATCCCTTTACATGATTTATAAGTCAATCTTGTATTAATGCTATAAGTAATTTTTCTAGACCTGATTTTTTTATATTTCTTATTGACAGACTTGCACTATTTTAATGCAAAGGATTTCCTAACATGAGCTAGGATATCACATTAATATCCTCAAAACCTCCCACTACAGTGCAGATTTCTCTAGTATTTACCAAAAAAACTCATCAAAGACATTTTTAACTCACTTACTATAACCTTCTTAGGAAGAAGAAACAATTATTCTGTATTTGGTAGTTCTGTACCATTTTCATTATGTGCAAGAGTCCCCCACAAAACTTAAAATTGTTTAAGATTATTTTGCTGTGGAGTTACATGAAAACATTGACAGTATTTTTTTACCAATGCTTAGTCTGCTGTGAGATATGATAGATATTACATTAGGGTCTGTGTACAACAGAATCCTATTTAACCATGCATTTGTTGTAGAGAGGGATATTTTTTTTTGTGAAAATTAGTTTCAACAGCAAACAAATCTTCAAAAATATGTGTATATATATTATACACACTAACACATAGATATATATTTACATATAATACCTGTCACACTGGCGCAACTTCTGTTGAGATAATAGGGGCATTTTCAGGAGATGCATTTTTATAATGGAAAAAATGGCATGGTTTATTTACCGTTTATCTTTCTTCCTGTTCCCTTCCCAATGTATCCCAAATTAGGGAAATCTCACCTCTAATATATTTGTGTGTTCAGTCCACAGGATGCCTGTTAATGATTGTCTTCATTAATTTTGTTTCCTTTGGTTCATTAATTTTACGTTGTGACTACAAAGATGACACTATAGCAACCACTGTGCTTTCCAGCCAGTTGATATGAGGCAGTCATTTACAGTTCTTTTCATTAACGCAGAGGACCAAAATCAGTGGACACTTAATAAGTGGTACAAATTGCCCATTAGTAAAATCAGCCCTAGCTTTAGCTGGGAAGCAGGAGGATGGGATGGTGGGCAAAGAGGCAAGTAGAGGTCTTGACTTGTATTTGTCTTCTAACTCAAGAAGGGTATCAGGAGAGCTGTACTGCCTCTCACGTGAGGCTTTGGTTCTGGTGAGAGGGACTTAACCTCCAGGACAGGGGTTACAAAGACAGCTGGAATTAAGAGCTACCTGATCTTTTTCACCTTGGTCTATTTCAGCGTGTGAATCAATGCCCTAAAAAGCATGCATTATAAGGAAGCATCTCCTTATCTCCTTGTGTTGGTTGGTTTGTTGGCAGCCTTTTTCTCCCTTCAACATGTAAATCACAGCTGTGCATTCCTGTCTCAGCTTTACCCCCATGTACATCATCTTTAAATTTAACCCAACTCCTCCAAGTTATATTAGCATTAGGATTATGTATTAGAAGCACACATAACACTAATGAACTCTTCATTTGCAAATTTATTTTAATATTTTACCAGAGTTATTGACAGGCATGCAGCAGCTCTATAAACTCATAACATGAAAACAAAGACATATTAGAGAGCTCTCTGGGAGGAAGGACTTTCTATCTTCCTAATGAAGCTGGGATTCCTGCGAGTAGCTGTTCACTTTGACAACAATTGCATTAAGATCAAAGGGGGTATGAAAACCATGACAATATGACTGTATTTCATGCACCATGAGGCAGGGTTAGGGTAGATTAGACATATCATTAGTCAAGGGGATCTTTTTCCACTGAGAACTGTTGGCTGCTCAGTGTCTTTTCCTTCCCTTTTCCTTTCCAAGTCGGTATCTGTTTAAGCAGAAAACAGATTCCTTCCCCCTAAGACTATGACAGAAATAGGCTACGGATTTGAGGCTATGTCCAATCAGTGGCAATATGCATAGTAATATGTGGCACAGCTTGTGTAATGAAGTTCCCAGCATGCAGCCTGGAAAGGTATCCTCAAGTGTGCAGGGTGATTTATTTCCTCTGTCAAGAGGCAGGACAGGCAGGACTTGTCCTTCCCCACAGTCCCTTCAAGAATACTCTGTCACCCCGGGAAGCCGTAATAGCTTCTGGAAGCTCAGCCTTTGTTATACGGCTTGGAACCCTGTTTTAGCAAGGTTACTTCCCTGGTCCTTTTCATCATCTGCACTTGCTTTTAAAGAGTTGAATTGTAAGGAAGAACACTGGCTTTTCACCTTCTATTTACATTTGACTTTATATTAGCATGTCAAATGATCGATGAGAAGGTGTGCAGCACAGTGCCTGAAATGAAGAACCTGCCTGCAATTGGTGCAATACATTTAATTCCTGCTTTTTAATGTAACTACAGCATGTGGGAAGATCATATAATGTCTGCACTAAGCTGTGGGAAATGTTCAGCCTAAACAACATTTTCAAAATAGCTTTATTGCTCAGAGGGTTTATGCCATAGCAGAAGTCTATTGATGGAGCTACGGGATTCATTTGTGATTTTTTTCACCCTCTGTAACTTTAATTTGCTCATTTAATATATTAAAAAAGCTGCAGTCTGATTTTAGACTTACCTGTCTCAGAGAGACAGTACTCGGTTTCATCTGATTTGTAAAAGTTCACTAAGTGCTATTACATTGCAGTAGCTTCACTGTCTAATATGCATAGTTCTAATGTTTTTATCAGAACTCAGAAATGATTAATGAGATATATTATCACGCGAGAAGATTGAGCAAATTCTAATCCTTTCTCTGTGTATAGATTTAATACCTTCTCTCTATTCAAAACTAATTTCCCGGAGACTTCGGCGGTGTGTATACAGTGCAGTGCGACCACAGTGCCCTGGTTACAACAGCTTACAGAGAACCCTCCTGCCTAGGCACAGGCATGTAAATAGGCTTCTACAGATGTTTAACAAAAATATCTTAGTTTTGGAATCCCTCTGGAGTTCTTTTAGAAAATCCCTCTTTAAATTCAGTTGTGTAACATCCTAAGTTAAGTCGTAGGGATTCATACATTTGTCACTACAGTCTCTAAACAACCAGCATGGTAATTAAGATTTGTGGAGTGCTGCTATCTCCAAAGATGTTTCTGCCTGTCACCAATGTTTGGGGGTTTTTAAGATGTCTGGGAAGGAGTGCGGTACTTATGATTTATGCAGTTTACAGCTGGCTTTTCAAAACGCTAGTTGGAGTAGCTGTTGAGCTGCTAGGACAGGTGTCCCCAGCTTTCTCTCCTACAGCACTGAAGTGTTTTCTGCAAGCACCACTGTATTCTGCAGTTTCTAAGGTTCAGTTTCACAGAGTCACAGAATAACAGAACGGTACAGCTTGGAAGGGACCTTCGGAGATCATCCAGTCCGACCACCCTCCCAAAGCAGGGTCACCTGGAGCAACTGGGACAGGAATGCATCCAGGAGGTTTTTTAACGTCTCCAGAGAAGACGACTCCACAGCCTCTCTGGGCAGCCTGTGCCAGCGCTCTGCCACCCTCAACATAAAGAATTTTTTCCTCGTGTTCAGTTGGAATTTCCTGTGTTCCAACTTGTGCCCATTGCCCCTTGTCCTGCTACCAGGCACCACTGAAGAGTCTAGCCCCATACTCTTGACACCTGTCCTTTAGATATCGATAAGCATTGATGAGATCCCCTCTCAGTCTTCTACTCTCCAGGCTAAACAGACCCAGGTCTCTCAGCCTTTCCCCATAAGAGAGATGCTCCGATCCCCTGATCATCTCTGTAACCTTCTGCTGGACTCTTTCCAATAGTTCCTTGTCTTTCTTGGTCTGGGGAGCCCAAAACTGTGCATGAGGACCTCATCCTTTTTGGTGGATCCAGGTCCAGGACACCTACTTTTATGGGTTTTGCATGAAAGCACTTTATATGGGCTTACTCTTTTGTGAGTGAGAGGGCTTTACTGGTGATACTTTGAGTCCTTTCCCACCCCAAAACCTCACCATCTTTCTCAGTGTCCACCTACCAGACTATACCAAGCACCAGAAATGTGCTGGCCAACTCTCCACGAATGTAATATGACAAAAGCCTTTCTAGCACCCAAAATTGTCACTGGAAAGATCAGATGTGGCCACATAATGAATGAAAAGATAGACCACACAGTGTCAATTGTTAGCATGCCAGTTAGTATTTTCCTTTTTAAAATGATAGTTTTGTCATTGTTTGTAATGTATATAGTCTACTGTCAGACTTCCTGCATACAGGCGTTATTGGTTCCTGATCCGCTCCTTCCTCAAAACCCATAATGATTCCTACATCTTTTAGAAAGAAAGGAGAATGATGAACTAGAAGGAAGCCACGGAAATACCTGAATTAGTAGGTAGCATATGAAATTCTCACTTAAGGGTTTATTGAGCTTTTATCAAAACCACTTAATTAATGGGACATCATAACAGTTTTGAAAAATCTTTTTTTTCTAGGCATCTGATACAGACTTTGCCTTACATTTCTCTAAATTAACAATACTAGACTGAGATACTACTCTTACAGGAGTTATGACATATTTACATCCTTCACAGCAGATAAAAGGAGTCTGCTGGTTCTTTTTGTCCCAAAATGGGCAAAGTAATACAGGATACATGAAAAATTATTAGAAAGGATTCTCATGGAACTCAGTTTGCAAAGTTCCATCATGCTGAGAAAGAGCTATTTAACACGTAATTAGTTAGGGATAACTGGATTCACTTTAGTCATGCTGTTACCAGAAAGCCCCAGGGATGCCATTTTAAATGAGGTTGAAATTTGGCCCTAGAAATGGGTGACATTTGTATCCAGCTCTGAACAGGCAGTTCTCACTGAAACCAGTGGACCCTGAAGAAGACAGAGCAACCTAAGTGAAGTGTTCTCCCTTACATCAAAGATGCAGAGGGACCATGACTCCTATAATTCATAAATCCTTCACAGGTTCCTCCTGGGGAATGTGGTTCCACAGAAGGTAATGAAGGGATATATCTTAAAGTCATAATCTAATTTTCAACTTCCAGTCAGCCCAATTTCCACTCCTAATGAGGTGCTGAAAGTCTGAAAATCTGTTGAGGATTAGGGAGTGAGATGGAATTATTCAATCTGACTGTTCTAACCCTAAACATATCTAATTCGATTTTTGCTTTAAAGTTTTTACAAGGCTTGAGTAGGTGAAATCACCTTTAAAAATGAAGTTAAAAGGCATAACCATAATAAAAGAAGGCCTCTGAAAAGATTTTCAGTAGAATATATATTCTGAACTTCTCAGCTAGAAATGCTGTAATAGATCATAAATCAAACTGTAAAATTGTTAGGTAAAAATTGGCTGTTGATTGCAATAAAAATTTTCCCTGGATAACAGCAAAAGATTGCACGATTCACCCTCCTCTTCAAACCAGGAAAAAGTGATTTGACTATATAGTTATCTACTTTTGAGGAACGTTTAGCTTTCTTCCATTCTGTGCAAAAATAGGCACTTCAGTCCATTTATTTTTGAGCATATCAGAAAAGTGTAATAACATAAACAGTTTTTTTATTTGTTTTAATATTGAATTAAGAACCAAGTAAGGTTTACTCTCAATATATTGACTATAAATTGAATTCCTTTCCCTCTTTTGTTCACTCCAACACAAGGTGGATTTGGCAAGTTAAATTCATGTAATAAAGAAAGCCCTTTGTCCGCTAGGATTTTAGCACTTAGGTACTTCTAATACAGATTCAAAAGATGCTAATAAAGTCAGAAATTTCCCACTGGGGGAGTAATGGAATGCTTTTAAAACTTACTTTCCGTTAATGACTAAGGCATTTTTGCTAACAGCAATTTGGCTTCTTATCCCAGGTAGGGAAAAATGCATTAAACAGTGGATTAAAGTGTCCTTTCAGCTACCTGGTAAAGCCAGCTGCTGCCAGTGAGTGAAATGGTGTTTGCTTGACGGCCCTGGGTTGTGGGGAAGGTAGTGGGAAGAGAAAAATCCTGCTTTGAGGAGGGCCCTTTAAACATGAATATGAATCAATAGAAAATGTAGGAGCCAGGCTGATGTAGTACACTGTACAATCTGTTCACTGCATTTGGGCTGCTAATTAAAAACCGATATAGACAGTACTGTATGAATGCACCATAACCTGTTGAAGGTCTGTCAGACTTTATCTTCGCTTTCACATATTTGAATATTGTTTAATAAGAGGTCTTAACTGAAAGCAGAATATGTCTCTATAAAAGTGGAGAACAGATATATCAGCTTAAAATTCTGACCGCATTATGTGTGTATATGTGTGTTCGTGACTTCCAGCTCCCCTGAGCATTTCTAAGACAGCTATTCTAATTCATAAGCACAATATGTAAATTTTAAGTGTGGGTTTTTTTTCTTGCTTCAGGGAACTGAGCTAGGCTGGAAAGTTGGAAATACAACACCTAAACATAAATGCAAACCTAGCAATGAATTGCATATCTAGAAGGAGAGAACAACCTCTTTTGTTGCCAACAAATACTATTTTTATGAGGTACGTATTAAGAAAAAGAGAGGAAAATATATAGTTACTTTTAACAATGTGTTCTCTCTGTGTCCTTCCATAACTCATGGCATGCTTTTTCTTCACTTTTTCCTTCACCTTACCTGGCAGTTCTTGTTTCTACATCTCAGAAAGCAAACTTCCCCTCTTCTTACTTAATTGCACCCTCGCTCTGCACCAAGTTAGGATTAATGGAACATTTCTTACATTAACTGGATTACGTTACATTAGCTGACACTGTTAAATATGAAACCTGTTTTAATAGTACTGGTGATTAGCAAACCTATGAAAGTTTGGAGATTAACATTGGAAGCTTATCTAAATTTCCATATACCAAGACTGCAAAAAAGCTAGTTTTCCTTCTGAGGCAGGGAGGTTTGGAAAACTTCTCCGAGTGGGAAAAGAAGGTGCTCAGTGGTAGTGACTCCACATGGAGGACAGATTATAAGTTTAGGAGAAAGAGGAAAAAATTGTTCTTTCTTTTTTTTTTTTTGACGTTTTTCTGGTCCCCAGAAGACATTTTCCTCTAAAGAGTAACCCAGCCACTCCAGACTGATGAAAAATGATTTGATTCTGGAAACTGTTGATGGGAGATGTGATATCCACACTCCCGAGGCAACGACAGAGGTGTGAGAAAGCCGTAAAAATTATGTGGTATCTGTCCAACGATCAGAAGCTGCGACTCTGAAGTAGACGTCCCTGTCTTTGCAGAGATTGCTTTGAGAACAAAGAGTTTCATTAAATAGAAGATATTATCAGAGGGATTACAGCCAGACAGTGTGGCAAGAGGGAATGTGCTTTTACGCTACATTAAGAAGTTTTTCCTCCGGGAAAGGAGATGTTTCAGGGTATTCATGGTGTTCTCTCTGTCTGAAGAAAAACCACGTCCTGGTGTCTATATATTGTGTCCAGCCACTAAAAAAACACAGTAAGAGGTCATCTAGAGCAAAGCTGGACATAGCAGGAGCCATTTCAGCCATGAGGGTTTCCCTCTTTGAAAGGGAACCCTTTTGGAAAGCACTGTTGCTTTACAAAAATCCTTGGGTCAGGACCATGGAACACCATTGGTTTTGCTCTAAGTTCCTTCATTAAAGCAAAAGCTCTCTGAAGTCAGTCTACAGAATTTGTCTCAGCAGATGTTTACTTGAAAACGTAGAGTTTTGTGTATCATAGTCTTTTGGCACTGTCTGTAAAGTCCTAAATATAAAGAGACTCACTGGACTGAGTTAATTTTCTACAAACCTTGTCTAAATTAGGAGATATGAGCTTGATGTTCATTAGTTGCATATTATCTTTATCTTTTGTTCTTTGTGAGAGATATAAAATGTGATGTGAAGAGTGCAGAACTGTGAATCTCAATCTTCTTTTTTTCAGCCCTTCCTTTGCCATGGAGTTTCTGCACAGCCATGGCCAGCTCACTTCTCTCTGCCCACTGTACTTTACAGAAACATCTAAGAACTAGTTAGCCAATAACTACAAAGCATTTTGAATATGCACTAAATTGCATAAATGTTGTGGATTTAGACTTCTCTCTACATTGACAAGATAAGTGACACGAAATACATCTTTGACAATAAAAAAAGATGGGGGGGAAAAAGAGATAGCTGGAAATGCAAAGCTGTGCTACAGTATGCAAATACCTATAAAAGTCTATGCAAAATTGTCATAGCCCGTAAAATTAGTCTAGATATCTTTTAAAATGTTCGTCTTGAAGATGGAATAGATAGTTAGAATCCTGTCCTATCTGAAGCTGAACAGACAGCAATGGACTACATTTCTGCCTTGAAAAGTACATAAGCCACTTAAGATGATAGAGAGAGAAAAGCCAGGAGCAGTTTTAGTTATGCTAGGGGGTTGGGTTGAAGACTGGATGATCTCAAAGCGAGACACTGAAGAACAGAAATCAAGATCCTTTACATTTGCAGTCCACAGAGCAGAAGAAAGCGATTATCCCATAAAAAGGATGTGAAGGAACAGTTAAGACAAAGCTGTTTGTCTTTAGTTTCTGACTTAGAAGGTCCTTCTGAAGGAAAAAAATATAATGTGAAGCAGAGTTAATGACATAACATCATTACAATATTCCACAGAAGCAGGTCCAGAGACAGTGTTATCATCAATAAGAACATAAATATTCATTCTATATTCTATACAGAGATAAAAGTTTGACTTAGCAAGGTGAACAGAAAGAAGATTTGAAAGGCACAACCATCACATCCCATGTGTTCTGCACGTGGGACAATCTCTTCTTTGATAGCTAAAGCAAAATACTAGGTATTTAGCAAAATACTAAAAGGTAGGACTAGAGAAATACTGGGAGAACTCAGATTTGAATCAAGCAGTGAAAAGTCCTGCAACCAAGAGGGAAAGAAACTGGAAACCAAATGGTTTGTTTTCTTGCTTTATAGCCACAAAAAAAAAAAAAAAAAAGTTAGCAACAATTTTAGTGTAGTAAAAATGCCATGAATCACATGACCTTGAGGACTGACAACTTCTTGTCTGTTAAGACAATCCTTACTAAGATGGACACGTGTTGATAAGGAGTATTTTAAGTTCTGTTTTTCTTCCTATCTGCTGCATGATTAAACAATCTTACTGTCTAGGACTCTATGTCTAACACTTTTCACAACTGTTATCTTTATTTACATACAAAATGTTGCATAAAAATAGGTTCTCTAAGGCATAAGTTGGACTTCGTCTGCTCTATGCTATAGTCTTCTCGGAACCTAGGTTTAGGATAACAACAAACAGCTATTTCTGCAAAGTCTGTCAATAATAAAAGGCTTATAATTTTGAGAGTGAATAGAAATACAGTAAAATGTTCCCACTTGAAAGTGCAAATGTAGATTATTACCATCTCATGCTGCCATAATTATTACCACCGGCTGCAAAAGTTATCTGTAATAATAAAACTACACAGGAAACAGCACAGCCTGAGCTTCTTTACTTGTTCAGGATGAGATAGGAGAGATGTTGTTAGTGTATTCCTGGCATTAAACTGTTTTTTTCCTAAATGTTGCCCATAGCTACTAACAAGAACCGTACACAGGGTTAGGCACTATTATGTCAGAACTTTTCCACACTCAAGCAAAAATCAGTGTATTTAAAACAATCAGTCTCAGCCTATTTGCAGCTGGCAGGTTCTCATGTGTATGTGAGACAACTGATTTTTATAAATATGGTGAATATTGAAAAATAATATTTGGGGGTTTTATTCCATCTAAATATAAAGACACAAAACTAACCAGTAGTACTTAATATTGCACGATGGAAATATCGTGGTTATTTCTCCCTAAGACTGGTTCATATGTAGCTCTGTGTCAGCTGCATACTATTTGGTAATTATATTTAGATGCTCCAAAAATGCTATATAACCTGCATTCTGGTTTATGAAACAGAAAGAATTATTTTACCCTATAATTACAACAGTACCAGTAAAGTTTCATGCAGATCTGCAGATTCTGTTTTCACACCAGAAAGACCTATCAAATTGACTGCCTTTTTAACAGGAAATCAAAGATTTTTGCCCAATAACACCTGCATGAAGCTCGTAAGGGTTCTGTCATTGTATTGCTAGGGTTCCTACATAATCTCTGCATAATTTAGTATTTCTCTTTTAATTAAAAGGTCAACAGACATCATGGAATTCAGGAATATTTACTTGATATTCATACTCTAAACCCTCTGTCAAAACGTTATTAAAATAGTGTATAGAGAGGTTGCTAGTGCATTATTATGTAAACTTCATAATCTAATCTAAATGTCAAACCCCAACATGAATTTCTTGGTTTGTTTTTTTCCTTTTCATATGTTGTGAAATAGACATTAAAAAGTCCTATTCAGACCTACTGGGAGAAGTGTTCTTTTGTTTTGGTAGGGTTTTGTTGTGGTTCTCCCTGTTTTCTTCTGTAATTAGTGCCCTTTAATTGCTTTGTGTATAAAGTGGAGAAAACAAATCTCAAATACCATTTCTGTGGTCATGACAGAGTTCTCACTCTTGTCTTTACATTTTTTTTCTAGAAAATTCAGCTATAGTAAAATCACTAATTTTTGAAGCACGGTTGTCAATTTCATCCTTTGTCTAAGATGGTCCACCATGAGAGGCTGGGTCCCAAGCTATTGAATGCATTGCCCAGAAAGACTTACAGCTTGAAAATCACTTGATAAAATACATAAAGCCCTTTTAACAAGGAGAGGTGGGGCATTACCTGATATAATCCATATGAATGATGATGAATGTCGCCATAGCTGACCATCCCTCCTGACATGGTAACAAAACAGTTAACAAGCAAACTGCATTGTAAACAGTTGTGTTCACAGGTACTAGGATCCAAAAGCTGAACTTCAAAGAAGGATCCAAGAATATATTTGACCTGTGGACCATATCTAACAGCTTGGGACACACTCGACCTGCAATCGAAGAAATTGCATACTTTCTGTAGCTTTCTGGTATGTTTCCTTCTTGCTGTGTTATTAGTGAAGGGAAAAGATGGGTGAGTAATATGCCAGAATTGAACCACGACATATAAAGTATGCAATGTGTTCAGAACAGTCCTCATCGGTGTTTATATACGTGTTTGCCTTCTTGTTTATTACATTGTGCCATTGCTAAAAGTTTTTTCCCTTTTGATATCATTCAGCTACTTTAAAAGTTTTATCTTCAAGAATGGTTGAAATGATACATTTTTTCCACTTTTCTGTCATTTCCCTTTTCGCTGTGACTTCTCAAAACCAACCGTCAGAGTTCAGATGACTAATATCTAATTCCCCTGGCCCTCCAAGATTCATTTAATTCAAATTCACTAATTTGTAGAAATTACCTTTTAGCATATCTGCCCATATCTTTCTTCTTCCTCTCCTTTTTTCCTTACGTTAGTAGTTCTCTGCCATAAATGTTAATGTACCTGTTCTGTGAATCTTTCATCAGCTCCACAGTCTATATAATAGCTTATGGTAATTTTTGCAGGACTAGAGAATTCTGTACTGGCCTTATTTTGTCTTGAGTCTCTGCATCTTACTTTCTTTTGTGAGCAGTTGTGACTATGGTATCATTTGAAGTCTTGAAGTACTGTTCTGTGCTCCAGAGAACCCATGACTATTTTGCAATAAAATATTCAAAGCTTATCACACTGATTTTATACATTTTGTGCTTGTGAGCTAGTTATCAGTTACATTCCTAAATGTTTACTCTAAAGTGTGATTCCAACACAAACTGAAAGAAGAAAAAATATGGGAGTTAATAAAAAGCCTCGGTGTTAATGAAATAAACATAGAAATCCTCTGATCTAAAATACAACTGTTTTGCTGTTTGGGGAGATGCATAAAGAGTGACTCGACCTGGTTTTCGGCAGAAACTGTGTACAGTGGCAGCCCTGCCTGGCTAGAGAGAGATCACCTGGGAAAGAACAGACAGGAGCCTGATCTTCACAAGCAGCCCCTGAGCACGGATCGGATGTGTTTTGTGCCTCTCAGGGTGCAGGGGGGATGAGTAGTTAGGAAGACACAACCACGCGTGTATGCTCTTTATTTTAAAACACGTTACAGCCAAATGAACAGGGCTTGACTGCAGAAGAGCATGGTCATCCTCGCATAGCCTGGTCACTGCCCCTGGAAGGACAAGATGCTTAATTCAACTCCCTGCAGCTGTGCGCTGGAGGGTGAATCCTGCAGACATCCAGAACAGATCCTTCACTCGCTATCTTGCCCTGCCGCTTATCTCATGGAGCAGATAGTCCTAAGTAGCCTGCCAAGGGGTAGTTGTAAGAAACAGCCATTTCTGATATCCCAAACGTCCAATAACACCATTCCACAGATTGCTTTTATCTCCCGTTCAGCGCAGCACTTTGTTTGTTACAGTCTCAGCAATTTGTGTATTACCCAGTCCCTTTGGAGGAGCCTGTGAAATATTTATGAATGTCAAGAAAAATTCAGAAGATAGATTTTGCAAGTACCACAATGTGATCTGTACAGTGGAAACTTACCTTTTTCATTAGAATTGTGCAAAATATTGTGCTTTAAATGAAATCAGTGGTGGTGAAATTTCCATTTCTGCTGTCAGAACCTACATAGAAAAATGTTATTTATGCCTCAGAGACTTTAATTTTATCAATGCCACAAAATCTTACCGAAACATAATTTCTTTTAGGTATTTCTTTATGTGACGTTGATTGTTCGGCAGGTGAAAAGCACCAGACTGGAAATAAGACTGGAAGTAGAAGAAACTGAGTTCCCCTCCATATAAACACTTTGTGATACTAGCAGGAGCCAGACAAGTCTCTTTAAGCTACTCTGTCAAATTACCCTGTTACTGAAGGGACGTGTTGTGGGGTCAGGTGAATAGTGTAGATTTATTTATACTTGCAGATTAAAAACACCTGGGACGAGTCTCCAGCACTGAAGCCAATAAGCAAGGAAAAATCCATATCCGCACTGTTAAACTCTCCAAGACTCCAAACCAGATAGACCACATTAAAATTGCCTCCTGGAAATTTTCTTTGCCCATGTTAACTTTGCAACTGTACCTAGTTATCGTTTGGGAGAGCAAAGCCATGCCACTGCGTTTGTAGTATAGATGCTTGAGATTCAGTGCCCAGGAACATTTCCTGATGTCGCCTGCTTTACAGAGACGAGGATGCGCAGCAAGACTAGTAAGTACAGGCCAATTCATGCAGCAGCAGTAAGAGCTGGGATGTTGCTTGCTGTGAAGGGTGAGATTGTTGTAAATTGTTCTCTCTCTTCCTAGTGCAGGCAAAGTTTCAGGTCTGGCCATGAAAAATGCAATAAAAACCTTTTTATGAACTATGATTACAAACTAAAGTGTTGCCTTAACAACATTTATCATTTTAAAAGGTAGGATATTTTTTCAATAATGCTTGTATCTTATTTTTCTTTTTTAATTTTGTGTTTTTTCCCTTTGCAAAGTGAAATAATTCCATTTTGAGAGTTAGAGTTTTTTCAAGGAGCAGAAATAAAACCCAGTTATATCATATAACAGAATAGGTTTTATTCCCCACTGCATATTTTTTTATGATAGGCATTCATGTAATCTGGGACAAAACACACAACCAACATATACTGGAAACTACTCTAAATACAAAATCATGTCAGGATGACTCCCACACAGATTAAAACTAGTAGATGGAAAATATGACAGCAGGTACCCTGTCATGATTAAGGAGATCCAGGCTTCTCTTGCTGGACTGAAACACTAACTTTTGTTTAACCTATAGCCCAGAAAAGAAAATGTTCTTCTGCAACTCCACAAAGCTAAAAAATATTTTTACATGGCTTTGTTTGCCAATCTAAACTCACCACATGCAGCTAGGACAGGAAATACAATTAAAATAACATTTTTGAAAGAACTTCTATTCCATTACCTCTCTGTTGGAAACACAAATTTCCCCTACAGATTTTTGTTCTGTGTAATGTCTCATTCTGGCAAAGTGCTTGCGAGTTCATACGCACCTGTGTTTTTCTGTACTTTATTATGACTATCTTTCTACTTAAGTATTCAGTTGTTTCACGTACCCAAGCCAGGAAAAAATAAGAAGTCCAAATATGTACTTAACATCCTCAGAGCACAGGTTGATTTGACCTGACCTCTGAAATGGATGTAAAAAGCTGTTCTTATCAGCACCAAGGGAAGTCTTAAAGGATTTAGAAATTGGTATCAGATGCGTGGGTGGGATGCAGCCCCTCTGAAGATAGCAGTTCATCTCCAGCAAAGAAAAGTAATAACATCAAAAGATTAGCAAATCCATCTTTGATCCCTAATTAAATTGCTTCCATCTGCCTGTCACTGGTGGATGCACGGAGAAGCCTTTACCGTTGATGCTCCACCTATTCACGTTTGCAGTCCATGGTGCAGCATGTGCATGGTGCCCTCAGGCAGGAGACTTCGCGCACCCCACTCGGGTACCCCATCCACACAGCTGCTGCCTCTTTTTTGTGCAGACCCTGTCTGCAAGGGCCCAGATGTTTCTTCATTTAGATTCAATGGTACCTGACAACTTGAGTCTAGAAAATACCTGCTGTCTGCTATAAATTTAATTGGTTTTATTGCTAGTGTTACATATTCACCTTGCATCCAGGGAATCGTGACGAAGCCGCATCCCCACTCCGGTGAGACTAAGGAGGAAAGAGCTAAATGGCCTCTGAAACAGCTAGCAGGACATCTAAGTTAAAACATACTCAGCTTTGCACTCAGTTTAATCACCATACGTCCTACCAACAGCAGTTGCGTGGTCAGTCCACCTGTATGTGCTAGCTGCCTGGCTAGCAACCACTTTGCTCAGGGCTGGCCATCTCTTGCCCAACACAGATGTCATAAGGAAAACAGTAGAACCGATATTAACATGCGGTGACAGAGAGAATGAGTTTATATGCAACAAAGCTTCACCAGTTTTGTTGCCCAAGAACAACTTATTTCAATAATGTTCAACATTGTCCTCTAGAGAAATATCTTTTGCTGTAATATTATCCCTATTCCATCTCTTCAAGACATTTTTGTTTAATGTTTATATACAGTAAATAAATATATATTTTTTCAAGCTGAGACAGACCTTGAAACATAATGTATCTTTTTATAGCATTATTCACCCACTCAGAAGAAAACAATTCATGAACATGGAGTTTAAAATATATCACAAAATTCACGCTTCTTGCTGAACGAATTTAACTCAACACATCCCCTGCATTAATAACTGTAACACATGGGAGTAGATCTGAAAGAATTTAAGACTGCACAGTCCAAAGATGTGTGCACTTAACCCTGAGGTATCAGAGATCAGACAAAATCCATAATGGGTCTGGGTAGTAGATTTCGTTAGCCACTTGGTGATAGGCAGCCTTAGAGCTGCTGTCAAAAGGAATATAGTAACTACAGATCCTCACGTCAGTACCACGGCAAAGTCCTCTTCTACCTCTTGGTATGAGATGGAGCAACACACTAGTTTCCTCACATAAGAGTTGGGGATCTTTGTGCATCATCTTTACCAAGAGACATCCTTTCTGAAGTCATAGAAGTTCAAATTGGAAGTGTCTCTTTGCTCACCTTCAGTTCCACATGGTTACAGACATCTGTTGCAGTGGATGTGGTTGCACTTGTCCAGTACCTACCCTGAGCTCCACCAAAATGCTCCTGGGTTGAAGTGGAAACTAGAGTTCTGATCCTAAGGTGTTTCCTGAAGAGCTGTCACAAGCAGAGACACACCAGTACAGGTTTGTAAAGGTAATTAGGCTTATAACTCCTGCTTTTCAGATGGGCTACATGTTTCAGTAGCTGGTTGCTTGAAACTGCCTTTATCTATCAGACAATTTGAACAATGTTTCAATCTATCCAAACCCTGAAATCAGTGACAGAGTATCTCAACGTCTGCACCACATAAAAATGCTGAGAACAAATTCCTTCCTCATATAATGAAGAAAATGCACCCAATCAAAAAAGGAAACAACTTCCAATGCTTGTCAAGCTGTCTCTGTACAGGTCCCAGTTCTCAAAATATTGGCTTGTAGGAAGGAGCCTTAGTCCCTTAACGAGCTGTTTATCCTCGGTGGAGCCGGCGAGGTAGGAAATGTTTTCTGAAGGATCAGTTCTCCGTAAGCACATAATGGTGAAAGGGCAGTAATAAGCTATGACTGTAACGATTAATTCACACTTTCTAGGGTTTTTATTGGGGTGTAACACATAAACCTTGTCCTGGCCTCATTTGCAGAGCCTCTCTGGAACCACCATTTTATTGAGATTAANTTTTTTTTTTTTTTTTGTTTCTGATCCAGCAATCTTCTGTATTCTGTCTGAGGTTAAAAGCAGGACGTGGAGCTCCAGTGTGAGAGGACCCGTGGCTCTAAGTGTTGTTTCTGACTCTACCTCTGATAGTGAAAACAAAAGCAATTGACACCAATCTTTCCTTCTAAGGCTAAAGACAAGTAGTAGTTCACTTTTGTTGTGCCTTTCTACAAGCAATTTAAGACTGTTTCACTCACTATGTGCTTAAACACCAATACAAATTACAGTATAGACATGTTCAGATGTATTTATATTTTTATTCATTTTTCCCCTTTTTTTTATGTATTATGAATGCCACTTGATTTTCGAGAAGAAAATAAGAATCCTGCCAAACCTCCAGGTAATCTCTAATGCTCACATCATATGCAGTCACATTAATCATAAATATCACGTTGCTAACAGCTACACATCAGTTACCTGATGCATGTAAAACTAAACGAAAAAAACAACTAAACATTGAACAAGAAGTGCATATACTCTATCATATGTCTCAGCGGTGAGGTCATTTATTGGAATTTCTTCTCAGGCCAGATTTTAGCATGAATAAAATAACATTCCTTCCTTTTGTATATTTGGATCATAATACATTTAGTTTTACTAAGGAAGAGTTCAGTGAACAGATAATTAACCTCTAAGTGGGTATGATTCATGACTATTATTTAAGAAGCCGTCCTTTCCAGGCACAGATATAAACACACTTCAAGAAAAAATCTGGAGAACGGATTGTTTGTCTGCAGAAGACTTATTGTGACTGGTTTTTAAAGACAGATTGTGTTTCATAGGCACAGGCTTGATCAGGGAGCAAAAGGAACAGGCTCTGTGGGAGAATGGGACGTTTCTCAATAGCTGGTGAAGGAGAAATGACAGTAATCAAGGCAACTCTTGTACCACCTGAATGTGGATGGGATGATTCCTTGCAAAGGGCTGTACCTCCCTGAACACCCGGCGAAAGACTGAGTCTTTTTTCTGGGAGACAGAGGGAGAAGTTGTTTAAAGTCATAGTCTGCAATAAAGAGCATCAGTAATATATTGACAAACAGGCAAGAAAAACATCGTGTACAGAAGAATGTCTTGGTAAAACCTGCAAGCATTATAGTCTTAAATGAATTATCATTTGAAAAAGATTGGAGACAAATGAAACAAAAGTTATGTGCCCAAGAAGTAGGTATGTTGGAATGGTCACGAAGAAAAGGAAGACACGGGGCTTTTTACTTGGATTTTTTTTAAGTTAAAAAAAAAAAAAAAGAGAGAAAAAAGANAAAAAAAAAAGAGAGAAAAAAGAAGATTTTTTTTAAAGATTAACAGATAAGAGAGAGAATATTTATTCTGAAATAACGAGGACTGTGAATTGACGACAGGTTCGAACATGAGTTCTGGGAATCCAGCGCAGGGCTTTGTGGATTTTGGTGCAACCCTTCACCCATTTGCACTTAACCTGCATCTGTGGGTCAGATTATTAAAGAGCTATCTAGATAAAGTTCATTAGGTTAGGCATCTAAATACTCAAATATTTAAATACATGGAATACTGACACTGAGTGCTTTGAATTGCAAAAATTCCCTCCCTTTTTGACAAGGAATCAGATGTAAAACATTTTATCCAGGTAGTTAATTATATGAAGGGGTTTTATTATATTTATTTGTATTCAGTTTAGAGGCATCTTTGTGGCATATGGTTACTTATAAAATTCATATTAAAGAAGGAGCTGAAATAACCTGAACACAGTAATACATAGTCCTTGTTCACTGAAGTCAAACGCAGGTCAGATTTTGTTCTCACTTAAATTTGACCTTGGATACCATTTATAAATATGAAATATCCTTTTCTAAATCAGTAACATACAACATATTTTTCGTTTTATTTTTTCTATTGTTCTACTGCATAGGAAAAACTTCCTTGTTTAGATGTAGTCTAGGGCGTCAATTAACCGAAATGAAAATTGTTGCCTAAAATTTATCTGTCGAAGGGTCCATCTTCAGTTATAATTTCTGTCTCTTCAATGGCATAAAGATAAACCACATATGGGGCAATACCACGTGTGTGTTTTGCCTGTCTGTATCCCAAGACAGCAGGACGGGGTATTCTGTAGCTAAGTGGGATGCATTTAAGGTTGAAACAAAGCTTGAGAAGAAACGTGCCATCTATGTACTGTTCTCCAGGTAGCTGCACAAAAATGGACATGTTGGCAGTGGGGAGACTGCTGAGGCAGATGAAATTCCCAGTTGTACTGCTGTGGGAGAGACCGCGAATGATGCTGAGATGAGGATCCCGAATCAGAAAACAGGCATATTTGTTAGTTGCAGGTCTGGGCAATGACTTTTTATATGGTTCTGGTGCATAATGTACTGAAGTAAATCCCTGTCCGTACAGTGAGGGTAGAGATGGGGGAAGGAATTGCGTGTTCAGGCTTGAATGTTGTGAGAGGGGCTTCCAAAATAGTTTCACATTTCATCACATCTCTGCTTGAAGTGGTCCTTATTTTGATAAGAAGTACTGCAGCTTACTCGTATACCTACATAGCTCAAAGGTATTTGGTACCTTCTACTTATGGACAAAACGATTGGTTTATTTTATTTTAAAATAACTAGTATTTCTCAAAAAACTATATTCTTCCATATTCTCTGCTAAGGAAAGTAAAGGAATCATTATTATCCTCAATATTGTAGCATATTAAAATGCTTAATTCCCAGAAAATTTGAGGAATTAGTTAATGTACTTGATGCTAATTTTGCTCACTATCTTCAAATATCATCATCTCTACAATACACTCCATTTAAAATGTTAAATTAACTTCATACATGTTCTTTTAACTGGTTAGTTGTGCCGTTTTTAAAACTCCAATTACAGCAGCCAATCAGGGCAGAAGGGAAATTCTGGAGCCCACCCCACAAAATACAAATTTTTATTCAGGGATATTCCAGGATGTGCTTTGCAGTGGGAACATCACAAAGAGTGTAGGTGATGCAGTGAACCAGAATACCTGATTTTTATGTGCTCCAGCTGGTCCTCACTTTTTAAGCAAAGTATCTCTTTTTTTTCCCCCCCCTCATCACTCTTTCTTGTTCGTTAGTTGGACCTCTCCATTTTGCTTGGGCAAACCTTTGAAGTTCAAAGTCTCTGTCACATTCTATGTGTCAGACATATGATGGGTGGGAGAAGAGAGGGTTTTAACTTCAAAGACCAGTCCAAGGAAAGACTGGCTGGGGCAGAACAACAGACATCCAGAAGAAAACAGCTTTTTCTCCCCGAGGGAGACAGGAAACTTTTCCAAGGGTGCACTATTTTTAATCCATGGGCAGAAAAATTATATCCAAAGAAATATCAATGAAAACAAAGGTCCAGACAACAATTTATGGTAAATTATACCATTTAAACTGTAGTTTTGTAGAGTCTTACCAAATGTTTCAGATTATGTAGCTCTTATGCATATACAACCCACCAGAAAATAAAAGGAAAGTAAAAATTAGATTAAAAATTATAAGACCAGATCTTGTTTTTCTGAGAAATGAAATCTTTGCAGCTTTCATTGGAAATCAGGGCACACTGCGTTACTCTTATTCAAAGAACATGGACTTTAATGTTGAGGCCAACAGTATGAGGTTCAACAAGGCCAAGTGCCAGGTGCTGCATTTGGGTCACAACAACCCCATGCAGCGCTACAGGCTTGGGGCGGAGTGGCTCAATAGCTGCGCAGT
>VZSZ01001952.1:364313-391457 GCA_013398815.1 Ibidorhyncha struthersii | reverse complement strand
GTTGTTAAATAGAAAAAGAATTTGGAGAGGGTGTCAAATGATAACCATGACAACTTAGGAAGCAATAATGAAGAAAAGAAACCCAAATCCTGAGAATCTGATGTTTATCTCTCAAACTTGAAAAAAAACCCTGCAACTGAAATGGACACTGCTCTGCTGCGGGCGTCTGACCTGAGTGAGACATGAGACCTACGTCTATGACAAAGTTTTGCAATAGCAAAGAGTGCTATAGGTTGACTATAGGAAGCTTTGGTACAGATAGGGAAGAGATACAGAGATGTCCCTGAAACCCTGGGCAAAAATCTTCACCTAATTTGCTGCTCACGTAGTAGCCAAGAGGAATATTTTATACACAGTGCAAAAGTGAAAAAAAAAAACCAACAGAAATTAAGTCTGGCACCTTTATTTAGATATTGTTTCTTCAAATGATACAGGGTTTTTTTTCTGCATGATTCAAAACATTCGGTTAAACCAGGTGGGCTGCAGTCAGAGCAGCATTTAGTCTGACCACAATCTCCTTGTCCCCTGTCCTTTTAGGGTGGTGCTTCCCTCAGCCCACTTTAAAACACCTTTCTAAAAACTTCCTTTGTGTTGTTAAACCAGCGGTCCCTGCCTTCACACAGTGGCGATCCTGACCATACCATCCCCTCGTGTTGCGTTGATGTGTTCCCTTAGCATGGCTAAAGCAGCTGGCGATACAGGAGTATTTAAGAAAGAACAAAAATGGATGAAGCCCTTATAAAAGACTAATTGTCCGTATCTGTAAGGCAGAACAGCCTGGCTGGCTTACTAATTCACCACAGGATGTGTGACCTTTAATAAGACCGTCATCCTATTTTGGGCTTATTTCTGCATATGTAAATGAGAACACACTTTACCCAACATACATTGTTGAGAGGATGTCCATGCGGGTATGGCATATTGTAATTGTGAGGCATTGGAATAACAGTGCCCCAGCTGTGCCATGTCCCTCTGGGTGATCTGGGGGAAGTCAAGATCAAAAATATACCGCTTTATGTCCCCATTTGCAGTCTGTCCAGGGAAGCCAACCTCACGGAGCATCGTTTATAAAGCTTTGAGGTCTCTCCATGAAAGATGCTCAACAAGAGGCTGTTAACAAAAGTGAGCTTTGGGAAACTTAGATTATTGAACTAGGGCTGTGCAAAATTCACACTGAATTTGATACATGCAAATTTATTCCTCATTTTCAGTGCACAAGGCGTTGAGCAAACCTCAAATGCAATGAAACATCCACATGTCCCTGACTGTCACCCACCTCTTCAGGCTTCTTAGTCTCTTCAGAAGTTTTCTCTGCCAAGAGCGGGTCCTCTGTCCCTCCACAACCTCCCTTGTTTCATCCTCCTCTCTCCTTGTGCTCTCCATCTATCAGAGAGTTTCTTCTGATACCCCGTTAAATGCTTCACAATTAGATTTTCAGAATCCCAAATGGTCATCGAGGTGCAGCTCTGGAAAAGGATTTAGTTGTTTTGCTTTTATCAGAATTTAGCTAATTTAAAGGGTACTTTAATAGGCATTTTGCTACTTTAGGGACCCAGGCCTTGGTGTGTAACTCCTACAGGCTTCAACAGCAGCTAGACACCTAATTTCTAATAACATGTTGCACGTGTACATAGAGATAATTCTAATTGACTACATAGAGTCCTCCAATTCACATCAATTCCCTGCTTATTCTGAAATTTCTAAGTTAAATTTTTTTTATGCCGCTCCCATGCTGACTGTTCTGGGCTTTATTTTAAAAACCAAGGATTTTATTTTTAATAATGGAAATCTTAGTTATTTAAATTGGAAGTCACAATCTCTTTATTTTTCACAACAGATGCTCTGTGAATTGTATGAACTTGTGAATTTTGAAGCTTCTCTGAAGAATTCAGAGGCACAGCTAAAACTTGTAAAGTTTAACGGGATAGAAGTGAAAATATCCCTGAGTCCTGACATCTATTTGCTCTAAACCTTACTTATGTAAAAAATGCAGGCATCTTTTTTCCATGTGTTTTAAAAGCTATAGGGTTTCATTGGTAGAGCAAACATAAGCTATTGGTGTTATATAAAGAATGTACTCTCAAGATGGTAGCTAAAGAGCCTGTGCAAAATATGAAATAAAATGAAGATTCCTCTACCTGCAGGGATGTCGACATCGATTAATGTGGAGTGCTGTAGGAACAGTTTATAACTGTGCTAAACCTCAAGGTTTGACCCAGTAGTTGCTGCTGGGAACAGCTGAGAAAGGGCTGGTATTTTTTTGTGCATAGTCACTTCCCCTCCTAACACGTTCTGTGCATTGAAACTCATCCCCTACTTAAACCAGCTTGGGTGTTTTGAAACCTTTTCTTAATGAAACAGCTGCCATGAAGTCTTGTGTGCACTTTGCATCATCTGCATAGTATGTTTTCTCGAAGAAAAACGGTGTTGCTCCTGTGGCGGCTTCTGCGGCTTAGACTGTACTGTACTCCTCTGGGGAAGAGATCGTAGGTCTTTGCTTTTGCCTTCAGCCCCAGCAGGGATGGCAAATGCTGGTTCTCTTTGCAGGATCTCAGCATGAGCAGGAAAGCGGGTGGAGGAACAGCCACAGTGAAGCGGAGGTGTGGGGTACAAGCCGGTGTGGGACTGCCGTCTTCCCAAAACCTCACTGAAGCAAGAAACGGGGCTGCTGCAACCCTTATTTTCAAGCTCTGTGTTGTTGCCTTTAATACCCAAGTTGCTACACGGACCCCTGACGAACCCTTCTATTTATTCCCTTATTTATATGATTATTTTTCCAGTGGGCTTCGCTCCCTGCTCTTTGCTGGCTGCCACAAAGGCTGTCTGAATTCCCGTCTCTGCGGGCTCACTTTCTACTTGCTGCAGTAAGTAGCGGAGCAAGTAACCGCATAGCTATTGCCACGGCCGTGCTCACAGCTGCCAGGGTGACAAATACCAGGAGGACCACGTCTCCTGTTACGCCGAGCCTTAGAAGGGGTGCACTGGAACAAATGCTGGGTTTGACTGTCAGATTCTCAGATGTGCCACATATTTCTTTGGAGCTCGGGGCTGTTGCAACAGCTGTTTGTAAACACTGCAAATCCAGCATTAGATCAGGGAAGGAGAATATTTTTTTTTTTTCGTCTTGTAGCTTCCTGAACCATCCTTAAAAATCTTGCAAATACACTGGCATTTCTGCTGTTGATCTAAATAGCAACTGGTATTGGTTTTCAGCCGAGCGGGCCAGTGGGCAGGCTCCGTCCCCGCGTCCTCCTGTGTCGGGGGACTCCTCAGCAAGGCTGCGAATGTGCATCGGGCTGTGGCTCCGGCAGGAAAACACACAGCGAACAGCGAGAGGAGCGCTTGGGAGCTGGAGGGGATTTGGTGGTATTCAGTCAGATGCTAAAAACAAAATTAAAAAATATATTGCTAAAATTGGCGAGTTGCGTTCCAGTGGGGTATGCTAGGCAGTGAAAGACAGGCTGCCTCTGATTCACAGAGGTTCATTCGGTGAAGCATAAGCATGTAAACAGGGCTCAAATGATGTAATTTAAAAATTACATTGGCAAGAGCGTTGTAGGGGCATACATTAACTCGCAGCCCAATGCTAGCTCTTCTGCAGCCTGCAGGCTTCTCCTCTACTCTCCAGGCAGTAAAACCTGAACAAAATTGGATCCCCAAAGTGTCACGGGCTCGCCTGGAAGATGCTCTTTTCCCCCTGTGTAAATAATGAGGGAGCGCAGTCAGGAATCAGAAATGCCGCCTTTTGCTCTTTCCAGGGGTGCTTTGACGCATGTAAAATCATGTTGATTTTTAACTCATACCATAGAGGTAAAACAGGCTTGAAAGACAGCCCTCTGGTTTTGTGCTTGAAGAGAAACTTACCAACCCTACCTTTTTTATGTTTTAATGTTTAGAAGGATTTTCCTCAGTGGTATCTCAACGATAAAGTTGCAATTACTGTCCAGTCTGACAGGGGAAATGTTTGAACCTATAAGCTGCAAGGACAGCTGCTATGATAGCTTTATTTTGCCCCAGTGAGGTAAGAAGGTCTCAACTTCATTTTGTAAATTGAAAAATTTCCTGCAGTATTATTTTCCTGGGCCTGCTACCACCTTACCAGCTTGCAATGTAGGGAAACTACTTCAACGCATCCAATCACAAGGAGATATTTTAATTGTGGTAAATCTGAAACCAGACATTAAAATATGTTGTTACACATGCACTTAAATAGACAGTTCAGTTTTTAGAGAAAAAGCAACGAAGAGAGGTAGGAGGTCACCATCTCAGAAAATTATGATGATAACAGAGATCATAGTGTCAAACAAGTTGCATCAAAGCTTTAAAAATGCTCTCAAGTGGCCGACATAAGTCCATATAACAACAGACCAACAACAAAAGCAGGGACAGGATCTGAGAGCTGTAGCTCACAGGGTTTAGTCTTTATAACCTGTTTCATTTACAAAGGAAGTGCTGTTAATAGCTGCCTGTAGTGAACGACTCATAATTTTAAGAAAACGCTGATTGGTTAGTGAACAGGGCTTACTGGTTTACTATGACCTAGGAAGGACTCGAGCATCTTTTGGGATGAGTGAGCCTTTGGGAATTTTGTGCTCTCTGGCAAGGTCTCCCTGGATGACAACGTTTGCTCTTTGGGAAACCTAATGTGTTATGCCTCCTTATTTAAAAGCTTGTGGAAAAATAGTCACAAAGATTTCACCAGGATAACCACGTGAAGAAAAAAAGGTCAGTACTTAAAAGCAAGGCATTGGGCTGAAATCTCTTAAGGCTGTCCAACAACATGCACCTTGCTGAAAACAGCAGGTCAGATTTACCCATTGTCAAAGGAGCAGCCACTCTCCTTGTTCTCATTAAGATGGGTTTCTCCTTTTCAGGACTTTATGAAGCAACAGGGTAATTTTCATGTTTACCAACACCATCACTTTCCTCCGGTACATTGCACTTCTATTTTAAGGGAGTTCACTGAGAAAGGAATCACCAATCTGCAAAGGAGTTAAATTTTTACCTGCACAGCATCCCACCGCCCCTTCATCACCCACGTGTAAGGCAGACACCTGCTGCAGAGCAGGTCAGTCTAAGCCTCCCCACTTTCTTCTGTGTTAATTTTCTTGTCAGGCCCCTAAAATCCAACCAGTTACCCCCATGCTTGCCATAAAGCCAAACAGCTTCTCTCTTGTTCTTAGAAGCATCAACAGGAGTTTTGTTGTTAATAGCAGGAGCATTACACCAACAAAAGGAGAACGACCTTTGAAGGTGAATATTGTAAGAGTCACAGACTTGGTTAAAATTATTATTTTTGTGTGAGTGTGTATTTTCTCACATAAAATTACTGCAAATGTATAGCAAATTAAGTTTATACAGAGCACTGGTCCCAAAACAAAAATACAAAAATTAGAAATAGATATGCTGTGACCCCACACATTCCACTTAAACTCAGCAGAACCCACCTGCAGTAAATATTTTGGCTTCACTGATATTGTCAGCAATGAAACTAATATGCATCAGGGCTGCCAAGATTACAGCAAATAAAATCATTATTAAAAATATAGGACTACTGATGTTTTGCTGTGCCTTAAAAACAGTGTAAGTCCTATGGTTTACTTACTTGACATTATACCAGTGTATTCTTAATTGCTTACGGACTCTTGTCTTCTGGGAAAGTTGGGGAGTCCTAGCAGAGAAAAAAATAATCTTACCATCATCCCTGAGAGAATATATTTCCTGATTTGTAGGGATCTAGCTTGGATGCATTAATGATTTCCAGACATCCTTTCCTTCTAACCTACTTACTTTTTTCCCAGTCAGGATACACCATGCAACACGTGTCAACTGATTAGAAACAGGTATGGATGCAAAACTGCAGAAACAGATTTTGGATTTGAACCACAGCATTGTGATACCCAACATGTGCTTTGCAATTTTGTTTTCTCTGGTCCTAACTCTTTACGGATCAGCTCCAGGTGGTGCATCAGAGATCAGAGGTTACTTCACCTTTGTGCTGGTCTAGCTGGGATGGCAATAATGGCCGATGGATAGGACACTTCCCATTTAACACTACTGTTCTACAGAACGTGTTCTTCCTGCGGAAATGCTATTGGGTCCCACCATGCTGCTGTGATGCAATCCCAGAAGTCCAATCAGTAGCCATGGTTAGCTGGCCAGGATGCTGCCTGGTTAGCTGTGCTTGCTCCTGACTGAGGCAGTCCTATAAATTTCAGTTGTAGATGTAGTCTGTAAGACGGTGATGACTTGAGATCTACAAATCCCCAAACAACTTGGGCCACCCTTTCAAGCTGCATTAGCGCCCAGAGCTCATGGAGACACCCACACCAGCTTTCCTGTCTTAAATTCTCCAAATAGCTGAGGCAGCCTCTCCATCTGCCAAGTAGACGGGGTCCAAATAAACAAAGGGCATGTTGAGCATTTAGAAAATGCAGACACTGCGCCTCAGCTTTAGACAAATGCAGACATCCTGACGAAACTGAAGGAATGAATTGAAGACCACACGTATACACTTTGGTGGGTGCTTAAAAAATTATGACTGATTCTGAGGAATTACTTTCAAAATGGGTGGCTTAATATATATAATAAATAAAATTCTGCATGTATATATGTACACACAGAGACATATATATATAAAGATATATAGGGGATGTTATCTCTATTTTATGCATTACAATTTCTGGTTAAGATTTCCAAGCAGGTTTGATATCTATATTGGTTGAACAACATTTATGTAAATTATATATATAAAGGATCAAATTTGACCAAAAGATTTATGGTCAACAGAGGCCTTATAAAAGGGCAGAGTTGATCACAGAATCACAGAATCACAGAATAGTCAGGGTTGGAAGGGACCTCTGGAGCTCATCCAGTCCAACCCCCCCGCCAGAGCAGGGTCACCTACAACAGGTTGCACAGGACAGCGTCCAGGCGGGTTTTGAATGTCTCCGGAGTGGGAGACTCCACAACCTCTCTGGGCAGCCTGTGCCAGTGCTCCACCACCCTCAAAGGAAAGAAGTTCCTCCTCATGTTAAGATCTTTCATATTTAGTGAATCTTAGACTTTTCCAAATTGGTTAGATCATCTTGCAAAACTTTGATGGTGAAATTAGCTGTAAACTTAGAAACCTGAGCCCAAGCATAGCCCAAAATTACATTAATGATTTGCATAATTAATTGTATCAATATGCTAACTCCATCCTCTTCTTCTCCCTGTTGACTTCTTTCCTTGATCTTTGAGTTGTGAATCTGAACTTTTTTTTTTATTTTCTTCATTTTTAGTTCCTTTTGAGCTACAATAAATTCCTCCACTAAAGACTAACTTTTTCTTTTTCCCTATGTTATGAAAAGATTGAAAGGAGTTAACGCGGTTCTAAACATATTTCATAAACCCGTGATAATTTGATCATTTTTTCATGCTTTAAAGTTGACAGTAGTTTTAGCTTTGATAGTGCCAGGTGGTAATCCAATGTGACTTAGATTTCCTATAGCAATAACATTTGGCAGATTCATTCCTTGATGAGAGGAAACCATTTCTATTTTTAGATACATTTTTTGATAGAACCATAAATATAGAAAGCCTTTCTGCTAGAATTCTTTAAAAAAGTATTATACAGTATAATGAACCCCATTTTCTATGTTTAAATAAGTTTGTTGTTGTGAAAAGGAACAGAAAAAGAGGAATGAAAAAATACCAAAACCAGGTATATTATGCATATAACGTTTGTTTGAGGCTTGAAGAGAATGTGGCATTCTGCTGAATACCAAACTCTGAAATTATTCAGAATATATTTATTCCTCCCTTTAAGCTGTATTAGAAAACATGAATGTATCTTGTCTAAAATTTGGTTCTTGCAGTCAGAAATGTCAAATTGATCCTTACTGGAATTTTACTGATGTTAGTCGAGTTCCCTAAACTTCAATATAGTTCTCTACACCCTGGTGATATCAGCCTTCATACAGGTAGATAAATGGACCTATCAATAAGCAGATCCACTCATATAGAATGAGTAGTCAGGTACACAGAGCTAAATGTCCCCCAAACAAACAACCTAATTGTATGACTAGACAAAAGACCATGAAAAGTCAGAGGAGCACTGAGATATGTGCAGGCAAAAGATACGGCTGCACAGGAGAGAGTAAGTCCTTCTTCCTATGACTTCCAGTACTGAAGTTGGCACGTCCACCTGACACATGGTCGAGCAAGCATAGCCTTAGCTGCTCACACAACACACCAAAAGTAAATGTAGATCATGTTTAGCAACACTATTGCTGCTGGATCAAAAAGTACAGAAAACAAGTTCTCGTGCACTATACAGGGGGAGGGGAAAATAGTCAGCTAAAGTAAGAGTGAGCTAAATGTTGACTGTTATGAAAGATATCACTGGATTTCTTCATTTTGTTGGGTTTTGTCCATGTTTCCTGCAAAGAGACAAACCCTATTTCTTTTTTCCTGCTGAAGGGAACTTGAGGATTGCAGTGAAGGTCAAACCAAAGGTGAGCTGACAGAGCCCTCATCATGCATAAGACTAATTTCATACTGAGTTACATTAGGGGGAGTTTGGCCAGCAGGTTGACTGCAGAATACTGTGTCTCATTTTGTGTACCAAGTTCAAGAAGGCTGTGGAGAAGCAGTATAGTTCCAGTGGAGGGACACCAAAAGTCAGAGGTCTAGAGGACATCACACATGGGGAGAAGATGAGCGTTCTAAGCTTGGTTGGTCTGGGGATGAGGAGGCAGTGTGACAGTCTAATAACAGCCGACAATTGCGTGAAGAGCTCTCACAAGGGCAGCAGAGCCAAACTCTTCTAGATAGTGCCAGGCTATCTAACAGAGGGCAATGGCCACAGATTGTGGGTCAGAGGCTTCATGTTGGACATTAGAAACACTTCTTCACCAGGAGGTAAGTGCAGTTCAGAAGTGGCCCAGAGAGGCTGAGGAATTTTTGTCCTTGGAGATTTTCAAGACTCAGCTAGACAGATCCATCACTGACCTGATCTACTGTTGGCAACAGTCCCGTTTCAAATGGGAGGCTGGATGACCTTCAGAAGTCCCATGCAACCAACACTCCTACAATTCTCTGTGTCTAAGGAAGTAAAAAAAATCATAAGATACGTCAGATTAATTTAACTTGCTATCTCAGAGCACCGAAGAGTCCCTTTGACTTAGTCCTAACAGCTAAGTAAGATCTGAGCAAATCAGTATGATCTCAAGCTGTTGTATGTGAATCTTCATTCATCAGAAGAAAGAGAGTTCTGGAGTTAGTACACGTTCCACTGAAAGTGTTCTGATATCAAATGTTCTACTGGTTTTCAGATGCCTGGTAAAAATATTGGGAATATTGCTTATCTTCCATAAGATGTAGCACATGGAAGACTACATAACATGCCATATTTTGCTTCAGACAGTACCACTCAGTAAGGACCATGTGAGTACGGTCAGCAAAGGAGGTCTTGCTCTCTCCCAGCATGTTTTTCCTGAACAGGAAAATTATCTAGCTCTATTTCTTGAGCTAATTTTTTTTCACATCTAGGTCCTTCTTTCATAACCATTTCATACCTATTCAGAAGTGGACAGCCTTTGACTGTAGTAAATCCTTAAATCTGCTATAGAGACAAATACAAAAGTCACAGGCTAATGTCACAAATATCCTTATAAAGTGCTGTCCTTTTAATTATCTCTCTAAGAGAGAGAATAGCTAATGACTCTTTCAGTCATATAGCAGCACATGCCTGTCCTGCCCACACCAAGTGCAGAGACGAGTTGCTGGAACAGCCCCAAAGATGCTTGTTGAGGGTAAAATACACATTTTTGTGTCCGTTACAGTAAAACTTGGATTAGAGTCCAGGAATTGCACTATATGGAAGCAGTTCAGGAAACATCAGCCCACAGAGAGCCCTGCAGGGAGGATAGGTCATCTCCTACCCTAGAGAAGAAAAATTCATGTCAGCTCCAGAGCTATTTTTGTAACAATTTGCTCTATAAATAGCCTCACGAAGAATTGTCTGAAAAGATTCCTGCTTATGGTACCTCTGGAAAGTCTCTGTCGGTGACTGGGTGGGGGATCATAGAGGGACAGCAGTAGCTGGGTCAAGGTGCTCAGACATCTTACTCTGTCATGTTGGTGTGATGTGGCATGACACAGATGAAAAGTATGAAGTATGATGGGCAACAAAATATCGAATACAAGCTCAACTATTCCAATTCCCCTGGCAACAGAGTGAGTATTCTTGCCCATACATACTTCCCCATAACCTTTTCACAGCTGAGATCATAACTGGGATGAATGGCTATATAGGCTAGAAAGACATGACCTCCCTTATTTATATCAAAAAAAAAAAAAGAAGATTGGTAAATGACTCTTTTTCTTCTTGTTTTCAAAGTCTTCATCTGTCATCACGGAGAGTGACTTGTCAGTTTCACTATCCTAAACTGAATTTCTAGCTTCGATGAGAAATGCTCCAGGGCTAGCCATTTATTCTAAGTTTAGGGTTTGACTTGAATTTTTTACATGCTTTTTGCCAGTTTATCAACAAGGGGATGAAAAGAGCAAACAAATGAGAAAGCTTGAAAACCCTTAAAGGAGTCAGAATAATATTAAACTAATGAAATGACTGTATTTGCTCAAGAAACTAGTCATTGTGTAAAAACGTGAATCTCAGCTCTTTTGTTAACAACTGAAGTGATTCAGGGTTTGAATTTGGTCTTTTGTTAGTGCTGCTTTAAAACCGCATCAATATTACCCATGTGCATGCATGCACTTACACATGCGGGTAAGGATAATCTGCAACGTGTTTTTCCCCCTTTCCCCCCACCCCCCAATACTCCAGTGTGGTAGCTCCTGTTTTATTGTAATAACCCCTGAGTTGTTTAATACACACATACCTGATCATCAGACTTTGTCCAAAACAGTAGCAACTGCAAATGAAAAGAATTTCCTGTATTTTAAAATTTGAGGCTTTTTTTTTCTGAAAAAAACAGGCATTTCGGAATGTAGCAACACTGACACTACTGAAACCAGTGAGTTACCCACCACTGCACCCTAACACTTCTCATTGCACTGGAATTTTTCTTAATGCTTTTTTTTTTTCCAGTTGTGCCAAAAAAAATTTAGAGGAAGTGTCATTTTCCAGTTGAAACACATTTTCCTGTGTCATTTTCTAGTGGAAATTTCAAAACTCCTGCCCATATACCCTGTCTGTGTCTTTTTTTAAGAGCCTTCTTTGCACTGAAAACTCCAAGACAAGATTGGCAGGAGGATTGCTCTGGAGGGATCAGAGTAACCACAGCTCCAGCCTAGGCAGGGAAAGAGAGTGATGATGCTCTGGGTCTTGGACTGTGCTGGGAAAAGCTGGGTTCATTTCACACTTCCATCATAGTCAGTTTGCATAAACTTAGGTAAGCAACAAGCCTACAAAATTAACTTGATTTACCTGCCAGATGGAAACTGCTGCAGTAGAACACGTGCTTTTGACAGAATGACCAAGATGAGCATGTCAAGTAGGAATATCTCAGAAGGATAGACATGTTCTTTTGAGACTATGAGGAGGTAGTGGTCTTCTGCTAAGATTTTGGTTCTCATGCTTCTCTTGAAAACATGTGGTAGAACCAGCCTTCTCTTGTAAAACATATCCAGAGAAGGAACGATTTCATTCTTATTTATTCATTCATTTATTTTTCCACCCAGTTCTTGCAGGCAAATGTACTAACATACTTGAGAAAATGAAGTTCCTGCTCTGCCTTTTAATTGGACAAGACCCAGAGCAGACCATGGAAGATAATCAGGCAAGATCCGGGCAGATCTCTTGTTGAGGCACAAGATAGCTCTTTAACTGCTGAGTATGATTAGGATTTGGGCAGTTCTGAATACGCCCAGATTTTTACTGGTGGAAAAGGTTATATTTCCTGTGGGCTAGCTGAGGATGAGTGGGAGGTTTGAGAATCCAAGTTCTGATGTGAAGTAAGAATGGGATGGTTAAATGACTTTTACTGCCTTTCGTGCATTCACTTCTTTTAGCTACTCAATGCTTCAGGGGTCTTCCCTGTCTGCAAAACCAGAGCACAAGCACTTCCCCACGTCATAGTGAGCTGTAAGGAAAAAGGTGTTTGGGTGCTACAATCATGAGATGACTGCATTTTCAGAAGGTCCTATAACTAGGAGGTTTGGAAACACAAAACAGAGTCACATCAGGCTGTACACTTAAGAGCTATAGTAGATTTGTGACCACTGATGTCACACGAGGACGTCCTTAAAACTGTGGTTGACACTGTGATACAACCAACCCATCTTCTACTTTTCCTCCTCATTCCCTTTGTGATGCTCAGTCCATCAATCTTCCCAAACATTTCTTCCTAAATCTAGCCCTCTCTATGCATATTCCTCATTTCTTCAGTCCCTGTGCACAGCACTGCTGAACTCAACCAGTAGCCTATCAGTAAACACCCAGAATGTGTTGGACAAGGATGTGTCACTAAAGTAACAGTCACACAGTAAAATAAAATAAAATAAATAAAATTAAATTAAATAAAAATAGTAAAAAAATAACAAATTGCCTACAGAATTTTTTTTCTTTGGGGTTTCTTGGGTGGGTTGTTTTTTTTGGGGGTTTGTTTGTTTGTTTGTTTGCTTTTTTCCTCAAATGATTAGTGCCTCTGCCTTTCTGTGGAGCTTTGGTTAGAAAAGATCAGAAAAACTGCGGTGGATACAGCACTAAGACCTGAAATCAAACAACAGCTGCAATAAATTCTGGGTCTCATTTTTGCAAGGCCGGACGGGTCATTTTTCTTGGTAAATTGAAGACCGCTTCCAACTCAGGAGGGAAAGGTGACAATAAGAGCCAATGCCACACCAGGCCTGCTGGTCCTTGCTCACAAACCTTTACTTGCAACTCCCTTGATGACCCAGAATGAACTCGACTTCTGGCTGCGGGAGGTGGGAGGAAACCAGCACTCATGCTAGCTGCTTTTTTTTTACCATGACTTGCTTGTCACAGGAACAAAGATCATCTGGAAGGGGGTTAAGGAGTTACATAGCAGCAAAGGGGAAAAAAAAAACAACTCTAAAAATAGGAGAGGCAAATAAAATATATCAATAACTTAACATAACTCCAATACATCACACTGTAAAATGAGTAAACGAAAGCTCTTTCGAATTTTACCACTTGCTGCTACCAGTGGGTGTCATTTCCCACCATACCTCTATCTTCACAAACGAGTTTAGCACCAAGAAATGATGCAGCTATGTAGGAGTGACAAATATCAAGCAGTCAATATGCCTGAATAGCCTAGGCTCAGATGGGTCGTCTTCTCTGGGGGCACCCGTACGTTGACAGAAAGCGTGCAGGAGTAGTTTTATGGCGTATTTATTACACAGTATAAACAGGGGTTGACTTACCTGACTGCCACTTTTGTTGCACTTTGGGTCCTTGGTACATGATCCTGCCAGAGAACTGAATCCACCAGCAGTGTTGTTCAAGGCAACCCAGAGCTGGGCATCTAGCTACCTCCAAAATCCCTTTCAATCCAAGGAAACATAAAGTGGCTCCCTGCCTGAGTAATGACACTGCACTACTGGAAGCATTTGTAACGTCATTCAATTAAACATTTTAGGGAGGAAGGAAAACGGCAATTTGTTGAAATAAATCTGCTTTCAGACAAGCAACAGGTTTCCTGTTTAAAAGGCTATGGGGAAACCATTGAACATGTCTTAAAAAACATTCAGAGATATATTTTTTAATATTTTTTAAACAAGTGTTACTTTCTTAGAGATTAGAGCAACTTTTTCAGAAAGTTATTGTAGAATGAGAATGTACAAAATAAGCTTAAGATGAGCTACTTCATTGTGCACAATGCACTGTTCCTATGTTCCACTGCTCTCTATTTGCCAGAATTTTCTACTCTTTAGTGTCATTTGAGATGCTAAGCGCTTTCCAAATGTCAAGGATTCTTGTAAAACTGCAAAACTTTCACATTCAACCAAGAAAGCCACTACATTTGTGCTTTGAAAGTAGGCGGCATGGGAAAATGAGACAACCTGCTCTTGCCAGAGCGACTGCAAAAAGCTATTGAAACACCGTGCAGCTTAAGCGAAGGGGTGTATTAGGAAGCTGACACGCAATTTCACCGCAGGAGGGTGGGTGTCCGGCCCCTTGCATTAAAGCTGGCAGATGTTCGAAGTGCTTGAAGAAAAGCATTACATTTTTTTCAGAGAGGTGTTCCACATCCTTCTTGAACTCAATCAGACAACAAAGTGCCATTAACTCTGCAGAAAAGGTAAATGCCCAGTGTATTACCAATGAAGCGTCTTAATTGCAATGCTATAAATGCTCTACTTCAGTAGGAACAACACACAATGGCTTGTCCTGATTACAATTATGCAATGAGTACATCTGAGGAAAAAGTCAATCAGGGCAGAAGATGCTCCTCAGCCTGCTGAAAAGACCGCAGTTTCACTGGGAGAGAAACAGTCACGTAACTGAAAATGAGAGCCTGCGTCTCAGATGCTCTCCTGCTGATGCTGTATTGCACTGGTCGTGAGAGCGCCGGGTGTCTGAATCTGTGCTGAGTTCTTATATTCGAGGTGGATTTATAGATACTTTTCTACATTATTGTAAATATAATTTGGAGAAAATGGTCTTGAATATTTTGCATATATTTCTTCACCCCGCTCGTTGAATAAATATTCAGGATGCAGAAAATCAGTTGCATGATAGTTTAACTTTAGAAGTTAATTTATTTTTTTTTAAGGGATTTATTGAGCTATTGCTTGTCCAATGAATATAGGAATTTCAAAAAAATTAATGGGAATCTTGACAAAAATACAGAAAAGTCAAAATATACAAAATCAGTAAGAGTGTAAAAATGATATAAATAGGACAATTCCTATTTCCCCTGGCACATTAGTTTCATTGCATTATTTGGACAATATTAAAGCCTTTTTTGTTCAGGCAGAATCAATCTGAAGGCAAGATTTTCTGGATAAGGATGACAAGAATGGGCCTGCAGTCTGCAGTGTGACTGAACAGGTTATAAGAAAAGCTAAATTAGCTGACTTTTCCCAATATATTTCAGAATATGTTTTTTAATGTTTTCCCAGTGAAAGCAATTCTCTTACATGAACTTTTAAAGGAGCAAAATGACAGATCAGAAAGTAAAATGGTGATCCCAAGTCTCACCACTGAATTCGGACAGCTGTCATTTGCTTGGAAAACAGAAGTATTAGACAATATGTCCACATGTCTCAGCAGTGAAACAGCAGTGGAAGCCACATCTAAAACCCAGTAGAAAGAAGAGCTCGTCTGAATGGTTCAGGGCACTGTTGTCAAGAAACTTCAAATTGCAGGCTGTGGTACAGTACAGTCATTGTATAGAAATTGTGATGTGAGAAACATGCGAAAGGAAACTCTTTGCCCTAGCCCCGTCTGTCTGCAAAGAGTCATCTCATGAAATGGGAAAGCCTTGTCTTGACGTTAGTCTTGTGCTAAGCAGTGAATTTAACAAAAATGACACGATACTGACAATTGTCAATCACGGTTTCTATGCTCACATCGATGAAACAGCTGAGACCGTTGTATGAACAAAGCGGTTCAGATTGCCCCGATCCAAACACCTGAGACATGAAACTTCATGATTTTAGGCTTTTGAGTCACACTGAAGTCATAGGATTAGCTATGGATAATCATAGGATTAGAAACCTACGTACATTTAATTAGTGGAACTGTATAATCTAGGTAGAAAAGGCAGATATATTGGCATGATGCAACCCATATGAACAATGTTATGGCAGAATATGTCATTTAGTTCGTTGATGCAGGAATAGTAGGATTATTTTAGCTAGAAGTAGGGGTAGGAATTGGAAACAAAAACACTTGGAGATGAAGTGCTAAAAGAGCAAAGCAACCTGAGGCAGAGAATAGGAGGGTGAGTTTAAAATGAAGAAACCTTGGAATAAAATACTGGAGTGATAAAAGTTATTTTTCCAATGCATTATTTGAGTTATATAATTATGTAAGTGAAAAATAAGTAAAGCCATTTTGCTTCAAAGTTGACTCTATGTAATATTATATAGCACCATGCAGTGGTACCAGGAAGTACTGGGGTGGTATTGCAGCAGATGTAATTTTTTGCTTAATTCAAAGAATAAAGAAGAGAAAGAACAGAATTCAGAAACACCTACATATTTTCAAAATGAAGTGTATCAGGTTTTTGCTTTGAAATTATATAAAAGGTAGTTAAATTGCATTTAAAGTGAGTTTAAATTTAAAAATGGATGGTGTTCCCGTCGGTCAAATTATGTCTTTTGTTCAACTCAAACAAAATATTCTCTTCTCTTTTTTAATTTGATGCAGAAAAATGAACTAAAAAAATTGTGCCAAAACGAAAACAATCCCAGAAAAAAAAAAAAAAAATTCTTTTCCTCTTCCTAAACCTCAAAAGCCAAATATTTGCACAGTCCTTCTCTAAATGTCCAAAACTCCCTTCTTGGCTGCTTCTGCAGCTGCTGCTACTGAATGAAGTCACATTACATTGTGCTGATGAGCGTTTCATTCACAAACAGGAAGGAGATCTAGCCTTGTAAGGGCATAACAAACAAGTTTAGTTCACTGGGTAAAATGAACCAACAGACCACAGATTCAATTCTTTTTTTTTTCCTTTTTTTTTCTTGAAGCAGCAGGAAAGGGGCTGCTGACAAGATATTTTGGAACAACTTGCTATTAGGAAGGAAGTATGAGTGGGTGTAGATGAGAAGTAACTCACACTCATATGACACACACGTTGCGAGTATGTTGAAGTCTTGGTCTGAAACAAAGGGTGGGACTGTCAGTTTAGTGATGTAGAACAGAGGGAGCTGTTTGCTTGTTTGTCTTGCTTGTAGCCAAAGTTTCAGGCATTTGCCAGCTGGGCTGACAGAGCATGTTCCCACTGGAGAAACCACGGTCTTTGTTAAAGGACCAGTAGTTCATTTGAGAGTCCTCACTCCTCTGATGAGCCACGTGCCTTCCTTTGAGTTTTTGTTAGTTTTGTAAAAAAGAAAATTAAGAACGTCAGAGATGTTTTCAGATACGGGAGATTTTGACTGAAGCGGCTGTCCGTATAATCCAGCCAGCTCTTGTTGTCGATCATACCTTAGATACTTAATGGTAGGTCAAGAAACTGTCACGAAATTTAAGAGCTCATCAGGAACTCAGATGGAATCTTCAGCCTAACACCATACACATTTCATGTTTTAATCAAACTTCAAAATCAACACATTTTAATTCAAAATGAGAATTGTATGATATCTTAGTATATTTGTAGGGGAATATCTAAAGTTTCTTTTAAAAATCCAAATCTCAATAAAAATCTGGAGAAATGATCAAAAAGAAATAACATTTCAAATTGTAGTTGCTAAGAATAAAAGATTATCTTGGTTGCTACATCAGTGAATTAGGTCTATGGATGCGGCAATCACATAGTTCAACTAATGAACAGAAAAATGAGAATTGGTTCCAAATTAAGATGCACTTTAATGAAATGAATCAATACAATAAGAAGCAACTAGTGAACTCCCCAAATTAAGTACATTAGAAATAGCCAGAATGTTCATTGCTTTGCTTGAATAATGCTGGGTTATCATATCTTGCTTACACGACGGGGAATCTGAGGCCCAACAACATCAGTTATAGATAGATTGGCCATGTTTCAGTCAATAGTTAAAATGTTGAGTTATTCAATATTTTTCTTGGTTTTCTAATGAAAAATACGCTCTAAAATTACTAAGGTACCTCCTGGCTTTAACCAACCAGTACATTTACGCAATTAAAAAGAACTCCTCTCTTCCTTACCTTACACATACCCACACACTTTCTCTCAGAGGAATTTTCCAGCTGAGAGTCCCCGGAGTCAAATACTGCAGACATCTGGTAACAAGCAGGTCCAATGCTTGCAAGTGTGTTGTAAAGTTTTAAACTTTTATAAATACTTGATAAAATGGGTTATATTTAAAAAAATGTCAAAGACATTCAGAAAGGTTTCTTCCTTTTCACAGAGGAAGCAATTTTACCAGATTTGGAAATGATGCATTTACAGTTTCAGAGGTGGTACAAATTATACTTTTTAAACTAGCAAATGTCCATTATTTCTCACAGAGAGGCTTTTAAACAAATGGAAGAGAGGTTGATTGCTGTTGAAAAACATATATTATGTGAACTAATGAACTATACCTACAGGGAAAAGTAGTCCTTCCTTATATTTAAATTAATCTAGATTAGAGAGGAAAAAAAGAAAAAGGATAAAAAGAATGGCCTGGAGAGGGGATCTTCCTCATCTGCCTCCTCTTCCGCCTCCTCCTTCTTTTTCACCCTCTCATTACTCACCAGGTAGTGGTAAAGCAGAAGGGGTGGATTTTTTTTCTCTTTAGACCACAGGCAGCACTAGTTTCTTATATGTCTGAGCTCAGGGGTTTGTTTATAGCCTGTCAACTCAATTTTTTAAGTGGTTGAAACTCAAGGTAAAACCTGTTGTTTATCACCCGCTGGCCATTTTGTCCTGGAGTTAAAACATTTTCGTCGTTATGGAACTTGGGCTGTAATCCACAGGAAAAGTCAAAGTAACTCTAGCATACTAAGTAATGTCCAGAGTGAATTGTAACTAGTGCTCATGTTGCCTGAGAGCCATCTTCCAGAATCTCTAAATGCTTTGTTGCAGAGGACTTTGGTTGTTTCAAAAAGCTAGGGCATGACTGGAGGTCCAAGGTGTTGTCTTTATGACAGCTTCATTTCTGTGGCCAGGAAGTCAAAAATGCAAACTACCTCTCCACAGAGAACTTCACATTGCTGTCAAGCCTGCCACACACACACAAAAAAAAAGTCCGATTCTGGTACACTGCCCCGTAGGTAGATCTTTCTGCCCATTCCTCAAAAAATATTTATATGTTTTAGAGGCAGACAGAATGTTCCTGGGCCCATGGCAAGAGGCACCTTTGTTAACCATCAGGATAACGTCAGGACTCTCCAGACACAGCATGGGTCAGTCTTTCAAGTATTTATTCTTTTTAGTTGTAAAGACTACCAAACTCACTCATGTGTGCTGAAACTTGAACAGCTTAGACATTCGTTGACATTAAATGTGTTTCCATCCCACTTGCCTACAGGACTCGAGCTCACTCAAAAGGACAAATGCCACCAGGTCCTGTACAGCCTGAGGCTCAGACTACTGAGGTGTGGCAGCCAGACATCCGTCCCGCTCATCAAGCAACACGAGGTTCAGAGGTTGGCATGTTGGCTGTAACTCTTTTCTCCATCATCAGGAGCTCTGCAAACAGTCCATGTTTTGAAAGTGATTAGTTTATTTCTAAAACTAGTGCATATTTTGTCATTTTCAATTAGCTGTAATTCATCTTCCAGGATCTTTGAAAGCTGTGCTGGATTCAGCTCCAGTTACAGGTAACTAACCTGTCTTTCTCCTTTGAGTATTCAAACAGGGGCCAGTTTCAAATGTACCGTTAACATAGGAATATTTTGGTCCGTAACTCTCCCAATGACACAGTCTTTTCTAGAGACTTCAGCAAGAACTTTGTAGCTAATAAAAGGCCGCATGGTTCTGCCATCGTGATCTCTGTAAGTGTCAAACCATAAATTCCATGGAGCTACCTTTTTTATCTCCACAGACATAATTAAGTCCTTCTGAGTAGGTGCAGGTAGGTATAAGTAGCTGGCTGCTCATATCAAGTCTGTACTATATGCAAAATGTCTCCTTCTAAGGGCTAAAACATACTAGGACTTTCTAAACAGAGCAAGAAACCACAGAAAATGTAGGGCTGCTGCCTCTTTCTTTAAAAATGTGGCCAGAGGAGAAAGATCAATGGGAAGAATCCCGTGATCTGGGAGACCAGAGTCAGCTCATGAAGGAACTCAAGCTGCCCCTTCAAGGACAACCTTGGTCATCATGTCATACACAATTCATGGGGAGCTTTGCACTTTTCAGAAAGGTCCATGGCACTTGTTGTCATGATGATGTGTCACTGAGCCACAGTGGGCTGCTGTCTACTAATTAGGGTGCTCACACTGGAGGTCTCGGTCCTGAGTTGCACACTTTGCTCCCATAGCTGTTTATTGCTGGAGGCATCAGGCTTCTTTTTGCCTCATTTTCAGAGGAAAACAGAAGCATTCGCTGAATGGCTCAACTCTGCACTAACTGTCTGTGAAGGAGAGACAACATCAATGGTATACTCTTACGCAGGAGTGGAGGCAGGTTAATGGTATGCTGCAGTTTGTAGTAGGAGTAAATAACAGATGAATAAATACAATCCTGGGGTTCATGCTTTAGAAACCGCAAGGACGCACATCTCTTTTTACAACAAGCTCAATATTGTGCATCTACAGGGCTCTGTTTTTACAAAAACTGTTTTTCCTTGCCTTTTTTGGCCATATGCTCTGCATCATCATTATTAAATTATGAAAAATAATAACTCTGTGCTAGTTTCATTTTATGAGTGCTTATTTTGGCTGTAATACACAACAAAACAATAATGGTACAATAAAAATATTTTGTTGGGATCCTGTGTTACCTTTAATCTACAGGTCTCAAACAATTTTACTGATAATTTACTGCTCAGACATGTAGGATTAATAATATTTTTTTCTTTTCAAATATGAAAGGCAAATTTTATTGATGTTTCCATAAACACTAAGTGCCTGCAGTCCTAGATGCCCCAACTAAGCTACTTAGGGAGTTCAGGGAGTTATAATCCTCCATATTTCTCAATAAGTTTAATGAAATTTGTATTTGACATGAGTTTTCTTGAATTATCTGCTGTCTGCCCTCTCTGGAAAAAACACCTGTGAAGTGGTATGGTACTGTGTCCAAAATATAAGGGGGTTACACCAGATGGCACATATGAAGATTCTGGTTGAGGAGGCAGTTTGGCTGAGGTAGACTGGATTCCTGTCTTGCAACTCAATTAAACATCATGGAAATGAAACACAGCAAAATAACACAAGATGTACTCAATTTCCAGGTGCTATCTAAATTTTTAGTTATTCAAAAAGTGGACATCAGTAAAGCCCCAGAAGTGCTAAGGCTGACTCTTTCACCTGCAGCTCCTACTCAAAGAAGTCTAGGACCTGGATTCACATAACAGCCATATACTCAACCTGTCTTGACTGTTACTTAGCATAGTTGAAGAAAGTCCTGTTCAAATGTGCTTTACATAGTACATAGGTAGGAAATAGGTTAAGGATGGTGTATATTTCTCACCCATGAACAGCATAAAGCCCAGCAGCTAGAGCTTTTGACGTTAGGAGGTCATCAGGCATCGCACACCTGCTCAGAAGTTCACTGATTCAGCCGTAGTTCAGCAATGGCAAAATCCTCCACTCCCTGGCGTCAAATGCAGGAATATCACTTGCCTCAGCCGGCCATCACTGACCGCCTTTTTAACATGCCTTCAGGTCTGCCAATGGAAAGCAGTACGTAAGAGTTGTTGTATATTTCCATACACACAAAAACCAATGAACAGAAGGTCCAGCGACAAAGTCCTGATCGACAACTTTCATTCCAGGGTGACTGCCCTAAACTATACATTACATCCTTCTGTCTTGTTAAGTGCCTATTGTTTCATTGCACAGACTGCATCCAGCTAAAAGAATGGATGTCTTGGAGTTGCCTGCATGCAATATCTAATGATTCTATAAGTATTTGATCTTCTTTTTTAAAACCACTTTTGAAATATTCTATTCAGGTATCATATTGGAGATGACAGAAACAAATACAACCAACTACCCACCTTCTCAAAAGCTTATGCACTTTGTGACCTGTGTAAAAATATACATATATAGAGAGAGACTTACAAAATCCTACCTTGATTCTGAACACCTGGTAGATGTACATGTGCAAATAAGGTTCCTGAATGTTGCAATTAGGCTCTTGTTGTGCAATTATATGTTTTACCTGTGAAAAGGGAAAGGATTAATGCTAATGGAGGGGTGAGGGGGGAGGTATAAGTTGTATTTACTACATGTTCTTCCCTTCTGCGTGCTCTATCACCTTAATAGCTACTGAGATATGGGAAGTTTTAGCTCCTGTCCACCAGGTATCAATACCAAGCCTATCAAGTAAAGACTACCAAGTATCTGCTTTCTCTATCCACCCCATTACAACTGGTGATGGAGTGATAGAGAGAGCACACAGAAACTGTGTTAAGCTCTGACAGACAGTGCAGTGGCTGTCTTTCCTGCTGAACAGTTTCTGTAAATAGCTGAAGTGAAATAATGACTAAGTGAAGAAACCTGAGGAAATCAGGATCGTGCCTGGTGTGATACCTGACAGCCAGAAGGAAACGTCCCAGTCTTGTCACACCACATTGCACTCTCTAAAATTGAGACAGTGGGAGTGCTGGGTGCCTTCAAACACTAGAATAAGAAAATTAAATTCTTTGAATAATTTAAATCTTGTTTAGGTATCTAAATCTATGCAATTCAGGCTTCCTGCACTTAACCTGTCATTTTCAGTTTGGGTCAGCATGTTGCACTTGGGTACCAGATCTCAAATTTGTCATAGCCATGAAAGACCTCAGCGTGAACACCTCCTGGCATTTGAAATAGGACTTCAGCAGATCTATTGGATACCTTTGGTTTAGGGTGAGTTTTCTTTTTCTTTTTTCCACTGTGGTAATTTTCACAGTGACATTTTAGCCACCGGACTGAGAATCGTAACTCACTCTGAATTCTTAGCAACAAATACGATGCTATTCTTCTGGGACAGCTGTCTCTGAAGCTTGAAGACTTAGAAACTTCTTGCCATAGAAAAAAAAGGTCTTAATGTTTCCTTCCTCTAAGGACAGAGAGGGAAGGCCATGATCTTTGCCTGCAGGCTGTTTGGTTGAACTATGACAGCAGAGCATCAACAACATCTCTAGTATCGACTGCCAGGCTAAAGGTATGTCCTGTGTGCACTTGGGTGAACTAGCTGGTCTGGATGACATCACGGTTTGCCTGTGGGAGAAAAAGACATCAAGTTATTCTGATAGAAGGTTATTCTGTTAAGCTAAGTGTATGAAATCAGTGAATAAGAGGGTTTTACTGCTATGGTTTGAAAACCTTCCGTTTCCTCTGGGTAATCTGAGGGATCAGGCAAACGGTTAAGACCCAAGTCAATCATTTTTATTTTGTCAGAATAGATGGTACTCTGGCTTCTTTAAATTATCCCTACCTGTTGCCTGTTCTGTACTGCAGAATATGGCTGGGCAGGTAACTGGCATTTACTAAGCCTGAGAGTTGCAGAAAATCAGGTCTGAATATCGGGACCTGTTACCAAGCCATGACCTGTTATGAAATACTGTGGGAAACGTTGTGGTTTCATAACAGCTACTTTTCAATCCATCTTTTCAACATCAAGGGCGTTGTATTACAGGGTTTCCAATAAACACTTTGTTACATGGCTAAATTTCTAATAAGGTTCATTGTATAACTCCGAAGACAGGGTTGAACAGGATGCTGTTTAATCAAGGATCAGGTACCACAGAAAATAGGGTTTTGTTCAACCCATGTCAGTCTGCCCTCCAAGTAAGTAATTAATTAGTTCTTCTAAATAGGATTGTGGTTGTTTCTTTATATGAGATATAAAAGTGTAGACCTGACTATACCTGGTCAGAAAAGATCCTATGACATGTAATGAAGATTATCTAACCTGCTCAAATTCCAGGATGATTAATAGCGTAATATGTCCATCTAATCCACCTTATGAGTTCAGTTGTATAACACATTTTCATTTTCTGCCCCCCTTTGTGCTGTTAAACAGTACATTTGATTTTCCTTGAAGGTAACTAAAGTTGGTGGTGGGTGCAGTGAATTCAGCGCAGATTAGGAGTTGTGCTTGATCTCAAACACCCGTATTATCTGTTGCATTTAAATTAATGGAGGAGACAAAGAAAAGGAGATCTGGATTTTCCAACTATGGTCCTGGGCAGCAATGTCTGGCAGAGAGAATGTCACCGTGGTTTAATTTAAAGTGAGTGGCACCAAGGACCTGGTGCTTATTATTCCATAACTTGTTTTTTCCTGGTTAGAGGAAAAAGCATTTGACACAAGGTGGACTAACCTGACTATGAATTAACACAACAACCTCCTGTCTCAAATAGAATTTCCTTATCCCTGAAGACAGGAAAATGAACAAGGACTGAATTCGCCTTGGTGAAATAGTCTTTTATGATCTATTTACACTCCTGTGTGTTCCATAAGGTTTGTCGATATTTCCCAATGAAGAAACAGGTAACAATCCTTGTAATAATGCTCCCCTTTCTGATAATATTGTGCAACATGATACACTGCAGGTTTAATTGGAACCAGAGACTTTTGGACATTTCTACCCACTACCGATTCACATGGTGAAAGTAAATCAAGCCCTATATAAACAAAACAGATGGAAGTGACGCTAATAGTACAATGTCAGCAGTATCCACAGATTGACAGAGCTAGTTATGTTGCCAGATGCACAGAATGTTGCACTACTTGTTCCTTATAAACTAGACTTGATGGAGTATGTCAATGTCAAACTCCTTGCTGATTTACACACGAACATACAAAGACATGCACACTCACAGATACTCACGTTCCTGTGATCTATATCAACCATACCATCTGCTTTCTGCTTTGCATGTGGTAGCTAACTAACTATCCTACTGTGCACGGGTATCACTGAGTACATGCTGTGGAGGCAAACAACAGTTTTTTTCCTTTCTCTACTCTATTTAGTGTTATAAAATAGGCTCGTTAACATTTGCCATCTAGGCACGTATATTCCACATGTATTTCTGAAACTTGTTTCTCATTTGTATTTATTCCTTTGGCCAGTATATCTTTCCACATACACAGAAATCTAAAAGCCTCGCTCTCTTTGTGGAATACAGCATACAGCACAGCCTCCGTTTACCCCTTGGAAGAAGCACCAAACAGTGAGCCCCAGACAGGTAGCAGGACATAAAACAAAGACAACATTTCATTAGTTTTTGTAACAGATACACTCAGCTGAGAGTCTATTGAAACATCTTCATCAGGCAGCAGCACTAACTGGGAGTGCGAAATGTCAGGAGAAGGATGTGCTGCTTGGAGGGACAGAAAGCTGACCTAGCTACAGCCAGCGCCTAAAGTCTCTTTCTGACCCATTTCATTGTCTGGCACCTGTCATTATAACAATCTTTCCAAAAGATCTACGGAAATTACACTTACCCTCTGGTAACTAGGTAACATAATCTCCCGGAGGCTAGCTAATTGCAGCCCATGATAACCTCACATACAGCAACTGCTAAATTTTTCATTTCTTTCAAATTATTATGGATCAGTGGAGAGGGTATTGATTTGATTCATTAACTGATTCCCAGTCTGTTCCAAGGTTAATGATTACATGTATCTCAATTACATCCTTAACAGGTTATACTGTATGATTTGTTTCAACTGCAATGTACATTGCGTATCTTCCACAGCTGAAAGCCTTCTTAGCACTTGATGATTTAATAAGGCCCTTTTTTTCCATTTCACTGAACATGCCTACAAGGCACAAGTACATCTGGGACAATGGCAAAAAGAAAGCTTTCCCCAAATTCTTTAAAGAGCATGTGTAAGACGCACTCTGAAAACAGTCTCAAAAGGCCACAGGGATAACCCAAGATTCTTTTGAGTTTAAGACATTTGAAGACAATTTGGAGACTAGGGAAAATATGGGCCCACTCAGGAAGGAAGCGGGAGAGCTGGTCACCCAGGGTATGGAGAAGGCTGACTGTTTTGCCTCAGTCTTCACTGGCAAGTGCTCTAGCACACCGCCCAGGTCACAGAAGGCAAAGGCAGGGACTGGGAGAACGAGGAACAACACACCGTAAGAGAATACCAGGTCTGAGACCATCTGAGGTCTGAAGGAGCACAAGTCCATGGGAGCTGATGAGATTCATCCGCGTGTCCTGAGGGAACTGACAGATGAAGTTGCTAAGCCATGGTCCATCCATCATATTTAAGAAGTTGTGGGAGTCCAGTGAGGTTCCCATTGACTACAAAAGGGGAAATATAACGCCCATTTTTAAGAAGGGAAAAAAGGAAGACCCAGGGAACTACGGGCCAGTCAGTTTCACCTCTGTGCCTGGCAAGATCATGGAACAGATCCTCCTGGGAATCTCTGCTAAGGCACATGGAAAATAAGGAGGTGATTAGTGACAGCCAACATGGCTTCATTAAGGGAAAACAGTGTCTGACAAAGTAGGGGGCCTTCTGCAACAGGATTACAGCATTGGTGGATAAGGGAAGAGCAACTGACATCATCTACCTGGACCTGTGCAAAGCATTTGAAACTGTCTTGCATGATATCCTGGTCTCTAAATTGGAGAGAAATGGATTTGAGGGATTGATCACTTGGTGGATAAGGAACTGGCTGCATGGTCACACTCAAAGGGTTACAGTCAACAACTCAAGCTCACAGTCCATGTGGTGTTCCTCAGGGGCTGGTATTGGGACCAGTGCTTTTTAACATCTTTGTCAGGGACATGGTGGGGTTGAGTGCACCCTCAGCAAGTTTGCCTACAACACCAAGCTGTGTGGAGTGGCTGACATGCTGGAGTGAAGGGATGCCATTCAGAGAGAACTTCACAGGCTGGAGAGGTGGGCCCGTGAGAACCTCATGAAGTTCGACAAGGCCAAGTGCAAGGTCCTGTAGGTGTGTTGGGGCAATCCCATGCACAAATACAGGCTGGGCAGAGAACAGATGGAGAGAAGCCCTGAGGGGACGGACTTAAGGGTATTGGTTGATGAGAAGCTCAACATGAACCGGCAATGTGCAATCACAGCCCAGAAAGCCAACCATTTCCTGGACTGTATCAAAAGCAGAGTGGCCAGCAGGGCAAGGGAGGGGATCCTGCCCCTCTACTCTGCTCTTGTGAGACCTGGAGTACTGCATCCAGCTCTGGGGCTCTCAACATAAGAAGGACATGGAGCTGTTGGAGCGGGTGCAGAGGAGGACCACAAAGATGCTCCGAGGGCTGGAGCACCTCTTCTGTGAAGACAGGCTGAAAGAGTTGGAGTTGTTCAGCCTGGAGAAGTGAAGGCTCCGGGGATACCTTATAGCAGCCTTCTAGTATCCAAAGGGACTACAGGAAAGCTGGAGAGGGACTCTTTATCAGGGAGTG
>VZSZ01001952.1:349772-362503 GCA_013398815.1 Ibidorhyncha struthersii | reverse complement strand
CAGCCTGGAGAAGTGAAGGCTCCGGGGATACCTTATAGCAGCCTTCTAGTATCCAAAGGGACTACAGGAAAGCTGGAGAGGGACTCTTTATCAGGGAGTGGAGCAATAGGATGAGGGGTAACAGCTTTAAACTGAAAGAAGGGAGATTTAGGTGAGATGTTAGGAAGACGTTCTTTGCTGTGAGGGTGGTGAGACACTGGCCCAGGCTGCCCAGAGAAGCTGTAGATGTCCCATCCCTGGAAGCATTCAAGGACAGGTTGGACAGGGCTTTGAGCAACCTGGTCCAGCCAGAGGTGACCTTGCCCATGGCAGGGTGGTGGAACGAGGTGATCTTCAAGGTCCCTTCCAACTCTAACCATTCTATGATTCTATGATTCAGAAGATATTGAAAGTGATGATTGATTCCCTCTGGTTTTATTACTTCATCACCACTCAAAGTTCATTTTATCTGTCAATTAATTTTTAAGCTGCTTTGGGTCACTTGGCTGAAAATGACTGTACAAGTCTTGGATGAATATCTGCCATTCTCAGTTCTCTGTTGAAAAGTATATTTTACCAGTGACACAGTGATTTCATTCTTCTCAGTGGTGCTGCAAAATCCTTTTGGCTTACAAGAGCTCCCCAAATTTTTACACTGAGATTACCACTAATGTAGTCACTGAAAACAAGTTTTTTTCATCACGTTACCCCTAGTACAACTTTATTCTTGTTATTGCTGTTGAATTGCTGCTTCATTTGGTGCTGAGACCCATGGTGCCAGGCTTTGTACAAATTGTGAATGACAGCCCCCTAGGAAATCATCATAGGAAAAAACAGGTGTGGGAAAAGTTACACAATGGGGCAATGAGAGACCTGTCAGAGCAATTTAGGTCTCCTGTACTTACTGTTAAGTGGCTAGAGAACAGTAATACGATGCTTTCTCTACCCATTATTTCACTTTTGCATCCTGTTTCTTTAACTGCACGATACTGTTGGCTTAGTTGGACAAACACTGGGTGATGAGAGAACTTTTCCTGCATGAGTTAGAAATTTAATGGAACAATACTTCACTTGTCTGTGACTCTACACAAAGCTCTCGAAGTGCAAACACTCACACTCACTATATGTCTTTGGATCGCGTAGATATTATTACACCGATTTGCAGACTGGTAAATTGAGAACAGGGGGGACTGAGTTTAATAACCAAGGGCACAGAGCAAGTCAGTGTCAGAAATGGAAAAGCAGTGTAAAAATTCTTGACTCTTGGTCTCTGTGCTGCCTCCTGATCCACATTACTTCCAGCAGTTTGCATTTTGCACACATAAAGACCCTTTTATCCTTTCATATCTCTCTCTCAATCCTTTACTTTGGAACCCCGAGATACTGTAGTTTAGTTTGGAAACTAGGAAGCCAAATGAGTATAGTCATGAGGAAAGACTTCAGTTATACAATCCATTAAATAAAACAATAGAGCTTGCAGCTGAGCTATTAAAAAGCCTAGAGCAATTTTTATTTCAATGGCTACATTTTATTTCCTCTTCTGAGTGACTGCTAACAAAGGGCTGCTGAAAGGACTGGATAAAAAGTAGACGTCAGATGCAAGATCCATGAGTTAAACAACATTATTAGATACAATTTCATAAAATCTAGTTGCTTTTCTGCTACTAGAAATCATGTCCTTTTGTCAACTTGTGGTCACATCAGCACTTCTGTTGATATAATTTGCTCCAGCTGCAGAGCGTAGCTGGCCTGCAAATCAAGAACTAGAATAGGGACAGTCAGGAATAACTCAATGGCTTGGATAATGTGCAAATCACTACGCATCTTGCTATTAGTATAGTTTATTTTCTCTCAGAATATTTGGAACATGAAAAATTTATCTTTAGCAAAACAGCCGATCTGACACTTTACTGAGAGCAGAACTGGCTGGCTAGCTTATTGTAGCACCCCTCCTCCCCTCGCAGCTCACACACACATACACCCCCCACTCTATAATCATTTAAGTGGGATTATCATATCAAAACCCTTCATTATCTTTCATTGAATTCAGACCAAACACCTAATTTCATATATTGTTCGAGGTCTCCCTATAATATTGCTCACAATCCTTTACATTCACTTTTTAAATGTTTAAAAAAGGATAGGGTTTTTTATTTCCACTTTGTTTCCCACTTTCACCCTTTCCTACCTTTTACCCAAAATGGGCAGAATAAGAAGTAGTCCATCCTCACAGTAATGAGATCCTTCAAACTCCAGCCTTCTGGACAGATGGGAACCTGGTTGGAAATGAAACATAGCACATCTGGTGGAGCATGGAATGAATGAACATTGTGCAAAAACGGAAAAAGACTTACTAAAGCAACCATTCTCTTTTGTCTCTACATGAATAGGAAGCATGCAGAACCAAGATGATGTTAGCACAGCCCTTATTTCAATCTACTTTTAAAATACACTTTTCATTTCATACAAAGCAGGCAGTTAGTACCAAGGGTCTGCGAAAATCCAAACTTTAAGTTCATATTGATATCAGAGCTTTCTGCTTCTGATAAACAATTAAGGAATGGAAAACAATAGAAAATACAGCTGGAAGCACCCCTGTTAACAACAGTGATTAATCATCTGTGAAAATACTGCAGAAAGTTTGTTATTTTCCAGTGCAAGTAAAATGCATACTGTCTTTGTGAGCAAAGGGAGCGCCTCAGCGCAGGTGCGAAGAGCACTGCAGACCCATCGCGTGAACTCCCTTCACCAGCCCTGACAAAACAGTCATTTTCCTCTTTGACTTACTGACCTCAGTTAAAATCCCATTTAGACCCAGTTTGGAACCATTTAACACCACTGGCTTGATTTTCTTCTTCTGTCCTTCTTGTCAGATTAGGATTATAATTTAGCCAATAACATGCTCAGTGTGTCAACAATACAAATTCTCATGTTTTTATCAAGGTTTTAATTCTTGGCAATGAAGACAAAGCTTAACTTCTCCTAGCATTATAGAACTGCTCCATCAAATTAAGACGGTGGTTGGCTTCACAACAATTGTATACTCAGTGTTTCATTGTAGACACACTGCTTTGGCCTGTAAAATTCACTTTCACCACATAAACAGTGCACTAAAGGCCAGAGTGAAAACAATATTGGGTAACTGTGATCAACATCTCTCTGGATTACATATAGGAAATCTCTTTCTTCAAGGTGTAAAGTAATGGTTAAAAAAGAGCAGCGGAGTTTTCACTCCTGACCTCCTCTGAACTGGATGTTGTTAGGTTGGTGGATTGTGGAAGGTTTTTCTTTCCTTCAGCCATTGCCAGAGATAGGACATGACTGATTCATAGCCTGGATTTTCAGGCAAATCCTGTACTTTCTGTTTTGAAAAACCTTTGTCTCGTAGCAGAGTATGAAAGCTTTTGTTCCAGTCAACATAATCTAACAGAGAACAGATCCCACCTCTTTATTTGACATCAGCATCTTTCAGGAATCAGTATCCCTATTCAAAATGAAAAATGTTAAACATATCTTTTGTTATTCATGTAAAGTGAAAAATGTCAATACCCAGTCACCTTTTCTCCTTTGCAGTTAGTTTTGTGTGCCTGCTTTATCTCATCAGCACAACAGACCACCTCAGCTTGTTAGTACCTTGCAAAATACATTTAACAGAGACTAAAGCAGCGCTGGCCACAAAGCTGCTCTGAATCTCATGAACAGCAAGGAACATTCACAAGTATGCCGTGCTAAATTGAAGTCAGACAATTGCCACAGATGCTGCCAAATCAAGACCCAAAATAATTTTGAAATGTGAGCTACTTAATCAGCTATCTTCTCCAAATTTGATTCATTGTTTCTATCAATGAGGTATTCTTTTATTTTGCTAATAACAGCAAGCAAATACCAAAAAAAAAAAAATCTTCAGCAGTTTGAATTTGGTGAGCTTAGTCTGAAGAATAACACAGATTAGATAAACTAAAAGAGAAAGAAGCTCTGGAAATTACTAGGCAGGTCTAAAATGTCACATCTTTCAGCCTTTTGCTAAAGAAAATCGAAGACTTCCGCTACCCATCATTGCTTTCAAATAAGAAACTGGCAATTTAAAACTCACTGATGAAATGCCATTGATCACTGAAGTACCATTGATACCTCACCACTGTGTCCAACCATACCAATCCCAAAAGTGCCTGCCTGAAGCCAGAGTTCTGGGCTGTTTTAGGCATAGCTAGGCTGTGATGTTAGCTGATGGATGATAGCTTCTTCATGGCCATGGAATAAAGGCACACTGCCATTCCTGAGCTGTCAGCCTCTCGCTGTGACTGGTTCTGCTGGTGAGCTCCTGCACACTGCTCCTGTGGCTCCCCCTTAGCCTTCACTCACTCCAGGCAGACTGCCTTGCTCCAGCCAAACCTTTTGCTTCCAGAAGTCATTTGCTAACTTCTTGGATTGTCTCTTGTTTTCAAAATACAGAGGGAACTTTTCTATTTTTGGTAGAAAAAGGCAAGTGAGTGAGTTACTCTACAGGCATGTGAATACCAATCCGATAGCCTTCTACAATGAGATAACTGGCTTGGACCATAAGTGGAGAACAGAGGATGTTGTTGATCTTCAGTAAGGCTTTGGACACTGTCTCCTGCAGCATCTTCATGGAAAAACTAATGAAGTCCAGCTGAAAAAAAGTGGACAGTGAGGTGGATTGGGAACTGGCTAAACTGGTGGGCTCAAAGTGTTGGTGTCAGCAACACAAAACAACTCCATGCACACTAGGTGCTAATAGGCTGGAAAGCAGCCCTGCAGAGAAGGCCCTGAACATCCCAGTGGGCACCAAGCTGACTCAGAACTTCTGAGACACACTTGGAGTGTTGGGTCGAGTTCTGGGCTCCCCAGCACAAGAAAAACATGGACTTCTTGAATAGAGTCCAGTACAGGGCCACAAAGATGATGAAGACATTGGAGCATCTGACATACGAGAAGCGGTTAGGAGAGCTGGGACTGTTCAGTTTGGAGAAGAGGAGGCTTATGGAGATCTTGTATATAAATACCTGATAGAGAAGTAAAGAAGATGGAACCAGGCTCTTAGTGGTGACCTCTAACAGGATAAGAGATAAAGGCCATAAATTGAAATACAGGAAAGTCTACTTTGACATAAAAGAGAAAAAAACACTGTCAAAAACTGGCAGAGGCTGCCCACAGAGATTGAGTCTCCATCCTTAGAGACTTGACGTGATTATCTGGACATGGTCATCTAGACATCTTCCTGGACACAAGGGAGTGGTCTAGACCATCTCCAGAGGTCCTTTCCAACCTCAACCATTCTGTGACTAAAGTCATTGATTCAAGCTCACATGAGGCAAGATGAAAGTGACCTTCAGTGAGTTGGCCAGGAAATAAGCCTTTTTGTTTGCTGATGGCATCTGCTCAGCAGCCATTAAGTCAGAAAAATATTTTCAAAAATGGTTGTCTGAATCTAACAGTAAAAATTCTGAAAGCCTTAATTAAGCAATCATGATAAGACTAAGTCTAATTATCTGTAAAGTTTATTGTAAGGCCCACCTCTTAATCAAGACTTTCACACAAAGACAGGGCTAAAGAGCACTTGACTGTCTTGGACAGATGAAAGAGTAGCAGAAAATGGTGGGTGAGAGAAGATGAAAGAAGAAATGTAAAAGATGCAAAATGAGAGACATTTCTTTTAGTCATAGAAATGCAATGAGAAGGGAACTTCTTTAATGGCAAGTCATTTGTTTTACACCCAGATACCATGTTTACTAGTTCTATAACCATCTTGAAGAGCAAATCAATACACCTAATTACACTAAGGAAAAAAACAGTTGTGGTTAGGTAATGTTCGTAGAGACAGCTCCACTTCTTCGGCCACAGGGACACTGGCGCACAAGGAAATGATAATGGTTCTGCCCAGCAGCTGTCCCCTCTGGTGGACACTTCCCAAGAAATTCCCGTCTTCCCCCCACCACACCACTTGAAGATATTCAGAATCAGAAATTAGGAGAAAGAACGGTTCATCTATTGAATATATTGCAAAAAAAAGTTTCATTCACAGTTCTCTGCAGGATTTGGGCACGATAAAAAACTGCTATAATGCCTAGGGATCTATTTCAGGCTGGAATGCCTTTCCCTGTTACTTGGCTGCTCAGTTTATGAAGAGACACATGTGGAGAGAACAAAATGCCTGAATACAAACAATTTGAGTGTTTCCATCCAAACTTCAAATCCTAAGAACTCCTACTTAGCAGTTTTTGATTGTTGAGGCATCTAAAGTCTTTGCACGCCTGTGTTTTTGTCAATAAAGTCCCATCAGAGCCAGTGAGCTTTACTTCCCTGTGTAACTGCAGATGTGGTCGGCATGAAACGGGCAAGGAGCTTACTGCTCATGTTTTCCCCATTTCTCTTCCCAAACAAGTCTCATGTTTACTTATTCTCAAATTTCATCTCCTAGCCTGAACTCCATGCTATTCACAGTTGGAGGAAGAGATGGTGCCCCTAAATTCTTAGCCAGTTTCCTAGTGGTTAGAAAACCGTGCTGGTGGTGAGGGAGGCTTTTCTGGGGGTGGAAGAGAAGATGTGGTTTAGACAGCGCAGGAAACTGAAATGAGGTCTTCCACATCCTGCGTCCACTAGCCAACAAAGGCAATATGACCTTCTGCTTTTGCTGCCCTTATCAAAAAAAAAAAAAAAAAGAAAAAAGACTGACTTTCCACCCTGGGATCTTAATTTAGGCATTACAGATTCCACGGGGTGGCTGGACCCACGGGAGAAGGTGCTGCAGCACTCAGCACTGTGCTACCTAACTCCCCTCCCTTTGCAGATTTGGTCCTTGGCCTTGTGGGTTTTTGTAATAGCAGCCCCCACCTTCNTTTTCTTCTTTTTTTTTTTTTTTTTTTTTTTTCTGATTCGTGCAATCAGGTCAAGGGGTAGGTCATGCAACTGCCTTTCCCGGAGTTGGACAGCACGTAATTTGTGAAGTGCCTCCCGAATGGGGATCAATTACTTTCATTCTGCTTTTATGGCCCTGTACTTGTTCATGTATGGATTGAGCCCGTGCTTTATCATCCTTAAACAAAAATTGGCTGTAGCAGTCAGCAAAATGTACAAGGCTTGTCCTAAGTGATAGTGCAAACACACATGCTTCTCAGGCCACCAAATTGCTAAGTCTATGTCAGCTCTTAAATGATTATCTATTATCTTCAATTTGGTCTACGTCTAGACAGAGAGTGGTAACAAAAGTATGGGTTTTTTTCCACAGTTTCCTCTCTGTTTCTGAAAGGAAAACATTTTTCCTATACAGCTGGGAAAGGTTGCAGGGGGAGGGGGCAGGGAGGGAAGACACTGTTTTTCAAAACGCCATTTTTTCTTCAGGAGGTCATGTTTTTGGATAGCCCCTCCAGAGCTGGTGAAGGCACAGTAATCTGTAAGGTCATTTAAAAGCAGAGGATTCTGCAGCACAGCCTATAAAGGCTGGTTTTACACCATGAATGAATGACCTGCTGCTGGGGTTCAATTTCATGGAGTGTCAAACCTCTGGTGTAAAGGTGCTTTTCCATCACTTCACATTCAAAAGAATCTTAATGTGAAAGATGAGAATGAGACGACTGCCAGGTTGTGTGGCAGCTGTGCAAGTGAGGGAAATGCTTTTGCTGGCAATAGCATTTTCTTGTTAAAAGAAAAGAAAAAAAAAAAAGAAAAATGAAAAAGAAAGAAAGAAAAAAAAAAAGAAAAAAACCACACCGAAGCGGACCTATTTTGTGTATTTTTTTTTTATTCAGGTGGTTTTCCATTCTCTAAGCTCAGAGAGATGTCCGTGGATTGCAGGGGCATGTTAGGGGAGACAGGAGCCCTAGTGACATTTTTGAGGTGCAGAGAAAGTGAATTAGAACTGCTGCAAAGCTGCCTGGGATAAGCGTGATCCCGGATGTGAAACAAGAAGGATCTAGTACAAATGGATCTTGGAATGCCTTCTGTTGTTCACTCCATGTTTTGGCTGGCTTAAAATGGTTTATAGGATTGTTCTCATTTTGTTTTGCCTAAAGATCCATTTGGCCAGTGTGTTGCGAGCAAAGCAGAGACGCTCAGAGAGCATGAGAGAAGGGAAGAATTAAAATGCTCCGAATAACAACAAAATTAAAAGGCTAATTTTAAGGAGTGCACTTGAGATTTATAGAGCTGACAGACATGCAAGGAGTTAAGACCTAACTTATTTCTGTTTCATTTTCTGGATGTTTTTCTTGGAGTTTGATCCAATTACGAGAGTATGTACATGGATCTCAAGACTACAGAACTATATCCCTGCTGTGCCACTGATTCATTGTCTGACTAGAGAGCAGTCTAATCAACTTCTTCTGTCTAGGTTGCCTGCTTGGGAAAAAGGATGATATAATTATTTCACTGAGACTTAAATTCTAGAAGATGGTCTGATGTGCTCTGATTTAACACTGTATATTAGTTCAGAGAATATGATTATCTTCTTCCTATTCTGCAGGATAAACACAAGTCCCAGTTTTCCCTGAATAATTCTTAGTCATACTCCTCTTGTTGCCCCAAATTAATACATGAATAAAGGATCCAAAATTTGCACAAAAATATTATGTGTCACATCCTGAGACAGAATCGTCTACAGATATTTGCATAGGTTAATAAAACTAATTTTTTGATACCATCTCAGAAATGTTTTTTTCTTTTTCCCCCCAACTCCCACCCCCCACCCCCCATATTTATTATGTGTGTATCTTAGCTGCTGTTTCTTCTCACTTCATTGCAGCATGGCATTAACTCTGAAGGCAGGTTTGCAACCATGAGCTAGTTTTCCCCACTGAGGGAAAGTTTTCTGTCCCCAATCCCCACTGTGGCCCCTGTAACTCCAGCGCACTGCAGCAGGACTACGTTTGGATGTTTCATCTACTCCTACAAGGAAAGGGACTTCAGATCAAGAAATGCTTTAGAAAACAAGCTCTTTGTATCTGTTCTTCCAAAAAACAAGAGGCTTACTGACAATCATAATATTGGAGTAACTGGGGGGGGAAACAAATGAGCACACTATACCTAATTGCAAAAAAGTGAGGTATCTGAGTATTTAAACCACAGTACATGAGAAAATAGCCTTTCAGCAAACAGAAATATCAGAGCATATGGTAATAAGACAAAGCTGGGTAAAAAGAACGGTTTGAAAAATTTCGGAAAAAAGATCATTAACATTCTGCGAATCATGAGTTTTGCTTTATTTCTCCTCTGGCAAACTTGCCTGGCACATTGGTGCTGCCAATTAGGTTGTTTGATCTCTGACAGACAACAAATCTGTAGCCAGAGAGACCAGGAATAGCCAAGAATTTGAAAGAATTCTGTCTGTTTCTCCTTTTTCATAATAGGATAGTACTTGGATTATGGTGGATCAGATTGCTGGATAGAAGAGGGTTGTCAGGGATAAGTTTATTACCAGTATGGAAGTAATGGTGAATATATTTGACCTGGAGTAGGGCAATATTAATGTTCTTTAGGAACCAAACTCCAAACAAACCACATAGTCCTGTCCTCAATGGAAACCTATTTCTGAAAGATATCCAAAGGGTCCATGTGTTTTTACACATTGGAAACACTTGTAAAGTTTGTCATGCCAAGTATAATTGAACCAAACCCAACTGAAATTGTAACAGCAAAACCAGCAGCAGGAGAAGTAATTTGTAATTTCTTTAAAACATTTGTAATTTATAATTTATTAAACAACCTCTAAATATACACTACCAAAAGATTCCATGGCTGTTTCATGCGCTAGGGTTTCTGCAGGCTGTTGTTTGTTGCCATCACCCTACATCCTGGGCAAGAAGAGTTTCAGTGTACTTATCATGAAGTGCAAGCAGACAGTTCCAACATAAGGGCCTGGTCATAAACATCTTTCATAGCACTCACAGGTCTGTAAATCACTTCCACTGCCGTTGTTTTTATTCTCATCACCTTCAACTGCCCTATTGCCCAGATGCAGGAAGAATAAGGAAACTCTCAAACTTCCCCTGACAAGTGCATCTTCAGTCACAACTCTTTCCAGAAAGAAAGAAACCATGGTGTTTGAGGGTTGTCTGTGCCTGTCAAGAAACATTCCCAAACTGGCACTGGTTTTCTTTGCAATTCGCGCTCCTGGAAGCCACACATGAGGTCTGGTCAGGTCTGCTCAGGCTTCACATGGGCCAAGAGGTGGGCTACCATGTTCGTATGGTGCTTACATGGAGCAAAACCCAGGCTGTGTCTAAGTAAGCCTTCCTAGCTCAGGGTCATAGTGACACATTCATGTCTCTTTTTAGTCAATTTAGTGCATGATATAGTAAGATTATAGCATGTAACTCTACTACAACCAGACATCGTTCATCACGTGGGCTTATTCAAACAGTCGCTGTGGCCTTACATCTTTTTTTATGAACCATGCTATTATTTTCATGGAGTTTATAAAAAATCTTCTCTTTTTCCTATCCAATCTGTGTATTTATTTTTGTGTTTAATTTTAGTCCTCCAGTATTCTGTTTTCAAGGGCTAAGGAGCTGAATCATTATTTTCTTGAGAGATCCTTGCATGAAATATAGTGAAATAGCTTTCCAGTTTCAATACCATCTTTCTGAAAGTGCTAGCAAGCATAACTCTTTAAGATGCCCCTTGCAGGTGCCTGATTGGGATCAACATTTTCAAAGGATATTTACCAAGGAAACTTTAGCCTTGAGGAGGCCCATTTCTTTCCAGGCAGTGAAGAGACAGAAGGTCTCATCCCCAGGGTGATTGTGTTGGGTGCTTAATGGCCCAGAGAAGAACCAGTGACTGTAGAGGGAAACCTGGAGAGTCTTTCTGGGCTGAAGTCGGCTTTCGTGCATATGTTTAAGCTGGCTTCAAACTTAAAGAAACAGTTTTGTTGTTTAGACCCAGCAAAGAAGGGAGAAAGGACCAGAAGTGGACACGATCATCCAAAGGGGAGTTACAGCCATGTGGAGAACCATTAAGGCATGAAGCTGGTATGGGCAGATCCATCCCTTCTGCTTCTGCAGTGCACCACAAACGAGATGTCGAAAACACACCTGCAGAAAAGAAGCCATGGCTGATATATGACATGTTCATATGATTCAAGCAGAGAGCAATATTTAGGTGGTCACTCAGCTGCTATAAACCAGAGAAATTCTGACGTCGCTCTACTTTGGAGGTCATTCTCGCCCCCTTGGCTGTAATCAGATTTGTGAAGGGAGTGAAGAGCTTCCTCTTGATGGTCTGTGGCTGGCTGAGGCACACCTAGGGATCTGACCTCTCTGTTTATCGTGTTTTCTTTGTACTGAGGCAGCATTTCTGTCTCTAACTTTAAAAAAAAAAAAAAAAAGACTTTTGGGATTAGGTGACTGACATTGATGACCATGGTAACTCTTTTCCATTCAGAAGAAATGTAAGAGGCAATTGAACGTGTTTCAGCAACAAGACAGGCGAAACAATAAGACCCATCACTGAATAAAATCTGTGACGACCTGCACTAGGCTTATGCACCCGCAGGTAAATACGTATGTATATCTGTGTATCAACACACATATATTGCTATATAGAGAGTTCACATGGCATTATGAAAAAAAAAATGAAGCTAAATATCCATTTTCACAGTTTTTCAACGGGGGCTGAAAGGTGAAGTTTATCAATTGAGTTTAAAATATATTTCAGGAACTACTATATTTTATGTGCTGATGAATATCAAATCCTTTTCTTTAAATATAGACCTAACTTCCATCTCTAGGATATAGCTTGATTGGAAAATTATTTTAAATAGATTGCACCAATCCGTTCCAGAAACATTATGCTCATATGAATGGAAAATTGTAAGCACGGTAACATACAGAAGAAAGAAAACAGTACGGCTGTTTGCTATATATATACTACAAAAAAAACCAAACTCTTGGATTTGACATTTTAAGATTCTTCTTTTCCCATCTTTTCACCACAACTTCTGCTTTTTCCAAGCTTGTCCCATATTCTGCCCTGCTTCAGACCCAATGCAGGAGATGTTCCTTGGGCTGTATTACTTCACTCACTCCTCTATATTGTTACAACAGCCCATTCCCCTTTTTTTTTTAAATCCTGCCAACTTTTGTTGGGATATATCTGAATTGGCCAGTCTAGTTCCCCACTTGTAAACAGGTGTATGGAAACACCAGTGTTGCTTTCCAGTCTCATGTTGTATGTACTAAACCACAAATACTACGCTTCCTGTCGTTAAACCACAGCAGCAGTGTCTGTCTTGTCATCCTTGTGAGAATCTGCAAATCCAGCCATCACATGTCTCACGAAGAGGGAAAGGAGACTTAACTGGAGTGAGGCCAGAGCAGGGGACCACATGTGTCTATGTTGCCCCTAGAGTACTTTAAAAAATGAATGAATAAATAGAAATCACTGCTGAATTCAATCATGAGTTAGCGATGGTGTAAGTTGCACGTCATGAATCTGTCGGTCAGGAAACAGGTGTATGTGGGAGTAAGTGCCAGAGCTGTTCGACTTGCAGCAACTTGGCATTTAGTGGGAGTGCAATATGAGTGTAACTTATACTCCCAGATATGGAAGAAGGAACGGGGGGATGCAACCAAGCAATCGGGATAATGGGGGTAAAACAAGTTTGCAGCATCCACTGAAAGACAAATTTCTCCAGGGTGCTTGCATGTTTCCTTCTTTTTGTTTTCTGTGTCCACAGGGACAGGTCTTCCACTGATTTCAAGGGGGCTGCAGGAGGCCCCCACTGTTCTACTTAGTTT
>VZSZ01001952.1:333439-348461 GCA_013398815.1 Ibidorhyncha struthersii | reverse complement strand
GAGGAGGCTGGTTGTCCTGCCTGGTCTAAGTAATGGAATAGGGTACACACCCTGGCTTTCGAGCCATAATATGCAGCAGGGAATGTCTCTGTTGGTAAAGGTTGACTTCAGTACATGGTGTGCAGGCAATTCATATAACTTGCCAATAGGGTTTTCTACTGCAGTTTCCACCTGCCTGGTGTCCCACAGCTCCCAACCCCTCCTCCAGGCTAATGGACGAAGAAATTTTTTGAAGATCTGCATCTGGTTTACCCTTTTCAAATTAAACTCAAAGTGGCATCTTCTGTCCTATACTGAACACATGACTTGGGTTCTTCATGTAATTTTCACCAGGAGGGGTGGGAGCATTCATATCCAGCCTGAGTATGCCCCAGCAGTCACCCCACATGGGCTTGAGATGGGGGAATTTTGGCAGTGGTTGAGGATTTCCAAGACTGCAGTCCTACCTGAGTGCTGAAGTCTCCTATTGAATTTGTCCCCGGAGGATTACTTTGATGAAAAAAACAGCCTCTGAAAACCCGTGACCAACTTTGTCATGACCAATGCTGAGGATAGTCCCGTTTACTGCAGTTTAAGTAGAGCTGCATGACTCATTGTATAGCAAAGCTGATTAATGGTCTCCTGATTCGAAAACAATGAATCTTACTTTTATTCTCATGTACATTGGTTTTACATCAGTGTAACTCTACTGATGGTAGGTGACTCCTGATTTATACCAAGAAGATGGAGCATCAGGGGTCCCTCTCGCCAGCTGTTTTGAAAGTGCTCCAGAATGTTATCCAAACTCATTTCCTCCCCACCAGTTTCTTTCCTCTAGCTTAAAAAGAATGATTGCAGAGGCTGTATTTTTTGTTGGATTGTTCTTTTCAGTGGTGTCTGCAATTAAGAACCATCTCACTAAACAAACTGCAATTACTGCAAATTGTAGTAAGCAGTGGTAATTGACATGCTTTGGTAGAGCTGGCTAGTTTTAAGATGGCCTTTAAGGACATTAAATAGTGAATTTACGACTTTAAACCATGCTGCTTCAGGTTTGAGAGTACTTAAAACATGGAACACAGCTATTTCTTGTAGTGTAGAGAGTGGGCAATGGCAGTGAAGTGATTTATGGGAAGGTACAAGTATGTTACCATGCAGCTTGTGTGCAGTCAACCCCTATGGAAAGCTGCCACATCCATAATGTGCTCTTGAAGGGGGTCTGTGTTTAGCTGTCTGTTCCTGAAGCTTACTAGGAAGCAAAGCAGCTTGAAGTAGTGCCATTCTTTGTAGAGAAAGCCTGAGTTAGGCCATTTGTAGATGTTTTTGACATTTATTACTCATACTTCTCCTTTTTTGAACTTAAGGCCTATAAAGCTGTACTCTCAGGAAAGTGCATTAATTTTACGGAGAGAGGTTAGGAAATATGTTCCCAGCAACATTATTTAAACACTCTAAAACATTTCCAAAATATGTCTCTGGGAAGTACATGGTTCAATGCGAGTCAGCTCAGCGGGGTCACCTAACCACCGTGCATCACATGTGAGTTGAATGAGCATCCCTCAGCTGAGCATCAAACCATCACCGATTTTCTCATCTCTCTGTCCATGCCTACACGGACTGCAAAAGTTATGTTGTTACTGCACGTTCCTTCAGCGAACAGACTTCTACACCCCTGTGTTTGTGCAGCACGTAAATGTGGCATTAAAACACCTGTGGAGCTGGGCATGAAGGCCAGTGAGTCAGAGTTGGGAAGTGCCAGACGGCAGGTTGTTGCATGTCCTTCAACCTATTCCCATGTGCGTAACACAGCCATTTAACATGCATTTGCTTAAAAATACTGGGTTTTTTTTCACTCCTATGTTTTTGCTACATTCTTGCAAGCAATTCTGCGTCGTATAACAATGGCCACAACTACAAAAGATGGCCAGCACAGTCCTTAATCTTATGTTAACTCACCCTTTTTGCAGCTGGCCTATGGTGATTTCTAAAGAATCTTGGTTAGGTTCATTAGAGCAGCCCTAAAAGAGATGGGCCATTAAGTCTGTGATTTCTGAATAAATTTCTAAATAAATAATTTCCCGCAATGAATATTCATTGAATAGGCAGAAAAAGGGGGAAGCATTTTAATCTTTCCTGAGTAATGAAATCAGAAAATCATTCGAGATGAGGAAGAGACTGTCTAAAGCCGAGTGTGTTGTCTGGGATCCTGCTCAATGGTGACAGACGTTTTCGGGAGCCTGAGAACATCCCAGCACATGCAGGGGAAAACATCAGTCTTTGGTTTCTTAACTCCACCTCTGCTCTGATCTTGCCTTTCGTATTTCAGTGTAATTATTTGTTCTGTGACAGAGACTAAACATAGGGCAATTCTTCCATTTTACCATTTGCTTTACTGTGGCAATCTTGGAGTCGTATTCCTTCTGGTGAGATCACTGGCTTTGTTAATATTTTCTCTTGGTGTAAGAACATTGAGGACATCTGAGGTGTTGTACAGCTTCTCTTCTGATCTAAACTTCTCTTTCAAAAAATTTTTCCCTTGCACTGCTTATGTCCTGCCTCTTCCATCATACCTCCTTGGAAAATACACCTCCATAGTGCAATACAGGTTGAGGAGGCATTTTTAACAGAGCGTCCTGGGAGCATGCGCTTAACCAGTGAAGCTCCCACAGTTACCACAGCTACAATGCTTGAAAGGTCTCATGGTTTTGATAGTTGTGTAAGAAAAGGCTGGGTACATTTTGCTTTGACAAAACTGAAACCTTCTTCTGCGGCACTTTTGGCCGGTATGAATTTTTTGCTTAAATCAGATTGAATCGGATTGTGGTACCTGGCAAAATACCACAGGAGCGAGCAGTTTAGCTCCTATTGCCCATATATATATGCAAAACATGTAAAGTATAAGATACATCAGGAAAAAAAGGAGAAAATTTAGAAGAACATTGTGAAGCATTGTTACTAACACACTGCGCAATGTGTAGCTATAAAAAGTTTTCATCCTGCTCATCGCTTTAAATATACTTGAGTTACACTTGAAACGAAGATATAATGTCAAAGGTATGAAGGATTTAGGAGGAAATGCACTGCTCCAATATATATTTGTAATCCCTGTATTTATTTTAATTATTGATTACAAATGATTATTGAGTTGTTCAAGTTCCAAGAGTGCTTCATTGCACAACAAGAGCTGGCTAGAAAATGTCAGTACTGATCTGCCTCGAATCTTTTCATGTCATTCTAATCCTCTTCCAAATGCTTTCATGAGCTTCATCTCACTCTGTGTTATTTAACTGAAGATCTTTTTTCATAAAGCAGTTTATCATGCTTAGCAATTGTTTGAGTGAGGGATCTTGGTCAGAGTAAAATATCACATACACTCTGCAAGTACCTAAAATGTCATATTTACACACTATTTGTAAGATGCCCAACCTAGTTGCGTCATTACTCAGAGGGGAGACCCTCACATCTGAGCTCTGAAGAAACAAAAATTACATCTGTCCTCCACTAGCACCATTCATCATTTAGGAGTGAAGAACACTAAAAACTGAATGGGTTTCCTCAGCACTGGGTGGAAAGCGTGGAAAGCTCTCCTTGTCATTGGCAACCATGAGAAGAGCAAGGCTGACTGGCATGGCTTACCGTTCACAAATTACAACAGTTCTGGCCACATACATTTAACTTCTTGTTATTTTTGTTTGCCCCACTCTCACAGCATTGGAGCTGGTTTTGTGATGCTGTGGGTGTCACGACTGCTTCTTTTAGTAGATCAGAATGAAATTTTTCTCATTTAGAATGAAGAGAGTAGGCTTTAAGTGTTGTCAGGAATATTTTTTTCTTTTTTCTTTGTCAAAGCAGTGGATAGGCAAATCAGGTTAAAAACAGTAATAGAACAGTTACTGCTTAGCTACTTGCACTTTGTGGACAGTGTCACATGCAGGAAAAAAGCTCTTTTGAGAGGAACAAAATCTGAAATTTTGTTGGTAGATCTTATTGCTATGCACAAAAGAAAAAAAAAAATCTGAGTACCCACAACCTTCACCATGGAGAAGGTGAATCTCTAGGTTTCCCTGAAGAAAGGAAGGCAATTGGCAATATCTGCTTATTGGTGTATGGAAATTATCTGATACAACAACTGTATGAAGTTGTGGGTAGTCACTTTCAGCCCAGCCTTTTGTCTGTCTTTGGATGCCTAAAGGTGTAGATCAAAGAGGAACCCCTGCATTTCAGGATGGGAGGAATAAAACCTCATGCCATTCTTGGTCTTAAATCATATATTCTTTTTGATCTTGGGAAGTCATCATTCAGCCTCCATTTACAAAGTAGGATTAACAGAGTTAACTATTTTCTGATAAAGCATCATTTTACTAAAAATGTCAGTTCATCAAAACCATACTACATGATTAAAAATATTGAATTAAACTTTACCTTAACCTATGTAGAATTTGCATGCAACTGTTGCTTATACACTTGGAAAATCAATCCATCATCAGCTTTATGAGTCTTCGCTCCTAAGATGTGTTTAGTGGACTTTTCCTAAATTGAGAATTCAGTGCTCTTGAAAAGTTCCCACAGTTAACCACAAAACGTATTTGATCATTAGCTTGTCCTTGGTACTCTTGGTCAATCTGGCTGGTATGCCCACATCTTGGGAGGTGGATATCCACTGTTAACACTAGTGAAAAAGACAAGAATATCGATATTTACTGAGCAGCTGCAAGGTCTGGGGAGCTATTTTATTTCAGTCACTTTGTTTCATCGCTCAAATTAAGAAAAATTTGGACCAAATTATATTTCAAAAAGAAACAGGATTTCTTGCAAATTGGAAACCCAGATTTCTAGGCAGGTCTGCCTAGCAGCAGGTGGTCTCTACATACTGCTGTGATAGTAACATGTTCAAGTTACCCTAAGTTCACATTGCCTCAGTATTTGTAGTATTCCCCAAAAGAATATTAAAGAAATATTTGCACTTATTAGAATGTGTGAAGACAGAAGTAGTGTTCTTTAATTATCTAGAGCAATTGACAAGTTCAGTAAGACCGCTGCATTTATTATGGTTTTCTCATAATTGTTAATACTATTCACAGAAATACATGGTAGCTCATCCAAATCCTGAGATTTCTTTTTATTTTTTTCAGTCAAACACATCATCATTATGTTATACTTTATAAAGCTTTATACTGCGGTTGTACAGTGTATGCTGACAGATATCCACAAGTTAACAAGTCTAACTAGACTGTAAGTATGCAGATAAAGGCAACTTGGGATTGTTTGTCATGATGAAATGATTCAGATTGTTTAGACGGATGAATGAAACTGTCTTGGCAAGGGGCATTCTTGCTTCCACTTACTTGAATAAACTTCTGCATGCTATCTACAATGTTTGATTACAGTCTGACTGTGATTCAATTTGTCACACGAAGTGTTTGATCTCCAGTTTATTGTACATTTGAGATGATGCAATCAATGACAGAATGCAATGGTGGTGGGTCAGGTGCGCCATTATGCAGGCTCTACAGCTGAAAGGACACACATTTGGGCACTGGTAACAAAGGGTTGAAACTCGTAAGTTCAGCTTCACTCAAGGCCAGTTCTTACAGACAACTAAAGAGTGAGCCACAAAGAAAGGTAAACCACTTAAATAGTTCAGGTGCTCCCAAATTTAGGTAGTTAGAATAGACTTTTTTACTGAATCTAGCCCATAAGCTCTCTGTATAGACTGCCATCTATAAAACAAGGAGAATATCATTCCTCTGCCTCACCAACTCATGAAAACAAATATATTAAATGGTGAAAACTGTTTAGCTACTGTGGCAAAGTATGTGTAGAGTGGAGGATCCCAATACTCCATCATCACTCAATAGATGATCCTGCCTCAGATAGCTATGCTACTGTTGGTGTTTCTCCAGCAACCACACTGCAGTGGCGAAAAATGACCCATTGCCCAACTGTTTGGTTACACTTGGCTTGTTTATGTTTTACAGTTTCAAATTTAGAACACAACTCTGTGAACACTTACCCACTGTTAATCCTCTTAATGTAGGCAGCTTCAATGAGCATACCGGAGCCTGCAGAGTCCATCCATAGAGAGATCCCAAATGGATGCTTTATGTGCAAATAAATAAATAAATAAACAACATCCCATATTTCAATAAATTTCATATATTATTCCTATTATACAAGTCTGAGCCTTTGAAATATCATTTTGGGGTTCCTATCTATTCACATAGTGTGCCATAGTCTTAATATTTTAACAAAAGCTGTCATCATCAAAACTTGTATTTATTACAGGAAATAATGATGAGGAGAAAATTATTATATGAAGTTGAACAATCCCATAATAAGTTTCATAAGAATAAGATCTGCAGAAATAACGTCCCCTAAACATGGTCTCTCAGTCTCCTCTTTAATTTCTACATTTCAGTAAAGCAGCAAGATTTCACCTTACATGAAACAGGTTCTGGGTTCCTCCCCCAGACTTTGACCCATAGAAATGTAAGTTAAGCCAAATAAAATGCTTGATTAAATAATTCAATTCATCTTTCGAATGACAGATAATGCAAAATGGCTCAGCAGAGGTCAGCTTTGTTGTCCATCTCTCTCTCTACTGGATTCCTTTTCAAGGACTGCCCAAGTTTCAGTATTTTGGGGCATCTGGACTGCCCATGCATTATGAAATTGTAGAGGAAATAGAATTAAATATGCCTAAAACACCCTAGACCATGCTGCTGAAACTAACTTCACACTAAGCAGATTGGATTTTGACCACTGGAAGCTCAAAACATTCCTAAGTTGTAACAACCCAAGCTCAGAAATGCACAGACTTCACGACAGCTCTGGGTGCTGCTGGCTTTCACTTGTTCTGTGAACAAACGCTCACCAAGGAAAATTCCTCTGACCCTCTCTTCACCTCCTTGCTTCAGGGCCTCACTTTCCTTAGGGAATAATGTCAACCTGAAATTCAACACTCAGGTTGTTTGTTTGTTTGTTTGTTTGTGTGGAGCGAGATGAACACTACGCAGTGCATGTCTTACCAACCCTGAAAATTCAGCATCTAAAAGAGAGAGTTCATGAAAATGGGACTGATGGAAAAACTGGAAAACTACCAGCAAAATTTCCTGGAGGAGCACTGAGAGGCACCTCACTTAGCTGAGTGGAGATTTATGGATGCCCTTCTAAGAAGACCTCCCTTTTCAACTCTCCACTGATCCTACCCAAAAGTAGCACTTCCAGTAAGGAAAGCCCAGCAACTGTTGTCTGTCTGATGGAAGAAAAGGGAGGGCATTTTCAGTGGAACATCCTCAGCTATGGAATTAATTTCTTTGTTGGTCCAACAGAGCTCAAGTGTCCTGACTTTCAGGGCACATTGCCAGCTGAAGCCTTCCTAAGAAAAGAGAGTAAATATGATAGGTTAAGCTCTTATTCTAGGAGGAACTGGCAGTAGATCACATAATAAAGGTTGCCTAATACTTTCCATTATAAATTGCCTAATACTTTCCATTATAAACATCTATTTTGAGAAGCTTTCTGTTTACTACTTGGCCTATGATTATTATACTTTTGATTACATTCATATATATTTTTTCTTTTCTTTCCTACATTTTGCCTCTTCCAATGGCAAAATGGGTCAAGGATTCTGTTGCTGCATTTTTCAGTTAGTGTTATTAATAATTTTGTGCATTTTAAGGCCTTTATTGCTGAAGGTAATATACCTCAAGGACAGGAATCAGGCAAATGCAGTACCTCTTGAGATGTGCACTAGTCATTTCTGTAACCAAGATGCCAAGAGAAGTAATTAATCCAGTCAATATGGTCCTCATGGTACAAGAGGCGCACAAGTTAAGATTAAAGCCTGTGGACACTTACATTATATGAGAATGATGCAATCTCTTCACTAGCATCTTCTGCTTGGAAGAGAAACTGAATGGCATGGCCATCTTTTTTGTTTCCCACTATTCTCAACATGCATATTATTTTTCTGCCCATTCATATTTTTCCTCTGTATAGACTGATGTTACTCTTCCATCCACCACGCTGGACTGAAAGATCTGCAGCTTGAGAAAAATGGACCCATGTTCCAAGGAGGTTTGGGCTCCAGAAACAAGCATTACTGGAAAATCTTTCCAGTGTTTAGAAAGGAGGGCTACAGCAAGATGATGAGAATGAACATTCAAAGCCGCTTCATTTTTATTTCCCCAGTCTGTCCTCTTTCTTTTATTGGAGGAAATCCCCCATTCCAAGAAAAAAAAAAAAAAACAAAACAAAATTGTATATTCTGCAAGGTATAGTCCATGTGCCTTTAGGTCTTACAAGAAACGACAGTGTCCCTCTTTCACAATTCCTCTGCTAGCATTGGTCCAATACTTCCCATGATGAGAGGGAGGCGATCGCAGCAGTCCACTAATGGCCTTCTGACATCTATGACTATTCATAAGAAAATACTTTCATTCATGGTCCATTTTAGGGCTAATGTTGAGCAGACGCCATTGGTACTTCTATTTCTATACCTTTATGAAATAATGCAGAAATTTTGAAAAAAAAAATCATTCGTTGAATAATTTTTTTTTAAATTAATGTCTGAGCTAACATATTTATAGCGTTCCATAAATAAAAAGACCATGATATAAAAATAAACACAACACTTGAAAGTAAATCAGGCCAGTGGTTTGGTGGCAACTTTAGAAGTGGGTAGTGGGCATATTGTATGCATTGATGTTTATTTATGTTTGACACCCTCAGTCCGGAGGTAGGCTATAAAATATATCATTTCTTCAGAGGTCGGTTTCATCAAATATTCAGACATGAGGTTTACTGAGGTAACTGTCCCAAAGTCAGTCGTGGTAAACACTGGGATTAGAATCTACATAATTTTACATGTTTCCGTTACTAATTCATTCCAGTGTTCAAAGATGCCATAAAGTGGACATAGGAGATTGCCACAAAAAATAAAAGATTTTCACGCACGCACACATACATGCACACACACACAAATACGTTTAGGTTTTGTACTGGATATTTTCAGCCAAATGGAAAACTCATGTTCACATCCTAGACACTCTTCTGATTGTCTGCGACTTCTGACTGAAGCAGAGGCAGAACAGTCTTTCTTTTTTGCTGCAGGTTACTTTCACCTAGCTTGAGGGCTAGATTTGTTTTGAAGTTTCCTACTATTTTGAGATTATTTTCTCGGTTAGTCAGCTAGTTCTTAAAAGTATAAAATTTCACCCCATGTATTTCACAAAAATGTTCACCAAAAAGAAAAGACATTTCATTCCTGTTCCTCCTGTTCTCCACAGCAACATGTCCAGATTCATAAAAATCTGAATTAACCCAACTCACTAAAGATTCACCCCATTAGAGGAGAGTTGTATCAGTGCAGACTATGCTAGGGGAAATTGCATGCATGTTAAAATTAAGATTTCATAAGAAGCACTGAGATTCATCACATCCATGCTACTGCAACCCCAGGTTTATTTCTGTCACAGCCATACAGATTTCCCAAGAGCCGAGAGCCAAGAACCAAGAGGTGTTTGGGTCTACAGAAGGAAACAAAACAAAACAAAACGAGGTCATCTAACAGCTCTATTGAATAGAACATAGTAGATTAATATGGCTGAAAGATGGGTCAGTTCTGTCTCTTTTTCTAAAGAAAACGTTGCAGGCAATACCCAGGGGCCAGGCTGGCGCTTCCCGCAATTGCCTGCTTAGGATCTTGCAGGGTGCTGGATCAGGCCCTAACTATTTGCTGCCAGAGATGGGCAGTCGGGATGCTTTCAGGCTCTGCTTCCCCAGCAGAGATGCTCCTGCTTCTGCCTCTCAAAAGGCCTCTTTTGCACACAGACAGGGCCACCTTTGATCTCAGCTGGGGGTCCACTGTTAACTACTGCTGGGAAGCGGTTTCAAATCAGCAGGTCAACCAGATCTTTTGAAGATAGAGCCATTTATTCAGCAGCTAGAACAGCAACCGCAGGCAGCCAGAGGAGCATAAATTTTATGTCTGGTGTTGGCCATTAAAACAGGGCTTTACTGTTTGTGGTCTCGAGCTGACTCAGTAGCACCATTGGAGCAGCGCGGTGATAAATGTGTATTCATCGCCGTTGTATAATTTGGTTATTGAAGGACACGTTCAGCGTGGCTGTTTGGGGGCGGACGCGTGACGGCAGGTCCACCCTGGCGCCATTGTGTCACTGGGCACAAGAGGGTCAGGGAGGCGAGGGGGCCATGGTGACAGCTGTGATGGATCTGCCCGAGCTGGAGGAACTGACGCTTCCACCGCTATTTATGGATCCTACAGATGGGCAGCACCGAGGTTAACGTGTGCTTGCCTCTGCTGAAAAAAATTGTGAAAGAAGGTGAATGTATCCATATCCTAGACTGAAGCTCTACTAACTAGTAATGCTTTGGTGAATGCTTTCAATAACACTGAATATTCTTATAATGTAAGTGATGGCATATCTGTGCCAGAAACACAGGGTTAGATGCTTGCTTGGTTTGTCTCCAAATTAAGTTCAATACAGCTGCATCGTGAGCGTTTATCCCTTACTGCCCAGGATCGGCATATAACCAAGATTTATAGAAAGTAGTGGCATTTTAAATAGTCACCGTGAAACTTGTGTTTTGATTCTTGGAATAAATAGCTTAAATGTGCAGCTCTTGAAGGCAGTCCTACATATTTGTAAAGTTCTAAGATGAGGTGGCTTCTAAGTGTGCAATATTTAGTAACAAAATAAGGCAGCTAGTCTTCTGGGATTTTTTTTCTTGTTTATTTTTTTTTCCATGAGTACAAGCCAGATGTGAGAGCCTGAGGAAGGCTGTACTATCTTTTCAACCCTTGCCATAGGCCAAAACCATTCAGTCTTTAAGCAGATTACATCCTGTGGAAAGATACTTTTGCATGCTAGACTTAGTGTTAATCCACAAGAAGATTATAAAAACCGGTAAATGAGCAGTGAAAAAAAAAAAAACAAACCCTTCCTATTCGGATTGTATGTTTTTACTACAATCAGGAAAGTAAAGCAGAGCTGGGAGGAAATTAGGATTCTCTGCAGGTACTGTTAGTTTTGGAAGGTAGCAAGCACATGGCCATGTCATTAGAGACTATATTTTTGCACTCCTCAAATCCTCTAACAAAATTACATTTGGCAAGTGGAAGAACAGTGTCCCCTAAACACACAAATATCCCTTTGGTGGCTTTTCCAGGGTGATGTTTCACAGTGCTCTCTTGCTGTCTGGCGGTCCTGTTCCACCAGCAGGGTTTATGGAAGTTCAATAAAAAAGCATATTCTGATGGTCTGTAACATGAATGTAAGAAAACCTGCTGTTGTTGTGGTAAACGCAATGTCCACAGATTTATTAGGAATGCTCTCATTCCTGGAAGCGCCAGCTATTCCCGTAACTCACTGCCGCCAAGGTTTTTAACCATATTCTTCTTTCATGCACATACTGCAGAATGGAAAGCCATGTCTGCACTCCGGCCGCTGGGATTTGTTCTTCGTTTGTTATTGGATCATATCATTTTACAGTTTGTCTTGTGTAAAGGGCAATCTAGAAAGCTGCTGAGAGTTTAGCTTCCCACGCCTGTTGTTAACGGCTAAGCTTTGTAACTGTAAAGGGCTTGCTTTAAAGTCTGCATTGAAGTCATATTTTAACATGTAATAAAATCTACAATAAATCACTGAGGCAAGGAGAAAACAGGGAATAAAGGATGACAAGGAAAGGAAATCTTCTTTGCTCCATCTCCCTGTGGACTGCTGGTATTTTTAGAAAAGGCAGGAGCAGAACTGTATCAAGAGCGTGTACAGCGTGCACCCATTGCTGGAGCATGGTGCTCCAGCCCAGTTCCATGTACTCCGTGTACTTCATGGAGGAACTATGTCAGCAGTGCAGACAGAGGAATAAGGCAAACGTTATGTTCGTCGTCTTTTAAATCTGTATTTGACAGCCTAAGTTGACTACATTATACAGCAATCATCCGAAAACTGGTTCTGGCTGTGACTTGAGAAAACTTTTGAGAAAACTTTGGGATTGAGTTTCTTTATCCAGCATCATCACAATTAGCATGAAACCATATCACAACATGCAATTACTGTGTGTAATGTTAGAGTTTTACAGTGGTAGCTCTCAAATTCCCTTCTTTTTCCTTCCTTATTTACATTTTTTCTCGTGCAGCATTTAGCTTGGTGAAGAGTGAAACCTTCGAAACAGCAAGAGGAAAACATGGTGTGTTCATGCCTCCATATTTAAGCACTGATCTATGGGTAGAAGTGTGAAATCAATGATGTCAATAGCAAAGTACTCCAAGTACCGCTTTTTTTTTCTCTGTTGTGCATTTTTGCATATAATCAAGCTCAGGATTACTGATTTCAAGATACCACCAAGCTTTTTCTCATGAAGGTATCTGGTACATTGAGATGTTTTTTACCCACAGGTGCCATGTTTACATTTCCTAGATTGTAGAGGAACAGTACCAGCCGTGAAAGAAATTTATCCAGGAAAACACTCAGACGTGCTCGATGTATCTTGTTGACAAAACAATAGTGTTTTATTGCAAAAAGTCCCTTTGTGTTTATGAATATCACCTTGTGTTATGAAAATGCACTGCTGGAGTATCCTATACTTTTCACATTTTATCATGCAGTGCTTCATCCTGGTTTGCGTTAGGAGATCATAAATTGCCCCTTGAATTAATCTGGCTTCAGAGCTTTTAGCCACTGTTACTAATGCAAGAAATATTACCCCATTCATAAATCATATTTCATATTGGGACAAATTAATTTGTTACCTCTGAATCTATAAACAATTCTGAAAGTTTAGAATGTACTCCTTACAATACACTGTTGTAAATCTTTCTTTTGGATAAGACCAGAAGATGCAAGAGTGCTTCGAAAAGTAGTAGTCTCATGATTTTTACCTTTCATCCCTGATTTAAGATTTATTTGTACATACCAGACAAAAAAAGTGGAAATATCAGACGTAACTGCTTCTCACAATTCTCAGAAATCTTCATAGATGTATTTCATATTCAGATTTCATGACCAAGATCTTACAGTGCACTAAAAAACACTGCATATAAACATATCACATATCTAGTAAGCTGAGATGAGTACTCAATGCCAGATTTTCATCCATGGACATAGATCTTTTCACATAGAATACTGCTAAGACTGTAAAAAATTGTCATCTTCTGTTACCAAACATACAGAGATGGGAAAATCTGACCATTCCAATTTTCGTATTTATGAAAAATAAGCTTTTGTCCAAAAGTTTCATCAATCATTATTAATAGTTATTAGTATTAATTGTATTAAACCATCACATGGAAGGTCAAGTAAAAGTTAATCCAATTTTTTAGGACTCACACAATATGAAATATATATTGTCCGGATTACCACTGGAAAACAAAACCATGCGAATGATAAGCAAAGAAATATATAGACATTAACTTGCCTAAGCAGCTCAGCAGATTGGTAGAGTCGCTGGGAACAGATTTCAGGTCTCCCAGTTTCCAGTGTAATGGCTTTTTCCTAAGATCAGACTGGCCTCAAAACTCCCTTCAGGTTTACTGGAGATTTTCTGAATCAAGTATTTCGAAATACCTGTGGTCCCTGTGGGAGAGAGGAATTTTGGCCACTACATGGAAGACCAATATTGCTGCCTCAAAGACATCAGGATTAAAAATACTCATTAAATCATTAAGTCCCCCTGCAACAAACAAAGAAAAACAAGTGAGGGTTCAGATAATTTAGAAGATTTGCTTAAAAATATGCTTCATGAAGAATGCATTTAGACAGAAAAGCAGTCTCCAAGCTCAGTGTCTGATGGGTAATTAGTTTCTGAGGGGCTTGGATCTTCCATTTGGAAACCTGTAATGTACATGTAATACTACGCATTCAGCAAAGCTTTAGGACTTTTTTGGTTCAAGTGTATTGTTATTTTCATTATAAATGCAATTCTTCAGTTATAGCTCAGCCATGAAAACTTTCTCAAGGTTATAATATGACAAATAAAACCTTAGTTTGAGAGCCACAATAAAAAATAAAATTAAAATATCCTTCAATGTTTTCAAGTGAAGTGCATAACAAAACAAATAAAAATACTAAGAAAGAACAATACTTGTTTAGCTCTGTATATTTATAATCAGTCTAGACAAGTATAATATTTTGAATTTACCCACACCATATAGTTTGGAGTTTTGCAGGCACTCTCAGCTCAGCTATCAATGTCAAAAGAAAACAGACAGAAACTTGCTGAAGAGTTCCTCTCGTGTTTTTCAGAAGGTGTGGCTTAGTCTTTAACCTCAGAGGGTACCCATTTGAAGACAAAGCAAACAGATGTCAATAGTTCCTGTTTTGTTTTCAGACAGAATATCATGAAGTTTTGTAGTAAAAAAAGCAATTAATGTTGGTGGACAACAGAACGTTCTATAAAACTTGCTTAATTTTGCTTCAAATATCAGAAATATCTTTTAAACAAAATCAGGAAAACTGTTTGCTTTTCGTGTAGCTTCCCGCTTTATTGGTGACCGATATATATCAGTGTAAGATTGTGTTGTGATGCCTACACGTCTGCCTTTCGGCACTCTCACACATCCACTTGCAGAAACATCGTCTTTCCCCAAACACCCAAAAACCTGCCAGCGAGTGAAGGGACTGGGACCCTCGCAGCGAACAGCGTTCCCGTCCCTGAGGGAAAAGTTGGCTCATCCTCAGCTGCTCCAAGCAGGAATCTCTCACCTGCAGTCGAAGTCGCGCAGGTATTCAGATCTCTATGTGAAATACCCATTCCCAGGGTTTCTGTAAAGTTTGCACAGCACAGCTCGCTCGCTGCGTGCCCGGTGCTGTCAGGGGATAAAAATCACCATCAGAAGCAGCTGGGTGACCTCTATACCCTGCAGAGGTAAAAAAGCAGTTTGGTTCAACTGTTTTTCCTAATTTTTAAGTGCCTGTAGCAGAATCCTTCACTCTGAGTAAGGTGATAGCTCCACAATTAGTACATCAGACAAGTAGAAAAGACATAAAAATGAGAGGGGAGATGTTTAAACATAGCTAGG
>VZSZ01001952.1:297945-308281 GCA_013398815.1 Ibidorhyncha struthersii | reverse complement strand
AAATCCAGAATCTCTTATTCTAACAGCTTCCTGTCTGTTTCTACATCCAGCATTTTCTGATTGAGGTGCAGTCCTCTAATCATGTCTGTGATGATGAAATTTTGTGCAGCCCATCTGCCAGCATTGCCAGAACCCTTATTTCCTTGATTTGTATTCCCCTCAAAATGTGTTTCAGATTCGGCATGTCTCTACCCCTCCTCCGCTCCATTTTGCTGCTATCCGCGGCCGCTGTGGGACCTTTGAAAGCTAATAGTAAAACGTTACTATTTCCTCCAGTTTTCATCTCCACTCCATTTCAATTTTTTTTAAGTAGTATTATTTTGGTGAAAAGGAGCTTTTTGGAAAATTTTGCCTCAGTGCTTTGTTTTTTTTTCCATAACCTGCTTTTTATTTAATTCAGTGTGTGGATGTCATGCAGGCTGATTATGTCCTCAGAAATATTCATAAGAAATTTTCTTGAAATTAATGGGAATTGTGGAGGAGGAAAAATTTGATGATTTCCTTTTCTTAGGCTGTGCTCCTTAGGGCAGTTCACATTTTTTATAGTCTGAAGCCAATGAGGGTGACAATATCAGATGGAAAATGAAGCAATTGCCAGATATTTTCCATCTCAGTTAATAAGCCCCCTGCTCTGTGTCAGACTGAAGCTGATACCGAGGGCAGGCAAGGATTTTATGCTGGAAATATATTTCTAGTGTTCTTTAAAAAAAAGCATCTTATGAGCAATTCAGTCTTCATTCTTTTAATCCTGAAGTTCTTTCAAAGGCTACCATTGGTTCAGGGCCAAATATTGAGCGATTGCATAATATGAAAACAAGTCCAGCCTGGAATAAGTACAGCAGAGCAAAGCCATTGGGCTTTGGACCTTCTGTCACTCCTTCGTATAGTGACACCGAGTGAGATTTAAGGTACTGAAAGATGGCCAGTGCAATAATTCAAGATTTGAATAAGCATGTTACTTGTTAGGTGAAACTGTGGGTATTTCATGGGGCTTTACAAGACTGTTTTACATACAAAATAATGATATATATGCAAAACCTAAATCCCATGACAAAGTTTCTGACTCACTGAGTTTTACACTGTTTCCTGTTAAGAAATGCTTCCTTTGTGCATGTCAACAGTGCTTTCAGTTATTATGTTCAGTTTGCTTTTACAGGCTTCAAAAATAACTTCCCATTTGTTTTTTCCCTTTGCTTTCTCCATACTTTTTCTTAATTTATTAATATGGTGGTTATCTACTTTTGGAAACAAAATGTAATAATAAAAGTTATATTTTTAATTTGTCAAAGATATCGGACATATGCTTTATTACTGATTTGTCCAATATGACACCCATCATATGGTATGTTAATAAAAATCATATTTCACAGACTGGTGTAAGTGCCCTTTGTTCTTGCTTGTTACAGACATTAGAGGGAAAAGCACTGCAAGGCTCAGATAAAAATTTCAACAAGCCTTTTGTTCTCTAAAGGCTTCTTTTCATTACTGCTGAATTTTTGGGGTTTGGGGTTGGTTTTTTTTTCCTTTCTGCATTTTTTGTTCATTTGCTACGTGTGGAAAGTGCTGGATTAAGAGCTCCGGTGTACATACTTACTACTGTTTTCAGTGTCTCCACAGGAAAATACAGGAATCTGACATTGGATATGCTAAAGCCAGATGTAAGCCCTTTTCCCCATCACTTTTTTGCCCAGCGACAACAGTGATTAGGTCCGTATCTAGTTCTTGACATGACTACAGCTGCCTATGGGTAGTGTTTAGCAGACAATGGACAAACCAGTCTTTTGATATGGACTGGCCCAGATCTGCTCAAGACAGTTGGATTATTTACATTTTCGATTTGTCTGAGAGAGGCAATTTAGAGAGAAAGAGCATGTTTCATTACAGCCCACTGGCTGCAACGAGTCACACATGGCATCACAAATACTGCTGGCCACCTCCAAATACACGGTGCAGTTCTGCAGAAAGTAGAGGCGTTTTCAGTGAAAAACCCCTCTGACCCATTAAGGTGAACAAGGTCCTTTGATCTTCCCAGGTCCTTGGGTCTGAATCTCTAATATGTAGACTTTTGGTATTTGTGACGGGTGTTTTTAACTTTATACCAGTATGAAGTGCAAGAATGACAGTACTTGATTATCCTTAGTTACAGCAGGAAATGTTAGAGCTTTTCATTAATACAAGTCCCGAGATATGAAATGCTTCCTTTCTGTGTGTGCGTGTTTAAAGGCTTTGATGTCTGAGATTTGCCTATCCAGAATTTTGTGCAAGGGGCACAAAGGCCAGCTACTAAAAACAGATGCAGGCAGGCTAACATTCAGTTTAAGTCAATTTATAATCCACATCAGAAGGGAAAAACTTCGAAAGCATCATTGTGCAGATGAAAGTTTTACTTATTGTACAAAGTACTTATTGTAACAAAGATGAGATCTACAAACACTCGAAAAGTTAATATTATTAGAGAAGTAACAGAATGCAAGATAAATACAGGTTGTCATCCTCACAGCCAAGCACACAAATTTCCCAGAACCCAAACAGCTTTGAGACTGCAGCTAAGAGTATACAAGGTATTTTCTCTCCCTGTTTGCCAAGGTTCACATTACTTAGTCTGGCTTAGCCTGAGGCATTGTAATAGCTGATGGTGGTATGGATGAATGAATTTGTTAAATTCTCCATTGCCTTTCTGAGTAAGTTTGCCTACGAGGCTTTAACATGGATTCATCAAATACATATTACAAAGCAGCATGGGACTTGAATGCTCAATTGTATCTGATCTGATACAGATGAATCTTATACATGAGGAAACCTTTGTGCTCTTTCATTTTTCATACATTAACTTTAAAGTAAGCAGTAGGAAAATGTCAAAAAAAATAAAGAAGGCAAAATAAGGTACTTAAGGCTTAAGAAGTTAGCTTCTTTTCAAAGTGATGCATGGGTGGTACTGTGTAAATTCCTGTTTGTGAAGAAGATTTGTGTATGCCTCCCATGTACCATTTTAAAAAGATACTCTCAGTCTTAGAACATTCGTATTTGTCTTCCATTAAGAAAACGTAACGCAGTGAGTCACCTATTGAAAAGAGGGCTACGGAACCACTACTGTCAAAGCCCAGGATTGTCGAACAGAGGGACTGTGCGTGCGAAATATCACAATTGCAAACTGCGGAAGAATATCTCTTGCTTCCTGTCTCAATTCAAAATACAGATATCTGTGCTTAAACTCTTATCTCATTATTGATATTGTTATTATCAGTCTTATTATTATCATTTATTTACTTGTACAGCTCTACAGCTTGCTAGGTACTTTACATGTGGGTGAAATGCACATTACTTGCCCTAGATAACATGCTATTTTTCTTCTCTGTTATTATTTTTCAAATTATTCCACGAGTCAGAGTCTGTAGTTACTGTATGCCATTAGCTAAAATTTCAAACATCATAAACATGGAATTAAGATTTCAGTCAGGAAGAAGAAAAAGATGAGGTACAGTTGAGTCAGAAACTGTTTGTCTCTTTGCAGATAAACACCTTAATAATTAGCATTTAGAGGAAAGAACAAAGAGCTCAGAAGTAGACTCTAATGTTTAATCACTTGTTATACACAAAATGCATTGTTTAAACTGAATTCTAAAAAGTGTGGCTGTTTAAGGGTGAGGTGGATACTTGCTCAACTCAGCTGCATAAAAAAGCAAGCTTAGTTGCGGGTGCTGGTCCCAAAGATGAAAAAATGAATCACCAAAGGGAGGTGAGAATAAAGTGAAGCATTGATTCTGCCGCCCAAAGCTCCTCTAAGAAACCCAGTCTGTTGCAGGATGACACGTAGTTTGTGGACTGCTGCAATTCTCTTCCCATCAGTCCCACCTGGCACCTGCCAACCGAATTACATCTTGCTAGTTGCAAACTATCTCCCACTGTGATCTTCAGCAACAGGACCAGGTAGAGCCACTTTCCTCAGACACATAGCACGGACACAGTTCGGCCAGAGGGACAGGGAGAAACTCAACCCACCAAATCATTTTTGCCTCCTTGACAAAGTACAGAAGCACTGGTGCATGCCCACTCTGCAGACTTGCTGTTGGGACCCATTTGTTAGGATCTACGGTAGCTAACATCGATTCTAACTATTTTTTTCTCTATCAAAGGTTTGGAGGTTTTATTTGGTTTGGTTTTGTTTTTTTCTGGGTTTCATCAACATAGTTTGTGACACTTAAGTCATAATCAGTTATTCTTGTACAACATATTTAAAAGATACCATAGTTGCAGCACAAAGCTATTATTACTTTTCCATTCTTACTGCCTCCAGAATGGGACTGCCTCGCACACACAAAAAAAAAAGCCAAACTCTTTTTTTCTGAATCTCAAATGCGGTTTTCTGGCTGACAGTTTAAATTACCACCATTTTACTTCTTATCTACATATACCTCTTAGCTATACACACTCGATATTGGAATCTATGTGCAAGGAATGTTACTATTGTAAAAATGTTGCCATTAACTATTATGCTAAGTTAGAATTTAAATTGCACTAGAAAAAAATATATATCAAGCCTAAAACAATATCATCTCAGGAAACAAAAAAAAAAAATCAACTGTTTTATGTCAGGTGATGTCTGGGAAGAAAAAAGCTGTACCAAAGTGACACCACAGTAACATTTTCTAAGACTTTTATGAGAATTTTCAGAGCTACAGCCCAGCTACATCAGTTACAGGGAATGATAAGAGCATGTTAGTATCTTTGGCATAATGAGCTCACCTCACACCACAGCTACCATGAAGACCTACCCCATGGCTGGGTAGTGAGGAAATGCTTGTGTAATCCTTCCACCTGCTGAGCTCCCCCTAATCCTATTTTACTTGAAACAGCCTTCAAACCAAAGCAACACGAGTCCCATTCTAAAAGCTGAAGAGATGCACAACTCTGTAACCCCGGCCAGAGACAATTCCTATGTCCCTGCTATGCAGTAGCCACATGGGGCTAGTGGGGGACAGAAGAGCATCCATAACAAAGGTGCACAAGCCGTACCTCACTGCTTAGGATCCTCTACACAAACATGGGGACTCTGCAGGCCAATACAGGCGTTTTTCAGTCTTTTCCCTACTGAAGAGTTGTGCAAAAAACGGTGGGAAATAACGGCAGGTGTTTGGCAACAGTAATCCCTTGGAACATCTCATTACTGTATGGCAGAACAGATGCAAATCTCATGTATTTATTAGGTATGGAGCTTTTCTGTAGCCTAGAATATTTTTTTTTTTGGTGGCTGGAAATAAAATATTTGCCTGTTGTACAGGAAGGTTTTCATCAGTAGACTTGAGAAGTCAATGGAAAGACCCTTTGGGGCCTGACAGTTCCAGAGCATGCGTCCACCATCTCATCAGTATGTGAGTCAGTCTTTTCAGCGGTGCAATATAATATTCATACGCAGAAACACCATTTAAAAATAAGCAAATATAGTCCGTTATAAAGACCAAATTATGATATAAAATCAGGCTAAGGCAATAAAATATTAGTTTGTCCCTACATACTCACCAAAAGAACATTACTGTATTCTATTTAAAAGCATGAGATACGGAATAAATATTGTCAAATATTTATGTCAAATGTTTAAAGAAGGAAAACCTCTTCTAATACTTTTTAATTTATATGTTTTCTTTTCACTAGTCCTTTAAAAATAGCAACCACAGATTTTGTAGTCTGTCTGGATGCAGAAGATTTATTAGTACTTATAAATGTGAAGAGGTTTCTCTTACTGTATTCACTATTGCATTTAGTTTTTTAAGTCGGCTATTCTGCAGGTCAGTTTTCAGGAAAGGCAAATATCTTTACCCACAGTTTCTCTGTTTTTGATAGTCACTGCAGTTTTTGTAGGGTGGGGAAATAGCAACTTGACAAAATCTTCCCCACGGCTCAGTAGGTAATTTCCCATGCACAGTTTCATAGTTCAGAGCAGCTTTTCGATCTGATTGTGAAGTCTGCTTCAAGATGTTGGTATTGAAGAATAGTGGAAGACACGCTAAAGAGTCAATATTATTATAGGAAATACAGTAGTTCACCATAGGTGACATAATGTAATCTAGCCAAACAGTCTTCATTATAGACTTCGCTTGTAAGTTACATTCTTTCAATCAATAAGTACATACAGATACCATATTACCCAGTCTTCAATCATATGTAGTAGTATTTTTAAAATTGTCATAGTAGAGGCCTGTTCTGTTCATAGTCATCTATACCACGAGGAGAGAAACCGTAAATCCTTTTCCTGACTTTTATAAGGGTTAGATTCAAATCGGTGATGTAGTTGCAGCTGAATTGCTCTCATAGGATAGAAATATTCTGGTGGAGGACTCTGAAATTGCTCTGTTCATACAGATGTCAAAACCATAATAGGGCAGGTCCCTTTGACCAGATGTCAGAAATACCTTTTTACCAGGCAGCTGTTTCATCTATTCTCCAAAAGTGTAATTTGTTTTAGAGAAAAGTTATTTCTAAAAGTTTTATTGGCATAATAAAGGCAGTTTATCACATAATTCTGTAATTCATCGTATGCACAGCACTGTTTGATGAATATATATTTTCTTGCCAAATACTTGTATACTTGCCAAAGTTTTACAGTTAATTAGATATTTGGCTTTATTCGTTGGCTTCAATAAAGTTACCCCAAAGATGAAATTGGCCCAATGTTTATGAAATGCTAAATAAGAGCTAAGTAAAATGTTTCCTAATTAGGCATGGGGGGGTGGAAGGGGTGTCTTGTGGGCTAAGTTCTAGTATTAATTAGACAGAAAATATGAAACTCACTTTTATATTATGAACCTGACTCAGATTAGGACCAGGGCTTGGGAAGCATTCCTTGATTTTCTGTGACCTGCGTCCATTTTATTTTCATTTTCCAAACCGGAACACATAACTTTTAAATTATATTTTTTTTTTTCCTAATTCCCCATTTTTAAAATCTAATTCAAAACTTCATTAAAAAAAGTAAAGTGTTTGGGAAACTTTGGAGGCAAAGAGTTGAAATGGAATGACTTGAACTGGCTGTTTTGCAAAAAAGCTGAATTAGAAAAGCAGATTCTGTTTTTGGCATGGAGTGGGCATAATGTTATTTGAGCAGAGTTTTGGAATAAGGAAATAAAATGGCAAAGGGCAGGAGAAGAAAAATTAAAAGTCTTTGTGTAACAACCATTGTTTACTTTAAATGCAAAGGATATTCTTTTGAACTCAATATTGTGTTAAGTGTTAAGCCAAAACCAAAATTATATGAATGGAAAGAAAGTAAAGACTTTGACTCCCTGATGAATTTTTTAAATTCCTGTGGAAAGTTTGATGGCCTGTCTTTCTCCTTATAAATAAACTATAGCGGTTTTAAGACATGTGTTGAGTCTTGGTTTATTTAATTCAGAATAGCCAGAAAAAAGGGACCCAGTAGGTACTACACAATATATTGACAGTTAAAGTAAACTGTGGCCAGCATAATACAGCCAGCTGCTTATGCTAGAGAGATAGAGATGTTTACATATTTCTACAAAGGAAGCTTGTGTGTATATGGCATTTTTTTAAGCAACTCAGGTGGGGAAATGCCGTGTGTTGCTCAGAGCTCCTACATCGCAATGGTGGTTCCTGGTGAGGAAAGATGCTCACAGCAGATCAAGTCCTCTGCTTTGTGTAGTTGTTGTTTGTTGATTTTTTTTTCTTGTCCCTTGGTACCTTTTCTCTTTAAATCATAAGGCTATTGGCGAAGGCAAAAATTTTCTTCATTTCAACATAGTCAAATTGCCATGTTGGCGTCACCAGCTTTGGGGTCAGTGCAGAGTGAGCTGTGTTACAAACATAGAGTTGGCTCTGAAATATTGAGGGTGGTGAGCCCCTGACCCAGGCTGCCCGGAGAAGCTGTGGCTGCCCCATCCCTGGAGGTGTTCAAGGCCAGGCTGGATGGAGCTTTGAGCACCCTGGTCTAGTGGGAGGTGTCGCTCCCCATGGCAGGGGCGGTGGAACTAGCTGGTCTTTAGGGTCCCTTCCAACCCAAACAATGCTACGATTCCATGACATAGGTTCTCTTTTCTTTCTGTTCTTTTAGCAGTGTTTACCTTCCTAATATTCTACTACTCGTTATTTTTATTCTTCATTTTCTCAATGGGTGTCCTTACTTTTTAGCTTTCCTATGTCTTTCCTGGTTGGCTGACCATATTCTTGGATGCCTTTAGTGCACTGGAGATTAGGGATTTTGAGGAGTCTGTCAGAAAATGCACCTTAACAGGAAGGACTGTACATACCTCCTGTGTATGGACAGGTGGGAGTGAGGATTATGGGGTCAAGAAGGAGAGCTTTGACTCCCTCTCCCACAGTTCCCAGTTAAACATCTAGCAATGACGCTCAACTCGGTTCAAGTCACCCTACCCCCAGCCTTCAAGGCTCCACGTGTTCCCAGCCGACCCCCACCACCCTGCTGCCACAGGGTTCTGTGCAGCCGCGCAGTCATGCAGCTGAACCAGTTCCTCAATACAGTTCTCCACGCAGCTGCACGAACAGCTGCACAGCCACAGGGGAGGGAGGCAGTGGCGTGGGTCAGCGTGGGATGGCGGCTGGGACCGCCAGCAGAAACGTACATCCTTGTCTGGGAGGCAGGGTAGTTGATGCAACGTGCAACCAGTAGTGAAGCAGGCAGGGTAACACAGTGTGAAACAAAGGATGAGCACGATCTAGCAGCCCTATTGCAAGCACGGTTTGTCAGCAAATGGCAGTTCTGGGGAAATTTACGCATAATCCTTTGCTGAGGCTGGATGTTTAATTTTAATAGAGATTTTGGGCCTTACTGGCTTCTTCCTAACAAATCTTGGCACGTTTTGGTGTTGCTCCTTAAATATGGTTATCACTGACCAAAATATTTTCTCCATCAAGCATTTTCTTGGAGAAGAGGATAGAATAATGTTGGAAATGCAGTGTGGAAACAGAAGGTCTTGTGTGTCAAGGGGTAACAAGAAGTTGGCACATGAGGGTTGGCCTCACCAGCAGAAGAAAAACAGTGACAGAGAGAGCTTAGCCATTCATTTTTTTCTGTTATTCACAGTATGTCTATAAACTTCACCTTCATTGAACTACTTCTTTGGAGGGACAGCTCTGCTTTGGTTATCCAGTGTGCACTGACTCTCCTCCCTTCGCTTTTCCATTGGATTTGTTGCACGCCTCATCATGGCATGAAGTTAGCTGCTTGTCCCACCAACTCTGGCACTTTAATGGTCTATTTTACAGTTTTGCCAAAAACAGTGCACTTTTTCAATGAGACAGTGGCCTTATTGAGTCTTGGATTAAGCAAAATGTGTCCCCCCACTCACGTACCAAGACAGGGATCTCCCCTCATTCAGCAGGTACCACTGAACATGACCAAAGGCTGCTTCATGGGGAGGGCTCTTTTCCCATCATCTTGCCAGGGAAAAATATCATGAAGATTCACGGGACTGGGTTTTGTTTTCTACAGAGGAAGAATATGACCCATACCATATTGATGGCCCATAGGAGTGGCCACAGCTTCAGGGCCACAGCAGTGGCTTCAGAGTCTCTCTGGAGGAAGAACAGTCTTCATCCTCTTTCCCTGCAGAGCAGACAGAGGAGCAAACAGCCTGTGGTGGTAGATTCGCCCCTAAAAGCATCTAGCTCCTCTGTGATTGACAGTGATAGCACACGTACTTTGAAAGCTCTAATGTTGATGATTAAGCTTTAATAAAAGCAAATAAGGTGGTGTCTGTGTGTACCCCAGTCAGCCAAGCAGATATCTACCTGGCATCTTGTAAATTAATCTGGGTGTTTATGCTGTAGATCATGATGAACATGTTGCTATAGCAACCTACATTTCTTCCATTTTTTTGCTGCTAATTATCCTAACATCACCACCAGCTACTAAATCTTTGAATTCCTAATGAAGGCATGTGGAAAGCAGTTTCTTGATATATCTCTCTTACTATATCAGCAGGATGAGATAATTAAAGATTAATGGATATTGATTATTTAGGGTTTATTGGAGCCTTCCATTCTAATACAGACATGCTTGTGCACCCAGAGCATCTGCCTGATTGTGCTTGGCTCATTCTGCCAATCTGTTCCAATTGTTGGCAAAATCATGCTAGGAGAGTGCACTTTCTGTCAGATGCTCAACGCCCTGCTCCCACAGACTTCAAGCCTTTGCCAGCTCAGGATTCAGGTCCCCACATTCAGCTCTCCTCACTGGCAGTGTTGTCACAATCCCTGTGAGCACAAGCTTTTTTTCTGTTGGTTTTCTTTTGGTCCATTTCGGGTTTGGTTGTGGTTGTTTGGGGTTAGTTTGTTAGTTTGTTGATTTTGGGGTTTGTTTTTTTTT